>VXAZ01000671.1:651699-799292 GCA_013399875.1 Gymnorhina tibicen
CGCGTCCCGCGGCCCGTGCCCTCCCAGCGCCGCCCCACGTCGCGCGGGATGCTCGCCCTAGGCGGCGCGGCGGGGAGGCGTAAAGCCGCTGCAAAGCCGCCGCGTTGTTTCAAAAATAAAATTGAATTAAAAAAAAAAGCTAAAGCCGAGGCTGCTTACAGTTTATTTATATATACATACACATATGTATATATGTATGTATATACTTTATATATTTGTTTTATTTTTCTATTCATTTTTATCTTTACTGACTAAACATGAGAGCAGAACCGCCCGCACATGGAGAGCCCGCTCCTGCACCTCAGCCTCGGGGCGCAGCGTGACCGGCCCGGGGTTCACCCCGCCGGCCGACTTCAGCCCCCTTTTTCCCCCCTCGCTCCGTCCCCTACCCCCTGCTGACCCGCGGAGCGCGGCTGAGCAGCGCTCGGCACGGCGGCTCCTGAGCTGGTTTTTTCCTACTCTCATTTATTCATTCTTTCTTTTTCTTTCTTTCCTTTCTTTTTCTTTCTTTCTTTCTTTCTTTCTTTCTTTCTTTCTTTCTTTCTTTCTTTCTTTCTTTCTTTCTTTCTTTCTTTCTTTCTCTCTTTCTCTCTTTCTCTCTTTCCCCTTTCATTTTTTTTAAATTTTATTTTGCAAGGGCAGCGTTCTGCCTTGGAATAATTATCAGTTGCAGACAGCGCTATAAATCCACTCATTTTCTGTTCTGGAAAGCATTTGCAAAGAACTATGGGGAGCAAGAGTGGAAATAAAAGGAAGAAAGAAAGATGGCTGTAATTGTAATATCCTGAGGTTTGCTGAGCCCCCAAGTCTGGCTATTGGGCAGGTCTCAGGCTCGCCGCCGGCTCTCTGCAGGAAACGTAAAATCTGATCAAGTTCAGAGACGCATTGAGAGCCTGCTTCAAGCAGCGCTTTATAACCGCGGCCCTTTCACATTCTTCCTCCCAATCAGCCCCAGGAAAGGCTTCGTCTTCTTTATTTTAAGGTTTTCAGGGAGTGAGGGAAAAAAAAGAGAGAGAGAGAGAAAAAAAAAAGAAAGAAAGGGGGAAAAAAAGCCACCGATATAAAATCTCCCCGAGAGATAACACCGGTGCCCGTCAAACACTCAAATTTCCCAGGCCGCAGCCGCCAAGAACAGTCCTAAAGTTGGAAGGTGAGTCCGTCGCTGCCGTTAGCGCACGATCGCAGCAGAGCAGGAGGCGGGAGCGCGGGGACCCGCCCTGGGGGGGACCCACCGGGGGGACCCACCGGGGGGGCCGGGGCCGCCTTCTTGCTCTCCCGCTACACCCCGCGGCTGTTCCGCGGCAGGCGCGAGACCCGGCAGGATCGCAGCCCTTCCTTCCCGCGGCTCGTCCGGAAGCCCGGGAGCGGGGAAGCCAGGACAGGGCCAGGGATACCCGGTCACAAACCTACGGCCCCCGGGGGCAGCGGGGCGACGCCGCGCACTCCCCTTGCTGCTCCGCTGAGGCTCTACCTGCCTATCTCCGGAGGGCTGCGGCGGGGTCGTTAATTACCTCCCGCACGTGTTGGGTTTTCTCGACAACAACAGACCCCCAGTAAAAATTAAAAAAAAAAACTTAAAAAAAATTAAAAAGAAAAGAGAGAGAGAAAGAGAGAAAGAGAGAAAGAGAGAAAGAGAGAAAGAGAGAAAGAGAGAAAGAAAGAAAGAAAGAAAGAAAGAAAGAAAATAAAAAGGTGGGGGGGATTTAATTATTCCTGTCAGCTGAGCGCCGGGGAGGGCAGCGCCTCTGAAGTCGCCGACCTGGGGCGACGAAGGGCGACTGACCCCTGCTTGTGCAGAGGCCTCACGTGTGGCATTGTGTCCCCAGTGGGTGGGACGCGCCGGGGCCGGGCCGGGCCAGGCCGGTGGCGGAGCTTTGCTGCCCGCCCAGGTGCCCACGCCACGCGGGGCTGCGGCTGCCCCGACCGGGCGCCGTGGGAAGGGAGGCGCGGGTGTGGGCTGGGAAACTCTCCAACTCAGGAGAGAAGGAGCGAGTGTGGCTCCACGGCGGCAGAAGCTTGAAAAAAATAATTAAAAATTAAGTTTCGCCTAAAAAAAATCTTGCCGCGTCGGCAACGTCGGGACCACGGGGCTTCGGGAAAAATATCCCGAGGGTTTAGGATTGGGAAGTAAAACGAAACGATCGTAGCTTTAGACGAGGACTCCCCGTTTCGGGAGGGTTTGGTGGCCACAGCCCTGCCTTGGAGCTGTGTACTTGCGGATCGGGCTACATCAATTAACCTATAAATCTCTTTTTATACGTTTCCCACTTCTGCTCTACCAACTTTGCCTGGGTGTATGCGCCCGGCAGCATCCGCACTGGCATACTGGCACTATTTACACCCCATCGCTTCCTGACTGGAATTTGCCAATTCGGGGAGCAAAAATTGTATAAAACGAGGTTGTTTTCTTCTTAAGGCATTGTCGGTATAGCCTATGATTTTTTCCCTTGCAGAGCTTTCGGAACATATAAATATACATAAAATATATTTTGTACTTTATTTTATCATTTCAGTAAATTCCATTTTTATTCAGCGGTATTTCTGGCCAAATCCAATTTATTTTCCGGAAGTTGGGGAACCTCGCATCTCTTCCGTTTTAAAATCTATTTCAATTGCAAACGTGCAAACAACAGCAACCAGAAAAGTAGTCTCGCAGGCTCCCTTCTCCCTCCGTGCTCCCAACACGAGGGGAAGGCAGAGAAAGACCCCGTGCTTTACGTCAAGAACAAATATTGTGCAATTCTGCACCACCTTTTTCTCTCTCTCTCTCTTTTTTTTTTTTTCCCTTTGAATGATTTTGGAAATTAAGAGCTATAAAAATGCAAAAACCCCTGGAAAGCGGTGCGCGTCCCTCCGTGCCCGGAGCCCGCCGGTGCCCGGCTCCCCTGCGTGCCCCGGACGGCGGACCGGGACCTCCCTGCCAGGCTCCCTGCGGTGCTGCCCCGGCCGGGGAACTCCCGGGGCTTAACGCTGCCCCGTCCCACCACCCCGGCACGGTCCGGGGAGCCTTGCCAGGGAGAAGACCACAAAGTCTGGGCCCTCCAGAGCAGGAGGAAAACGCTGTCCCCAGTGGATGCCCACTCGTTATGACAGATTTCACAGCAGGGCAAGGGCAGGTGAAGTTTCACCAACGGCCCCTGGAGCGGCAGGTCGGTGGCTCCGTGGATTTCCCTCGTCCCTTAACCGAGGGTGCGAGGAAAAGGCAAAACAAACCCGGGATAACAGCAACAAAAGTCCCCTCGCGCTGAGCTGTGGGCCGGCGGTGAGGGGAATATTCCATCCACCCTAAAGAGCTTTTAAACCGCGCTGGATCGCGGTTAAATGAATATCCTTAACAAGCGTAAAGACAAGTAGTTTTTCTCCTGCCATAAACATATTGCATCTCCGGTGTAATTATATGCAAACCAGGAGCGAACGAGACATTTCCATTGTAGCTGTCACTCAGCGGAGGGGGAAGCACATGTACATTTGAACTTCAGAGATCCGGGCTGGAGTAAACAGGTCTGAACTTCGGCAAGGGGAGGGGGCGAGGAATATCAAAGGCCAGGCGGAGGCAGGCAGAAAGACTTGAGTGGTGAGGAAACGTAGGTGCCAGCGGGCTCCATCCTGCAGCCCGGGGAGCCGGGCCGGCACCGGCACTGGCAACCTCGCCCGCGGACCAGGGTTTGTTGCTCGTTTTGTGGTGATGGGGAGAAGTTTCCCCCCAAAATGAAGATCACCTGCATGCAAAATATGCTCGGAAGCGAGTGGGAAAACCACGAGGACTGGTTCAAGTGTTGCAGAATAAATTGTGTCCTGTCACCGTAATGGGGCCGAGGCAAACCTAGGGGTAGGGGACAACGGGTGTGGCAGCCGTGCAGGGAGCTGAGGCCGCTCCCTGCACCTTGGGGTGCCCACGCACCGGAGTGACCCCAGAGCAGGCCACCCTCTGGAAGGGGAAACACTCACTTCTCATATCCCCCACCCGCTACCCCTCGCTAAGCCATTAGCAGGAGGAACGGTGCACACCCGGGAGCAGGCAGCGGGGGAAGCCGGGGCTTCGGCACCCTGGCCCGGCCGAGAGCATCCGCACTCTCCAGCCGCCCCCTTGAAAACCCCCCCACGCCTTCGAGGAGCAGAGAGAGTGGGGGGAAGTGGCGAATATCTCAATCAGCGAGGAGGTGACCTGTGACCCGGAGGGTGGCTCTATTGTCCCGCTGTTGCGGGGGACACAGACTTTAGTCAGCCTTTCTGCGTGACTGAGCCCTGAGGGGCAACCGCAAGCCCAGGGCTCCGGGGAGGCATCCCGGCCTCGGGAGCCGCCAGGCCGGCATCAGCTGCCGGGGCAGAGCCGCCCCTTCCCCAGCGTGCCCAGGCCGCTGCCTTCTCGCCCCGGCTTCTTTCCGAGCCCGCACACGGAATACGCGGCCCCCTCGTGCCCTGGGTCTTTCTCCGGGAACTGAGCGGCGCTGGGTAGACCCTCCCCACCCAATGGCAAGCACCGGTCGGTCGGAGAGGCCCCGACGGGTGACCCTGGTCGTGCTGAGCTGGGGTTTGACCTGCAGAGATTCTGCAAGGAGGCGATGGGGATAAACCGAGAGGAAGAACAAGGAGGGGTTGTCCCGGGAGGAGCCCTCGCCACAATTCTTCAGCCTGTCGGCCCCGTGAGCGGAGCTGCGGGAGCCGCCCCTGCCCGCCCGGAGGCGGCGGCGTGGCCAGGCACGAGGCGGCGCTGCGGAGCGAGCCGGGTCCGGCCCCGACGGCCGCCGAGACCCCCCGGCTCCGGGCACTGCCCCGCGGCCCTGCGGACAGGTCCCCCGAACCCGGCCCGTTAGGCGGAGGATATGGGCTAGGCAGACATGGGGCTCTGTCCCCGTATCAACCCGGCTCCTGGCCGTCCCCGGGCCCGCCCGTCTCTCCCCGGGGCCTCACAGCAGGTGTATACCCCGGCAACAAACCCGCTCCCCGGGGGCAAATCGCCTCGCTTGAACCGGCACCCCTACGGGCTCTAAACAGCGGTCTCTAGCTGCCGAGGGTCAGCCCCGGGAAGCTGCCGAGCTCCGGGGGAGCAGACTCAAACCCATCCTGGGGACCCTCCGCAGCCTGCAGCAGGTCCTCGAGGCGGCTGCGGGGACACCCCGGGGTGTGCCGGGGCTCGAGCGCTCTTCCCGTTGCCGGGAGCCCCAGGGAATAACGTGAGGTTTCCTCTCGCTTCCAGCTCTTCTCCCCCAGCACTGGGCACAGCCGCGGCCCGGATCTGGAGTGTCGGCAAGGGAGTTACCTCTCCCCGCGACTCCGAGCTGGGACCTGCGACCTGCCGGGACTCCCCGGAGCGGAGCCGTTTAGTGCCCAGCCGGAGCAGGGATCTGAGGGGGGCTGCAGGTGGGCCCGAGTCCGGGGGTAGGGTCACAGGCTCAAGTGTCGGCTCCAGCGCATCGGCGGGCACACTGATAGCGGGCACCGACGGTGTTTCCCGCAGCCAGCATTCCATGAAGACGGGGACACGATTTCGCCAGCCTCGAGGATGTGTTGGAACAAGGTGTTGGACGATTTAAAGTATTTTAAACAATTAAAACGATGATTTTCCACTGCTCACCTTTTTCCATCCTCACTCCGGCCGCATCGCCCAGCGACTCTCCCTTCAACGGCCGGGGGCTTTCCCCAAGGTGTCGGGGGAGAGAACCAAGCTCCCCTTCGCTCACCGGCCCGGGACACATCCCCGGCGGTCCCCTTGGGTGCTCTGCCCATCCCTTTTTCTCTTGTGCTCTTTTCCTCCCCGGGACAGGCGGTGCCGCCGCACAGCTACGGGGTCTGATCCGCTCCCTCTCCTTTCGCCCCTGACCCACTCCTTTCGCCAACGAGGGCAGCGCTCCGGTGGAGCCTCCGGCCCGCAGCCCCGACGGGCTCCGGCCGTCCCGGGTACCGTGGGTCGGCGGGGGCTGGGCAGCCGCGGCGCCCTGGGGGAACCGGGCGCAGCCTTCGAACGCTTCCCTGGGTTAAATAGCCCTGCAATAGGAGACCGCTTTCAGCGGTAAAACCCGCTCGAAGCTTTGGGGCCAAGGCGGGTGAACCACAGCGGTGCGGAGTGGGGCGAGGGCTTCTGCCCGAATGTCCCCCTCTGCCCGGGTTCGGGTTGGCACCGCGGCGGTTCATCCCCTGCCCGTGTCCGCGGGGCTTCGGGGAGAGCCGGCTCCATTCCTGCTGCCGATGTCCCCACACAGACGTCCCCTCGCGGGTCTGACCCCCTCTCTTCTGTATTTTTGCTATGGAATACCCCCAGGCCCCGCTCTGCGGGACGCGGGCGTGCAGGGAGGGCATCCCGGGCGCTGGGGGCAGCGACGGGCCCCCGCGGTACGATTAACCCGCCTGTAAACGCGGGTGCCACGGGGTGCTTGCCACGGGATGCTTGCCACGGGGTGAAGGAGTCGATGCCTTTTAAAGGACTTTTATTCCCCTGCCCGGAGAATCAGTTCCGTAAGGAGAACCTTGGGCAGAGTTGGGGGAGACGGCGGTGGAAAAGCTGCGTCAAGTGATCAAGCCCGGAGCGGGCAGTGCCGGGGGGAGGGAGGGCTTGCGGCAATCTGGGCTTCGATGAGGACCGCACCAAAATTAAAATAAAACAAAATTTGAAAAGAAAAGGAAAAAAAAAGAGATAGAGATCAAGAGAGAGAAACCAAGATAAATCCAAAAAGCAACCAAGCAAACGGAAAGCCTCATCGCAGCCCTTCAGCTGCGGCTCCCAGATGAAGGCAGCTCTGTGCCCTCGTCGCGTTTCAGTTCTCTCGGCGGGGCTGCGAGCCCGCGGGGCCGGCGGGTGAGCGCTGCGGGCAGGGCTGCGGGCAGGGGTGCCCGCGGGACTCCATATCCTCTCAAGTTTTCAAAGCCAGGAAACAGCCATTTCCCGCTACCTTCGCCCGTTCCCCAATAGCTTTCAAGGCGTCCACGTTTATTTTAAAAACTCTTCTGAGAGCCGTAGTAAATTGAGTTTGCTTGTAGCTACAAAGGAGAAAGTTAAGCATTTGTCTCTGCTGTTGTATAGGCAGCCAGTTGTTTTAATTAAAGGGTGGGGATCCGTGATATATACACCAGATAAAAGCAAATGCACAGAATAAACTAATTAAAACATTGTGTTTGGAACACATTTTATTTCTTTTTTTGATCTTAGTTGTGTTTTAAAGAAATGTCAGCGCACTATAAAGCAACCTTATTTCCCTTATAGTGTGCGGCGCTTTTCAAAGGCTAGTGTGATATATTTTAGAAAAGAAATCCCGCTGTGAAAGCTTGCGTGTCTTCTCTTTACCAAACTAAGCTCTTGTCAATCATGCCAAGGCATAACCAATCACCAAGTCCCTTTTTGGAAAGCAGCTCATCCCGCTGTGCTTTTATATATCACACCGCAGCATGTTTAGATGCATTTTTACTATCACTTCAGGAGCGGTGACTGATGAGAGCACAGTTACAGTACCGGCTTCCCCAAACGTCGGAGTTATTAACAATTTGCCTGGCTATTGTGTGCGTGTCTTTCTCTCCCTCCTCCCTTTTTCCTGTCTCACATTGCCTCTATTTGTCATGGACACGAAGATGCAGGGAATATCGGGGCTGGGGTGGTGGTTGGGGGTTGGCTTCCAAGGTGCCCATCACCTACCTGGGAAGGGGTGGCAGGGTGTTTCGTGGCTGCCCAGCCTCGGGGAGGGAGAAGCCCCGCGGCTCGGGGCTCTCCCGATAGCACTGCGAAAAAAAAAAGGATACCCCACCTCGTAACGCGCTCGCCCTTTCCACGCCCGGCTGAGGAGAGCCCCGCTGCAAAGTCCCCGGGCCCCCGCAGCCGGATCGCCCCGTCCCGCCGCGCTTGAGCCCCCGCGGGGGTTCCGCGGCCCGCCGGGGTCCGGCTCCGGGCGGAGAAACGGCAGAGCACGGCGAGGTGTGTGCCGGGACATGAGCCACACTGACACGGGGAGCGACAATACCGCCTGTATTTCCTCTCTCCTTTAACGCGGAGCCCCGAAATCGTTGCAGGGGCGCCGAGTTTACCTCTTGATCCCGACAGCAAGTGAGAAAAAAAATAGGCATTTCTTCTTTTTGCTAAATTTCTAGACCCTAATTGAAGACAAGTGGCAAATGGTTTTTATTAAAACCCGCCTCCAATTCCGGGCGTTTCCAGACAAACTGTGCAAACCTCTGGCATCGCGCACGTACAGCCACATCCAATATTTCTCTGTTCAGTAATATATCAATATCATCTGGTTTTGTATCTCTTTCCAGGCGCAAATTTCAGGGACTCGGTTGTGCACAGATCCCCCCGGCGGGTCCTTTGATGTGACCATGTCAGAGACCACAGAAAAGGGAGTCGGGAGGGACGGGCAGGGCACCCCCGACGCCCCTCAGCCGTCCAAGGCGACCTGAGCATAAAGGCTGCCGGTGCTCAACCTATTTACAGAGATCCCCCACCCTGCTCCATCATTTATCTCACAAGACCTCGCACCACTCGTTTGCGGAAGAAGGCTGCACCTTTTCCCCAGACTTTGGGGTCTCCCCACGGTCCTTGTGTGGATTTGGTTGTACTGGGAGGCACGAAATTATTTTGTCATTTGCCTTAAAAACGGGGCAGATGCGGGCATTTTTTTCTATTTTATTTCTCGTTTAGCTCAGAGGCAGCAGCATCTGCTGCATCGCATCCACACTGAAACGAGAATTACAGGTGCAAGTGGACCCGTGGCTTACTGGTGCAGGGGAAAAAAAAAAAATATATATATTTTAGATTCTTTCAATACCTGGCACTTTGGATGCCGCGAGCCACCCCATGCCCTCCCCATTTGCCCTGCAGGAGGAAGCTCTCGGGCATCCGCGCTGTTGCTCCGCATCCGTGGAAAGCCCCCGCGCCCATCCCGCTCCCCCGCAGCAGGGCTGGAGAACCCCACAACCCCAGAGTCACCCCATCCCAGGACCCCCGGAATGGCGCTTGGTGGAAGCGGGGGGCGAGCAGGGAATGCTGTCGGCAATGCCACAGCCCCTCCTCACCCCGCAAAGGGGGTCTGTGGCGTCCAGCCTCACCCGTCGCGTCGTGTTCCCCCCTCCACAGGAGCAGTAATTAGCCTTTTTCTTTGAATTTCCTCCGCATCAGGCAGAGGAAAGGTCTTCCTTTTGTCCTGCATTTCCCCCCTTCCCCCAAAAACTTGTCTCTTTGACCCTCCTCCAAATCGATGCTTTGAGCAGGTCTCAGCCCTTCTGGCCGCCGTGTCGGGTCATGCGATGGGACCACGCAGAGCCCCACACATGTGCCAGAGCTGATGTTGCATTTCTGGGAGACTTGCACTGTTCCTCCCTCCCTAAATCTCCCCCAAAGGGACCTTTCTACCCCTTCATCCAACTGCTGGAGGGCAGAATAGGAGCCGGTGCTCTCTGGGGGCTTGGGTAGGAACCATGATGAGAGGAGGGGGCTGTAGGGGCAGAGACTTCCCAGCTGGAGACCAGTTTTTGGGGACAGGAGGCCACCTGGGTAGGCAGGTGTCCCAGGGCGTTCTCACCCACTGAGGACACCAAAGGCCCTGAAACTGAAGAGCAGTGCACTGATGCGGCACTTGGCAGGCTGGGGCTGAGGGGCAGCTCCCCACACTGAGGACCAGCCCCGACTCGTGTGACAGCGTAAGTCACAGCACAGACCCTGTTGTCACTTGCCTCGAATCAGAAATACTGCCACTACTGCCACTGTCAGGGGCTCTGCACAGACGTGACACAGGACAGAGGTGCTTTGCCTGCCCAGGGGAGCAGCCCTCCCATAGCTTTGTTGGCAGAAGGAAAAGGGACCCTGTGGCAAAAGCACCTGATGGAATTGCAGCAAAACAGATACAGATGCAGGTGCCAGGAAAGCTTTAGCATCACCTGCACAAGCCTGCCAAAGAAGTTGTTATCAGGTCTCCGATACTGAAAAAATTCAGTTTAAAACAGTTTTCAAATTGCTATTTCAAAATGCTTGATCACTTCCACCTCCACAGCTTTGCATTTCCTGAACCTTCACAGGGCAGAGATACATTTACTTGGCTTTACGTGGCTTTTCTTCTCTAAATAATTAATTCATCAATTAAAAAGAAAAAGGCAACAACCAAAAAACCACCTAAAACCCAAAGGTAAAAAAAAGTACAAGATAACCTCCAGCCTAAAGATCCAGACAGTACACACAACACTAAAATGAACCTCCTCAAATGCAGGGGGGAAAAAACATCCAGCTCCACAGTCAGAACTAAAAACCTTAGAAATGACCAGTTTTATCAGCTTCCTCCCAAGTGGCCAGGAGGGCACTGTAAAGTGTCCCTTGCCACTGCTGTGACCCCCTTCCTGCAGCATGCAAGGTGAGAGGTGGCCGAGTGGGAGGCAGAGTGCACTGGGGTGGGTGTCCGCTGTGTGCCCCCCGGGCCGAGAGGCTGTGCAAAGTGCAGGACGCTCACCCTAGACAGGGACACAGCACATCCCATTCGTGCCGCCGCAGCGCAGGATTTCACTTTCCAGCAGCAGCAGAAGTATTGATTCCTCTAAAAGGTAGGATTTGGGCCTTAAGGTCTTTAGCTCATTTTTCCACATGAAAAGTTTCCCACCTTTCCCCTAGTGCCAGGTTTGGGAAGAGAAGCAGCTCACAGCACGGCAGCTTTCCCTGCCAAGCGCTGCTGCCGGGAACGCACACTCCCCATCTTGAAGCAGCATCAGCCACTGCACGAGTTACCTGTAGGTTTGCACAAATCCCAAAGCTCCCCATACAGCACAGGCAGATGCTCCAGCAGGGAAATATTCACCAGGAGGGACACACAAAAGCTCAAAAATCAAAGCTTAAAAACTTTTGAAAATATCTCCATGACAAATACTTCAGAAGAAGCCTAAAGATGCAAGTCCAGCAAAACCAGTGGGCTGGAGTCATGCTGGAAGTGCAGCTGTCCCAACCAGCAGCATTCAGAAAATGCTGCATTTTCCTACTATACACAACCATCCCCTGCAAAACTCATCCCATAAGTCCCAAGCCCAGGCTTCACTTACTCAAGCCAGTGATGCCTCTTCCCTGCTGACAGCTCGGGCAGCACTGAGGTGCTCTGCAGGTGTGAAGTGCTAACGTAGGAGCAGCATGGGCCTGATTTGGCTGCTCTCACCCAGTCTGGGGGTCAGAGCCTAAACAAAAGTAAATCCTTCAACTCCACACTGCCTCCGAGCTGGGATGATTTGTGTCGACCTTACTGAGGATTCAGCTGGAGGAAAGCAGGCAAAACATCGGATTGGTATCTGGAGAGATGGAAACAGGATTTCTAGCTTTACACTGGAAATTATATCCATTTTTCATATAAAACTTGAATTTGCAGTGTATTCATGTTATATTGCCTTCTTCAAAAGTGTAGATTTTATTGCTGGAAATCATTTTACACACACTTTTAGTGTGAAAAAAGGAAACCAAAAGCTTCCAAATCCATCCACCTGTAACAGTGTGTCAAGGAACATGAATGGCTATGTTGGCTTTCTTCTTCATGGGGTGAAAATTAATTTGGGGCCCTCAAATCCTCACCAGGAAGATAATAGTGTTTAAATAAAGTGCATGGCCTGAGCTCTCCAGCAGTTCCTGACTTTTGCTGATATTGATGGCAATTAGATGAATCCTTTGGAAACAGGGTTCTGGGGCCCAGAGGATGAAGCTGTGTGTGCTTTCAGCCTCACTAAATCCCAGGCAAGAATGAATTTTTTGGACGTGCAGATGTTGGCATTATTTAGCTGATATTTTACAGATGCTGTTGTATAGTTCTGATACGTTTCTTCATAAATTCAGCATCATTTTGTATTTTTTATTGAACTCCAGAGAGCAGACAAAGATTATTTGGGTTGGAAAGTTTTCAGCGTATGAAAGCAAATGATACCCAGGCCAACCGTGGTATCACTATAATAATATATATAATTATAATAATTTCCACCTTGAGAATTAGGAGCTGCATAAAACAGCAGCATAAAATTGGTGTTTAGAATAGAAACTTGGCATCAAGTTCCTTCTGCAGCTGCTGCAAAACTGCACACAAATCTCTCCACAGGACTAGTGCTATTGTTTTTAACGGATTACATTTTATTAGATTTTTGAAGTGCATTCACATCATAAAATGCATGCAGGAAGTACTGTGTATGTAAAACACAGCCACATTAATTATGAAAGCTAGTAAATGAATCATACATTACTGCAAATATATTATGCATTGCTTACATCTCTGCCGTGGCATGTTTGCACGATAGAAATAGAAACTAGAAAGGAAAGTTGGTAAAAAAAAATGAGAGAAAAATAACATCAGTTGAGGAGGCAAGAAGAAAGAGGAAAAACACAGAGGGAAGATGTGATACCAGCGTGACCTTATTTTTGTATGAAGTCAAACTAATGGCCCTTGTGATATTTGAGTACCTGGGCACTGCAAACCCGTAAGTCAGAGAACTCACAGGGTGATTTCTCTGACAAAGATATGTGTGATTTTGATAAGAGAATCATATGGCGTGTCTCACACAGCATTGCTAGGGGTTGTGGATTTCTCTCTGTCTTTCACAAAATGATGTGCCTGGTTACAGATTTTAGGAAAGAGTTTGTGGTATATTGTATATGAAGAGTGAACTGGCTTTTTAAGATGATGACTTATTTCCTGCCAAATTTGCTTTAAGAAACCACTTCAGTTCCATGCAAAAGACTTCATGTTGCTTTGATTTATTACCCAGGATATAAATGGGGAGCTGTCTGGTTATAGAGGAATTCAGAGCAAAATTAAATTTTTCTCCTACAGGAATAACACAACTATTCCATGCAGCCAAAACACATTATCTTGTCTGTAAAACTCTCGCTGTACGTTCGGATATATTAGATGGGGAGGAGATGCACACCATGAGTCTGCCGAGATAATATGCACTCGGCTCAACTTGGAGCCAAATCACGATGTGATGTGAGGCTGTTGATACATCTTAAAAACTGCAGAGCAGGCTCCTCAAGTATGGGGAAACGCAAACCCTGTGGCAGCCCTGAGCTCGGTCTCGCTCCGCTCGCTGGGGTCCGCGCCCGGCAGGCAGGGAAGGCAGCTGCCCGCAGAGCTAACGCTGGCCAGCCGGGCTTTGCTTTTGGCAGCTTTCTCTCTTAAGCGAAAGGTATTTTCCGCGTTGGTTATCCCGTTGTTTGCATTCCTCCGGAGCCTGCCGGGATGTTTCTGTCTGCTGGAGCGGGGCAGGGGCTGCAGGAATCTCGTCTGTGCTCCCGTGAGCAGCGCTGCCGGCCCTCCTCCTCCCGCGGCTTGCGAGGGGCCCTTCTCTCGTCCGCCTTGCGCTGCTCTTGGCACCCAGCTGCTCTCATTTGTCTTCAGGGCTCCACTGCAAACTGCAAGAGAAACAGAAGTTTCAGTCAGTATGGAGTTAAAACCGTCCCAGGCTCTGCCCAGGCAGCCAGGGTCTGATCTCATAAAGCAATCCCAAAAACAACTTTCACTCAATTTTAAGACTTTTATTGCAGGCTCAATCTGGCATGCATACGTTTTACTGAAAGGGCTGCTCCACCCTCTGCTCTGCACTCGCTCTGATACCACGGCACTGCAGGGACAGAGAGAGGCTGGGACTTGACTTCCGGGGCTTGACTTCTGGAGCAGGTCCAGAGGAGGGCAATGGAGCTGGTGAAGGGTCTGGAGCACAAGCCTGGTGAGAAGCAGCTGAGGGAGCACGGGATGTTCAACCTGGACAAAAAGAGGCTCAGCAGGGACCTTATCATTCTCTAGAACTACCTGACAGGAGGGCGTAGCCAGATGGGGGTCGATCTCTTCTCCCAGGTGTCAAATGACAGGATGAGAGGAAATGCCTCAAGTTGTGCCAGAGGAGTTTTAGACTAGATATTAGGACAAAATTTCTTCACTGCAAGAGTTCTCAATCCCTATCGTAGGCTGCCCATAGCAGTGGTGGAGTCTTGGAGGTATCCAAGAGACCCGGATGTGGCACTTAGGGACATGGCTTAGGGGTGGACTTGGCAGTGGTGGGTTAACTGCTGAATTTGACGATTTTAGGGAGATTTTTCAACCTAAATAATTCTGTGGTTCTGTTAAACCTTACTGAAGTCTTTCACTTTTGTCATATACTGAAAGGACATCTCCATTAAACAACTCATGTTAACAAACCTCATGGAGAAGTCTGCTGATTTTTACTAGAGAAAAATCTTTGAAAGAAAGAAACTTGAAAAAGGGAGTTTGAGATGAGCTGAAAGTAAAAGGAATGCCAAGAGCGGACACAAGGGCAGGCACTTGCTGCTGGTGACCTTTCTGATAATTGCAGTCAAAGAGCTCTGCTCAAGAACCTGTTTCACATAGCCCAGTGACCAGGACTGTTCTGGCACCTCAGATACACAAATAATCCAGAGAAATATTCAGGGTTTGATGTCTGTTCTTATTGCCCTCCAAGTCTGAACACCTAAAAAAGCTAGCTGCATGTTCATTTTGGGGTTAGACCTTACATCGCATCTCTGAGATGAAATAAAGAAAAAACATTGGCTGGAAGGGACCTCTGGAGGTCTTGAGTTCAGCCCCCGCCAAAGGCAGGGGTAATGTCGGCGTCAAATCATAATAAGCTTTTTACAGTACAAAATCTGGAATAGCCACGAAGGAATTACATTGATCTCCCTCTCCCCAGGTCACTTTGGCGAGATCTTCAACATCAAATTCTCTCTTTGTCTCACTTTTGGCTGGATAAACTGTTTTAGGAAAGTCTCAGAGACTATACTGAGCACAGAATTGGATTTTCTAAGCCAGTAAAGCTTTTTCTGCCACAAGTAAATTCACCATCCGTACTTAAAACCTCAAACACTGACCTAAGTGGCTGTCCTAGAGAAGGACACGAGCCACTGTGTTTAAATGGTTTGGACTGGGAATGGGCCAGATCATACTAAAATCCACCTCCACTGATCCCGGTGTGTTTTGGACCAAGCCCTGAAGCAGGGGGACAAAACGAATGGTGCGTTTTGTACTTGAATAGTGCTGCGTCTTTGTGCCAAGCTGTCACACAGCCTCTGGACATGGCTAGGGACCCTGCACAGTCCGCCCTGCCCACCCTCCTTCAGAGAAATAAAAGGAGAAAAAAGTGGAAATAAAAATCTAGGAACATGTCAAACACATCAGGCAAATCAAAACCCTGGGGAGTGGTTAATTCCATCTGACAAACCCCTTCCTCCTCGTCCATATCCAGCTCTTCTCCCAAATCTCTCAGTGTCATCCATGCCAGAGAACAGCTGCAATGACAAAGCTTCAAATGTAGGGACTTAGGATCAGTGTGGGAAGCTCAGTGGAGCAATTCTGGGACCTGAGGGACTCTGCAGAACATCCCTCTTCTTCAGGATGTAAATCTGTCCTGCTTACCACGGTCAGCTAGAGAAATCCACCTGGCAGGGGACTGTTTGGTGCCATTTAACACTGTTTGGCTTATGTTAAGTTATTAACATTGCAAGGAAAAATTCTGGGATGTTGGTTGCAGGAACCAGGTGGTGGCTGGCACGTCACACATCAGCAAGGCAGGGGACTGGCACTGGGCTCCATCCCTTCTTGCCCTGTCAGGGTCTGGTGCAGAACCAGAGCTCTGCTACCTTCTGTCTTATATTTACATCACCTTAGAGCCAGTAAGAAAAATAAAGCCTTTAGATGATTTCCACTAGTTCCAGGCAATCTAGAACCTTTGCCAAAGAATTACATAGAGGCGTATTGAAAAATAGGCTTTTCTCTGAAGTCTTTTAGACACAGAGGTTGCAACCAACACCCTTCCTGGTGGGCAGGGAAACCAACCTACCATCAGGACCCCATTTTGCGACTTACAGAGCCTGTCAGGAAAGATCGATAGTTGGCATGGTAACAAGCTCATTCCCCAAGAATAGAGCTCCTTTTTATTAAATTTGGCTGGCTATTGATCAGTTCCTGATCCACGTGTCAAAACATGACAAGCACTTAATGACTCACAGATTTTTATTGAGGCAAATAAAAAAATAATAATATCATGAGGCAGCCGGGGGCTGCTGCCTGCTTGGAGGGCGGCCTGTCGGCTGCCATCGGATCTGGGCCCAGGTTGCAGGGATGGAAAACCAGCACAAATGTAACCTACTCCTATGGCAATTTTAAAACCTGTTTTGCCCTGCCATGGAGGTCTCTTAGAGCAGCATCCCCACCAAGCAGCTTTGTGCTGTGTGGGATTTTGTCCCTCCTCCCCACTCGCTCTCCGTGTCTTGCTACTCTCTGTTAACAGCGTGGCTGTGCAGTCCCTTCCCAGAGCTCCCAACCCTCCAAACCCAGTGGTTTCCCAAAGGCTCCTCTCTGGACCTTGAAAATTTTCCCTCCCCAGTGGGCTCCCAGTTCCCAACACACCTGCAGCCTGCAGGCAGCACAGCTGTGTCACACTGCAATGAGGCGATGGATGCAGTCAGCCCATGCAGATTTGCTGGCAGCAGCTCTAAAGTGTGAGATAAACTCATTTACCTAGGTCCTCCCAAGCAAGGCTGTTTCCTCTACATCCCTGAGCACATGGCCACAGCCCGAGCAGCAGCTCGGCCAGTCCTCACAGCAGCCCAACACCCTGGGGGTCCACACCCCTCCCATTTGCCATTCCAGAGGACAGGTAGCTCTGACGTGGCAGAGTGTAAACCCCTCAGCCTTCCCCCTGGAGGGATACAGTCCCTCAGCAAGATGATTCGCTTGTTCAAATTGCTTTAATGTGCGTTTACATGAGAGATAATAACAGTTCCAAAGGCTTCTTCCAGACTATTAAATAATACTCACTTAACAGAGTGCCTGAATTCATGCTGAAATGACAGACTATAATAATCCAGTCATATCTATCCTGCACACACAGCTGACTATAGAGGCTTAGAAAAACTGCAAGATGTATTTATTTGCATGATATGGTATATGATAGCTAGTTTTTTCAGGTCATCTGCTGTGACTGGTCTGATACAGAGAAGTTGCTGCAAGAGGTCTCTCTATCTCCCTCTATGAGATATTTTAAAATGAGAAAAAATGCTTTTATTCCCAAGCCCTCTTTCACTGTGTGCCTGGCACTGACACAGTGATGTGTGGCAAACCCTGATGTGGGTGTTGGTGCATCCTGATAACGTCTGTCTCCTCTCCAACCACGACAGTTCTGCTCTGCATCAGCAAAGCTGGACACAGGCAAGTCCTCCTGGAATCAGTGAGCTCAACACAGAGCAGCTTGTGAGGCATCTTAAAACCTTCAGCAGATTAAGCATCATATAGCAATATCACCATGCATCCTCTGCTGCCAGCAAACTCATCCTGCGTTACAGGTGGGATGTGGAGCCCAGTTTACCCGCTTGCAGCCACACCACGGATCCTGCAGCATGAACAGATCTCCACATGCCTGATGCTCAAGGATGTGCCCAACCATACCAGCATACACACTGCAGTGTGCACTGCTCTCGCCCACATTCCTGTAGGACCATCACCGTGCATCATCTGGGCCTCCTGACACTGCTGGAGCACCCACCCAAAAGGTCACAAGAAGACAGGTCAGGCAGCAGTGGTTGTTTTTTCTCAGGCTTTAGAGAGAAAGCAATGCCTAGAGAGTAGAGCAGCCCCCTCTCCACATGCTGGCCGGGGATGACAGAGTGCCCCAGGTCTGCAAAGTCACTGACATTCTCCGCCTCAGAGCAAAGGATGAACTTTGTCATCACATTACTCATATTTTTTCCAGATGCTCAAAGAACAGGAAGAAATCAGGTTAAATCAGTAAGTAAGTGGACAAGAGAAATGTTCTTTGTCATCACCTTCCTCCAAGGGCAATTTTGTAGGAGAAAGAAGAGTGCTGCCTTGCCCATATGAAAGCTTAGCAAATCCTGCCAGCAATTCCACTGAAAGAACATCATGTTCCCATTTGTTCTCTATTTTAGACTGTGCTCCCAGTCCTGTGTGTTCCCCTCCTGAGAACATTTAACCCAGAGGAAGTTACCTAAGCAGCCTGAACACCTGAACGTTCCTAAAGACGAATATTGCCAGAGGGTATCTGGAGATACAGCAAACCCATCACGTCATTTAGCTGCTCCTGAAATCGGACTGTGTAAGACTGGACTGGAGTCAGGCAGTGGAGCAGTGGGCATGGTTTGCCTTGAGATTGAGCAGCTGAGCTTCAAGTAGAGCCTGGCAGCAGCATGAGCTTCACAGACCACCAGTGGTTTGTCCCCACACAGGGCCCAGCTACCCTGTGCCAACTCCTGCCCAGTCGCAGAGCCGAAATTCAGCCCAAAGAGCTAATTGATCCTCAGGCAGAGAGCTGCAGCAAAACCCTTTTTCCCATTGACCACTTTTACCAAAGATGTTCAAAATTATGTCAGTAACGTTGGCACTTTCTGTTTACAAATTAACATCCAATTATTCCAGCAGCCAGTAAAAATTCCAAAGGAAAGCTGTGGTGTATATTTGTGGGAATCAGCCGTTTGCCACTTTGAGCTGCTCTTGATGGCCTTTAAAAGGCCTCTGCTCTCGATGCCGGTGGGAAGCATGGCAGTGCCCACCGGCTCTCCTGGCAGCTCCCCTGGGCTCTGCGAGGGGCCGGGAAAACTCCATAAACCCACCACAGAGCATCCTCCAAACTCCCCAGGGTGGGCAAACGCAGTGACGGGAGAGCAGAGCGGAGAGACTTAACAGCCTGATCTTGCGCTAGGGTTTAATTTAAGTTAGAAATAACATCTCTTTCTCATCTAGATCATATTAGGATTTTGAAAGGGCAGTCACGCAACTTCCCCCGGCAGTTATGGCAGAACCGTGCTCGGAAATGAATGGAGCTCGTGGAAGCATTCAGGACCGAACAATTGGATTTATAATTAGGCCTAAAAAGGGAAGAACACTGAATAAAAGCAGCACAGCCAATTTTAGAAGAAAAGGAAGTTCTGGATGGAATTCATTGGGGTAGAGCACTGAAGTGGAAATGGAAAGTGTTCAAAGATAAATGAGTTTAGGCCTAAGAGTTTGCTTGACATCTAGAAAATGTACTAGGAACACAGTGTCAAGAAAAGCTAACGTGAATAACAAAGAAACACAAGAAGTGAGAGAAGAGAGGAAAGAGCCATAAAACTTTGGGACAACAAAGAGTTGCAATTATAGAGGGAAATGTAATGAAGTGTAAAAAATCATAATGAAAGCAAAGATAGAGAATGAAAGGATGATTGCATATTTGCTTAATGCACATCGGAGAAGTGTCAAAGACATGGGGAACAAGAGGTCACTAAATGAGAAAATAAAGCCTCTGGAGGAAAGACACTGAATTTATTGCTTTAAATACAGACTTATTTGCTTGGGATTTACTACTTGAAGGCCAATCACAGAGGCAAGTGACAGAAACATTTTCCTAAGGGAGAGAAAAAATTTCCAAAGGAAATGGAGCTTTTTTTTTCTCAGACAACTGATCCAGCAATGCAGTCTGACCCAAGGCAAAACACCGGGATCTAACAAGGGCTCAGAGCTAGAGGGAAAACTTAGTCTAAACAGCCCCCAAGTTAAGATTTTCTTAACAACACCCTTTGCTGGCACCAGGAGTCCTGTCTCAAAGTGACTCAGTTTTTGCAGGTCATCTGCATCGAGAGGGGGATCTGCTCTCAGCCCTGATGGGGCTCCCCTCCTTTATGGGATTTTTCTAATAGGATGAAATTGGTGCCCCAAAACCCTGTCACATGCCACTATATCATTCCCCAAGAATATCACAGCAAGGGAGCTGCACACAACAGGTTAATGCTGTGGCCCAAAAAATCTTTTTACCAGGCCCAGATCAGCAGCACAAGGTGCAGTGAATGCCATCCCAGGTTCTCCTGTGGGGGTGTCACATGGGCTTCACTGCCTGCAGCACCTCTGTGGTTATTTAAAGGAAAACCCAGAGTTTCTCAGCTGTGGGGAAAACTGAGCTCTGCTCCTGAATGAAATACAGACAGTTACCCACCAATATATCCCTTTCCCAGCACAAGGTGCAGCTGTGGCTCTGCATTTACAAATCTGTGGCTGGATTTTGAGTCCAGCAGAAGAAAAACGCTCTTTCTATAGAACAGTGTCCCCAACAGGGACACAGGGTTTCAATACCCTTTTCTGCCCTGAAATGAGGAATGGCCATGAGCTGGGAGTCCCGCTTTGTCGGGGCAGCTGGGAGAGTCCAGTACCAAGGGGTGGGACCAGCACCCTGCAGGCAACTTCCCAAACCCATGGCGTGGGGAAGGAATCAGCAGCTAATGGAGAACATGGCTTGGATGACTCCATCACAAGCACCAAACAGAAGCACTGGATGGGACACAAGGAATGAGTCTTCACCTCATCCATATGTCCCAGTGCTGTCTGTATGCCTCACTCCTGTGGGTGTTTTTTCATCCCAGGTGAGGGATTGGGATCCCCAAGGAAGCACAGGGTACTCCTGGGCTGGGCCAAACCATTCCTCTCCTTTGGGACCTCCAGTGACCTCAGAAACGGGGCTGAGGAGGAGCTCACAGCCCACAGCAGCCTGGGACACCCATGGAAGAAGCAGAAAAAGGAGTGGAAAAAGGCTGTCAAGTGCATTTTCCCTCAAAAACCCTATGAACAGCAGAGTGACACCCTGGGAACAGGATCCTATTGGTGCATTTATCAACCAAGCGATATCTAGACAATTAGTAGTTTTCTTTAATTTAGGACTAATTTTGTCCCACCAGTTTAAATTAAAGCCCCCAATAGGATAATTTCCTCATAACCATAATTTTGTTACAAGCTTTTCATTAATCCAATCACAACTTCTATGATATTATTTGGCAGCTGATTGAGACTACAGGAACCACAGGGGTTCACACACATTGTCTCATTTCTGATAAAAAAAAAAAAAGTAAAATGAGTCCAATTAAAAATTCTTTTAGTACTGTCTAATATGTGAAACTCCCCAAAGTCAGGACTGAAAAATCATCATTCCAGCCATGCAGCCAATCTGTGGGTGACAGCAGAAGCTACATGCTAATGTCAGCCGTCCGTAGGTGTCTGCCTGTCTGTTTAGCTGTCTGTAGCAATAATATATTTAAACAAAATTGCCGGGGTGGAAATATTCATGTTTGGAAATATTTGTCTATGGCTTTGGGGAATTTTCTCTGGAGTATTTTGGTTTGATCTCAAGGCTCTCTCAGCTCCCTGAAGTCTTACTCAAAGCATCCCAGGCCATGATGCAAATATTTGGCACACAGCAATTCCCTGCAAATCTCATATTCATAGCAAGAAATGGAAAAGAGAGAAACCCAGTGGTGGAAAGGTCTCGTGGCAGTAATAACATACACAGCGTTGTCAGATGGGGAAGCTTCAGCGTGGAGATGTGCTAATTTGGAGGGAAAAAAAAGAATAGAAAGCAGTGGGGATTTTAAAGTGAATTCAAGTCTTAAAAATTGCACTTTCTTCAAGTCACACGCAATCACTCCTGACAGAAATTTTTCAGGCACGTTGAAGTGCAGAAGGGAGGTGACAGAAATCCCTTGAAATAAACACAACAAAGAAGTCAAAAGAGAGAATCAAAATTAATCTAGGCTGTATAATAGAAATATTAAAGCCAAGGGGATCTTTTCCTTCTTCTCTATGAGCAAGAGCCCCCAGGCGTGGAGGGGCAGCTTCAGCACTGGGGGAAGGAGGATTGCCTCTCCCCTCTGTACGCAAAGCTGTGGCTCACCAGAAGCCACACCATGGCCTGGACCAAATTCCAAGGTCAGTAACAATGGCCTGCATCTTGTGCTTTGGTCAGGCAAGGCCCACCTGGCGACGCCCGAGAGGATGCTGGAGCTGGCAGAGGTGCAGGCAGGGGAGGGCAAGAGCAAGTGGGGGCATGGTGGAAGGGGATGACTAAGGAGGCACAACAGAAAGGACAGGTTTTTCCCCCCTAGCAAACAATATGCAATGGCAAAGGGAGGGGGACAGGCACTAAAACACTCCTGAAATTGGGCCAAACATGGCAAATGTTTCTGGAGATTAAAAATAAAAAAAAAAACCCAGGGTGCATTTTAATAAAAGAGATATTCTGTATGGACTTTTCAAAGACTAAACGCTTCCACTTCCCACTTCAAGGCTGCATTTGCATTTCAAATTGACATCAGCCCAAGTGAGAAAAAGAAAAAGGTTTAGAAGAACCCGGAGACGAACCCCAATGCCTGGTTTGTCCCGGATGAAACCCACTTGAGCATCCAAGCTGCCCATCAGTGGGCCGTGCCCCATGCAAGACCCCAGAGAAAAAACACTAATTTTCAAGTTATTCCCACACCAGGCTACTGAGAGGAGGAATGGGGCTGTGGTTTTCCCCCTCCCTGCACACAATTCCCCTTTATTGAAAGAAGCTGGCATTTGCACCCTTCCATCACCAGCAAACCCCTCGATTCCTAATTAAGCTCTCATTAAGAACCATACCTGCAGTGGCTGGATGCCAGCACAGTGCAACGGGCAGGAGCTTTTAATCCTACCCCAGCTTTACCTCACAGGCAGAAAACATAACTGAGCAATGCCAGAATTTCTATTCTGTGAAATAATGAAACATTTTGAAACATGCTTCCTGTCCAACTCAGGGATAAGTCAAGACCCAGAAATTATTCCAAACATGAACAAGAAAATTTCTCTCAGAGCTGCCCAACTGCTTCCACACAGGAGACCTAGAGTGTAAAGAGCTGGTAAAACAGGAGCCTGAGGATTCCCACCTGTTTTCATTTTCCACATTTTCCTGTTCACACTCTCAGGATATTGAATCTGACTCCGCTAAACAGCCTGTCTGACAAATCTGACTTTTTCCAGTGGAAACCAATTCAGCCAGGAAAAGTGGAAGGTGAGATGTGAGCTGTGAGGTACAGCCATGTCCACTCCTGCAGGCCACGTTCGAGCACGACAGGACAATCCAAATCCCATCCCAGCTGAGCACAGGGCAGCTTTCAAACCCAAGGATGGCTGCACAGACAGTAAGTGGTAGTGCCCTTTCATGCCCCACTGTGCTGAGCTGATAGGTTCAGGAATTATGGCTTTTCTACCTCAACAACACGTTTTTCTGGGATCTTTGTTTCTACTGCAGGTTAGACACATCAAGGCTTCCTTGCTCAGAAGTGAACGTGGAGCAACTTCTGCCTTGAGAGAGGGTCAGGAGGGGTTACCTTCACACAGCAGCATTGCTCCTCTTCCCTGCTACCCCAGTGATCCAAGCAGATCTTTCCTTTTGTTGCTGCAGCTCTTCCTTTTGTGTCCTCAACTAAAAGAAATTAACTTCTACTGGGAGCAGCCGATGAGGCGCATCTCAATAATTAGGGGTTCAGAGGCTTCATGCTACTGTTTCCCTATCTCTGCCAACAAGGATAAAAAGTGCCCGAGAAGCGCTGACTTTCCTGCCATGAAGGAAGGCAACCAAGCCCCACATCCAAGGAAAGGAGTATGATGGTAGAGGTACGGGGCAAGCAACCCAGGCACCTAGGCCTGAATATTTGGGGCACATCTGATTTTTGAGTTGTGAGGTGCCACTGTGTGCTACGATAGCCTAAAACCTGAAAGAAATTAATCCCAGCCCAAAACCAGGACAGCCACAGTGAGGTGCACGGGACTGTGCAGTTTTGCTGGATCAGAACCTGGGTGCAGGGAAGAGCAGGCAGCAGAGCTGGAAATGCAGGGTCAGAGCAGTTCAGCCTCATATTCAGAGGGGCTCCAGTCCTAGTCCTTGTTGAAATTAGTCTTTGCATGGATACTTATAAATAAATCCAGGACACTGCTTGCGTAACAATAACATTTTGCAGTATCTGGCATTTGCCGCTAGTTGAAGGCTAAGCAAACCATGCTTCAGTGGAGCATAAAATTGCTTTTCCTTTGGAACAAGCAGGGCATTGTAGTAATAGGCAAAACTGTACATTGTGTTAACGGCTGTATTTTCACATTATTGATTTACATTGTGTAATGCCATGCAAGACCTGCTTTCGATGATACGTGCATCTGTCATATCACAATAACTGCAAAGGGCTGGGTGCTGCTCGGAAAATGAAGCGCTGGGGATCCCGGGGCAGATTCACATCCATGTGCCCATCATGCGGAGGTGATGATTAGGGGGATGTTGTGGTAATGAGCAGGTCCCAAGTGTGGAGTATGCAAATCAAGGCTGCCCGGGTCAGCTTCCACTTACTGTACACGTCCAACTTTTTCAGCCTGCTTACTCTTCTGACAAGGAGAGTGCATGGAAATGCTTCCCCTTGGCAGGCCCCCTTAGCTGCATGTGTTTCAAGGTATCCAGGATAGATGGGCTGCATTTTTTTCCCTCTCTCCTTTCCAACTATTTTCTGCCAGATCTTCACAGCCCTGGCATGGGGATGCCTACAGGGGTCACCAGCAGAGCAGTATGAGAGAGAGCCACCAAAGATGAAGCCAGGGAGGGTTGTCACAGGAAATGTAATCACTAAACACACCTTAAAATAAGAGAATGAACAATCAGAGGATACAGCGTTTTGTATTTAAGGGAGTAAACTTCAAAAATGCAATAGTGAAGTGTTGATATCAGTCTGAAACATTTTTAAAAACATTATGTAGTTACTGCAAAGCTTTGTTTTATATTACCTGGCCTGGTGGTAAATTAGGTAAGCTTCCATTAATCTATCATATTTGACTTCTGTGCATACACTGGCTGTATATTATAACAAGAAACATTAGAATAATATATTTCTTCCTTTTTATTTGGTTATTTTAAAATGGATTGTCTCATTGCTCAAAGAGGAGGGACAACTCCAGACCCAGCTTGCCAGACCAGGAACTGATCCCAATTCTTTTCTCAGCTACTGATTTTCTGGCTTCAGGCAAGCCACATATTCTCTTCATGCATTATCCCCTCTTAACTGTAAAAAGACTCAGCCTTCCAGAGCTTGCAGAAGCCCACAGAACCCCAGAACACAGACTGCCCTAAAAGCAAATATCACTTAAATATTTGTCTAGTACGTATCAGATTTAGCAATCGGGGGGGGGGTTTGCATCAGATGGTAGCAACAATTTGGAATATTGAAATATTCATCTAAAAATCAGCTCTTTCCAGATGGAGAGCCATAGAAATGCCCGAGGTGAGGAACTTGGGGTGCTCTGACATTGCCAGCACCTCAGCCTTCCCTCCCCAAAGTGACACATTATGGCTTTAGACACCATCACGAGCCAGCAGGGTTGGATCTGAGATGCAGGGCAGAGGAGCAGTGACCCAACACACACCGGCCCTGCAGAGACCCACAGAAAGACGTTTCGCTTCCACTGAGTGCGCGCAGGGATCTCTGCGCTGTGATGGATGTGTTGATGTTTTCTGGTTGCCCTCCTCAGGCCCAAAGCAGCTCAGCTCTGTCCCTTTGCCAGCACCTCACAGGGAAGATGTAATTCCAGAAAATTGTTTTTGACCCCAGCTACCTACGGCAGCACAGAGACATTTTTAAAGCTCAGGCTGCAGCACTGCCTGTCTCCTGCCTGTCCCTGCCTCAATGCATTCGTATCCACCATGTGCTTGTCACATTACTGAAATGGAAAACCAGAGTTAAATGAGAACTCTGCTTTTCAGTTCACCTTTCACTGGAAATTAGGCTGCTTTTTCTTCCTTACATTTTTATTTTCTTTTCTATCTCCTAGCCTTAATCTATTCTCTTTGTTTCAATTGAAAAAGTGGGGCACATTTTACCAAATTCTTATTTCACACAATCCAAGACAAAATCAAAGATATAGAATAATCTTAGTTATTACTACCATGAACTGAAAGAAAATCTAAGCTAAGGAAAATTTTCACTCTTTTGTAATTGATTTTTTTTTTTGCTATTTACTCTGGTGCATTTGCATTGATTGCTTTCGAGGCTGCTCTGTTCTCCAGACCTGCAAATCACTAATGATCAAGACTTTAGCATTGCACGTTGTTTAAAATGTTAGTTGTGTCATCAACAGCTCACAGAAGCAGTGCAACTTGGGTCTCAGATGGTAAAAGTCTTTTCAGTTTGTCTTTAAATACTTCGATAAATCCCGTTAGCTTTCTCCACACCATCAAAGCATTTGGATAGCATAAAGCAACTGAATACATAAAAATGTATCTAACCACCTTGTAAATCCCTACACAGAGATGTTGCCGACACTACTTTTAAACCTAGGAAAACATTTCACCAATTACTGATCAAATACAATACAGCTAAATTTCACTGCCAGCACATCATTTTGATAATGGGTATGGAAATTATCCATTCAATAGCTATTCAGAAATAACTTAGAAAGATTGGTTTTCAGATTCTTCTGAGAATCCTAGAATAATCCCCTATAATCACCGTGGTGAGAATCCACCAACATTTTTCCCTTTGAAAAAGGCTGTTTGGGGCAAGAGCGTTGGTGGTCTCTGCCCATCCTCCGACTGATGCGTTCAAACAAAATATCTGAAGTCACCAGCACTTTCGTGGCAGGGGACTGGGGTTTCATACTCTTACACGACTCAGTCAAGAAAGTCTGCCAGCACAGGAGAAGGCTTTAGCTCTCCTCCATCCGCTTGGCTTCTCAGGTACACTCCAAAATAAATTTTCTTCCTTTCTCACAAGGCAAACTTGCATCATTTTCTATCCAGAGTATGGAAGAAACAAAACAAACAAAATGAAGTACCTAAAATAAGCAATAACTACACTTTGCACTTCCCTGCTGCTCTGTGACAGCTGCTAAATGTGAACCAAGAGTATTTTAGATTGTTTCAATTTTATGATCTTTCTTGCTGCATGGTATAAGGCTGAATGGATTTGCTCTTTCTTCTTTAGGGAAAGACACTGTTTTCTGATTTCCTGTACTGATTTCATAGATGTAAAATTTGGTCTGACTAGAGGAGATGAAGCAGAGGGATTGTTGGATGAGAAATGTTTTCCTTCTCCAAAGTGGTAGATACCAGACCTGAGCATAATAAAAAGAAATCTCGACATGTCCAAAGCTTTCCTTTCCCCTTCAGTAACACAGTTTTTGCTCCTTTATGAATTTCTGCTGCCCAGGTACCACAGAGTCCTTAGCCCAAGGAGAACTGAATTTCTTTGTACTTGCATATAAAGCTCTCTGGGGATCCCCTGCCCTTGTGCCCTCCTTGTCACCCCACAGCAGAGGTGTCCTAACTCCCCTGCCACCCCAACCACAGTGTCTGTCCCCAAAAGGAAACACAACCTGCCCATCTAAAGCAAAGGGCAGCTACTGGCCAGCAGTGCCTTTCCCCCATCCCAGCACCAGGCCGCTTATTTCCATGGGTAATTATGCAAGGGGTTAACTGGGGGCATAACAGCCTCCCCAGGGAAGCTCAGTTAAAGACTACAGACCCAGCTTTCATCCCACAGGTGAGGACTGCAGACACAGTCTATTGGAATCCCAGACTATTGGAATGCCTGGTCTCTGTGGCAGTCCACTACCACCCCAGCGTGCAGGAAAGACAAACGTGTCACCAGCGAGGCCCCTGCCCAGGGAAAGGCTGCGGCACCACCAGGACCCATGTGCTCCCTGCCCACGCTAAAATGGCAGAGCCACTCTCTCCTACCCCAAAACTGCAGGTTCCATACCCGACAGGCAGTGTATAGGGGTAAAAGAGTTAAACCAGCAAACACTAGTGTGAGAAAACCTTTCTAACAGCTGCACATCAGTCAGTTTTCATGCACAACCAAATTCAGCCAAAAGGGCACAGGCACAAGCATCTACCCCAACAGCCCTGTGCTGGCCACCATAAAATCTCCACAATCAGAGGAAGAACAAAGCACCGTAACTTGTTTCATAAGCAAAAGCATTTCCAAATGGCTTGGAGAGAGAATCACCCACCAAACCTGCTCACAATAACACACGGAATCCCTAATGATACAGCGACAGGCTGATGGTAGCTCAGGACTGTCACAGGGTGTCACTGGACTGGCCAAGTCTGCCTGCACATCACTCAAAGCCAAGATAGGGCTAATTTGGGTGTATGTGCTATTTCCTCTATGACAGTGGGATCAGGAATGTTTTGGGGAGTGGAGAGGGCACACAGAGCCTGAGAGAGGTGGCAGTACTGAGACCTGAGATGGAGGGGCTGCGTCCTCCTCTCTGACTGCTGGGCTGAGCATTCGGCTGCAAGAGAAGTTGGATATGAAGAATATACAAATCCCCCAAACCTTAGGGGTTTCCTTGCACAGGAGGGAATGTGGACTTCAGCAGCAGGACCTGAAAATCCTGGGCAACATTTCCAAGCCATGCTCCCAGTCAGGCCGAAGGGAATGGGGCAGCTGAGGAGACCCACCAGCCCCAACACTTGAGTAACCCTTTAAACAGGCTAGGCAGCACTCAGGGCAGCCTTGCTGCAGGGCTTTTTTATATCAGCTTTACCTTCCAGACAAGATTATTGACCTTTCCAGTGCAGTATTTAACAACCTCCATTCATCCCCACTTTCCCCTTCCCTTACACTTCATTCCCTTTGTTGCTCTGTAATAAGAGAGGCAACAGGGCGCATATTTCTGCAGAACAAAGCATTATCATCCTAATTATAGTTTCCTGGTATTTTCTTCACTTTTACCATTTTATTAAAAACAATTAGCTGAGAAAAAACATCTTTTTTAATCTCTACACTACTGTTCTCATTTCTCTCTGAATCCAAGGAGGTCTTTTCAGAGGCTATTTTATTCATAATTACATATGTTGGAACAACTGCTCAGAAAGTGAGCCCAGAAAGGATTCTGACAATACTTTCCTAGCAGGCTTGGTCCTGCTACCTCTGAAGTGTGTAATGCTAATGATTTAATAAAATGTATGTGGAAACAAGGGCTTATTTTCAACAGCTTGTGTAAATGATGGATGCAGCCATGCCAGGAGCGTTGGCCTAATGGATTGAGGAGGAGCTGGAATCGCAGCAAAATCAGGAGCCAAAGACTTTTGCTTGGCTGCCAGACTTGGCTCCCCTGACTCCTTTGAGGCATCTGGCTGCAGGCAGGTATGACCATGAAAATAACACAGCAAGGGATGATGATTTTCCAGGATAAAGATCCCAAGATAAAGCTGCATCCATTTGTACTCAAAACCTGCAGGACTCTGTTGCTGGTGTAAACTGGAGGAAGACTGGCCTCGTGGTCTCATTTGGCCCCGATGCTCCAAGCCTGATTTAAGCACAGACCACTCCAGCTTGAAAGATGCCTTCTGGAGTTTTTGGCATGTGTATAATTCTGATTCCAAAGCTTCCTCCCTCCACTTCTCTGTTTACCCTATAGGCTTTTATTTAAAAGAGTACAGTCAGAGCATTGCAATTTTTTCATTTGAAAGAGATTTTTGAAATTTATTTTACTTTTTTAAACTGTGAAAAAAACTTTAAAGTGTATCATATTCAGTCAATTGGCTCTTCACTTTTTTTTCAAATTTCCCCTCCACCACCTTTGTTAATTACCCACCATTTGAACAAGGGTCTTCTCCTGCCTTGATCTTGCCGTGAAATCATGATGCTATATTTGTCTTTCTAACATCAAAGTCATTTCCATGGTCACCAACTGTGATGTCATAAACATTTTTAATGGCTTGTTTACAGCAGGGAACAGAAGGAGAGAAGAGATTATGGGTGGAAGGAAACTCTTATCGATACACAACAGTTTTAAGCACAACTGTGAGGCTGAAGCATGCAGAAAACGTGAAGCCAAAAAAAATCCTTGCTGAAATAGCTTCTCTTCTGTAGTTCATCCCAGCACAAAATTCCCTTTTAAAGTTACTAGTGAACAAGCAATCCCAATGGATTACTATTATGTCAGTCAGCCCAGAGTTGTGCAAGTTACTTTCTAAGACTGGAAGGCAGAAAATCCATGCCCCAATCCATTTGGCTCGCTGCATAAATGAACACACACACACACGTCCCCAGCATCTCCCACAGACGTGCTTGGGCAGGGCACAGTGGGATCTGAACACTGTTGGCCCACAGTTGTACTTGTCTCAGGGCACAACAAGGATCAGAATGATCTCTCCCCAAGAGACACTTCAGTTGGACCAGAAGGTCCCTTTTTATCCAGCGATGGCTGTGAAATGCCACAGGCAGTCCTCCCTCTACATGGGGGTTACCATGTGCAGTCACCACCCAGGAGAAGATGCCAGTTCCAGCTTGGGCTTTTATCTTCAAGAATAGCAGGAACCTTCAGGCTATGTGACCCCACAGACCAGCCCAACTCCCCGAAAGGCCCAAAGCACCCCACTTCTGTCTGGGAGTTCATTGGAGAGATCACTGGTTGATGATTTTGTGATAGCCCTTGGAGATCCCTGGCAGATGGAGATGGCTGTGGTCAGCCAAAGAAACCAGCACTGAGCACAGCTCTTTGGTGTAGGGGGGATGGACCGGGCTCTGCCCAGTGGTGCCAAGCAATAAGACAGGAGACAACAGGCAGAAACTAACGCACAGGAAGTTCCAGCTGAACATGAGGAAGAACTTCTTTCTTCTGCAGTGACTGAGCACTGGAATAGATTGCCCAGAGAGGTTTGAAGTCTCCCTCAACAGAGAGATTCAAAAACTGTCCAGATGCAATTGTGTGCCACATGCTCTGGGATGAGAGAAGGGAGATGAGCCACTGCGGTCCCTTCCAACCTGACCCATTCTGTGAAACAAAAAACTTTGCTGCCACCTTCTCAGGGGATGTCAGGAATGGCCAAGAAAAGGCTGATGCACTTCTGGGTCAGCAGAGAGCTGCAAAAATCTCTGCTTGGAAAAGATTTTCCAAACTGGTTCCAGTTAGCTGCAGGCTGTCCCTGCTCTCCTGTTTGGACCATGGCCAGTGATATCCCTCGGGTGAGCCAAGCTCTGCACAACCTGCCATCTGCCTCCACACCTAGCCTCTTCCAAGCAAAATCCTCGATTAAAACTCATCCCAGAGCCTATAGGAGGAAAGACTGGGGCTGCTTGAAGGTGTGGAGCCAACCATGGCACTTGGCTCTCTTAGAGCCATGATGATAAGGCATCCCTGCACATATGCTCCAAGGAGATTATCTCCCTCCCCTGCCCGAAGAAAACATAAGAGCAAGAGGAAAAAACTCACTCACTGGACAATAAAATTCCTAAATCCTCATCACATGAGAAGAATTAATGTAGCTCTTTCCCCACACCAGTCCCAGGATCTCCCCAGTAGGAGATCCTATTGTGCTTCACACACTAGCAAGGGTACCTCTCTCAGTGAGCTCTTTTTCCGGAGCGAGCGCCGCCCCTGGCATGCAGGAGCTGGGATTTCACACACCCTATTCATCACCGAGGTACAGAACAAGGGAACCACCATTTTGCTGCAGTCCCACAGCAGGAATAAAATGGTGGCATAGATGAAAACTGCCAGATCAAACACAATCCAGTTGCCTGTCACCACCTGCAGCTCTTCTCTGCCTTACATGTAACACTGAATTCTTAATCAGGTTAATATTTGATTTCTGGGTGCTTAAACAAACACCAAAAAAAACCCACCACAAAAACCCTCACAACCTCACAAAAAGAATATAATGCCATAACAGATGTTTAAGGTTGCAGCCACAAAGTACTGAGATGCAAACTATCGATGTCAGAATTTACATTTCCTCCCACAAAATGGCAAATCTGCAGCTCTGGTGTTTTTTCACAACTGGCTCTACCAAAGCCACCAAGAACAGGTAGCTTGACACATGTTCAACATAAAAAGACTCAGTATTTTTTCTAGTATCTAGTATCTTTTGGGAAATGTTACAGTGGCTCAGAAAGTCAGAAGTGTTCAATTAGCTGCTATTAAACAGCCCCTTCCCCATATTACACCAAATTGCTGCTTAAATACTTTTGGGAAGGCATTCCTGGAGGATGAAAGGAAAATAGTCTGGTGTGGGTTTCCAGGGAGGACAGTTACTGCAGATCAGGCAGAAGAGAGTTTTCTGGTTTTTTGCTTGTTATTTGCACATTTCTTCTGCTCACACACAGAGTAAAGCTACTCTAAAGCCAAGCCTGAGTACCAGAACAAGTCCCAGGTCCCTGGGACTGGGACAGACACAGGTTACTCATGCTTAATGAGAGACCAGCCACAAAATTAAATTAATTTCTATCCATGGAGAATCCTGCCCTGTATTTAGCTTTGAGTTTAAATAAAAGTTTCAATATACTATACAAGGAATGGATTATCACAAACAAGTTAGTTTTCTAACCAAAACAAAGCAGTGTAATACCTAACAGCAGTTCTTCCCAACAGCACAGATTTACTTCAAAATTAAATCTCATACAATCTCTTTATAATACAGAGCACACTTAAAATTCCTTATTTATTTCTTTCACAGTCAACAACTGGAACAAAATATTTCTTGGCTTACACTTTTTAACCAGTTTGAATCTACAGGCTGTAGATTTCCTGCATTTTGTTCTTCTAACAATGCATAACTCAGTAAATGGGACACATTTGCTGTTAGATTCTGTTTAACAATGACTTGTTACCTTTATTTCTACATTAATCCCATTAGTCAAATGTTGCTAAGTGAATTACTGAAATGATAAAAAAATCATTTCATTAATTTGTAAGACATCTGTTAGATGTCCTAGAGATTTCTTAATCTTTCTTTATCTCACATATATTTTTACATCTGATAGTTCTCCTATTATAAAAAAAAAAAATAGCCAGAGTCTGTAGAAACAGTTCAAGAAGAGACTGACAGGAATGGATAGAAAAAACCCCAAACCTAAAATCCCACCATACTTTTCTTTAGTAGACATCCTTGGCTGACCAGATGAAGCATCCATCATGCAGGGAGTCACTGCACTCAGTCCAGTACTTTATTTCACACTATCAGGTACTGTAGATCACTGGTAACAAGTATGCAAATCTTACATCTTTTCAGTTTCCTATCTCATAGTAAGCACTATATAAAATGCCCATTAAAAGCACAGACTCAGTCTTTCCCCCATTTTAATAAAGCACAACCCTTTTTTCTGAGTTCAGTAAAGTAAAAGTCAGGCTGTAAAGACGCTCTTTGGATGTCCCAGCAACAGGCACAAACAGACCTTCCCACCCTTCCCAAAACCTTCACGTGTCCGGCCCCAACACCATCAGAATAGGCAAAGAAGGGGAGCTTCCATTGCCAGCATAGCTACTTTTAGGGTAAAGGTGAGCTTAAAGCTGGGGGGAAAGATTCAAGCTGGGCTTTGCAGCGTTCTCTTCTCTGGAAAAGGTACAACGTGAGCTGATGGGGACTTTTCAGAGGCAGGAATTAGGCGCGGTGCTTTTTCATTGCTTGATCTCCCAGACTACAAAAGTCCAGTCTTGTGAAAGGACAGGTGTTGCCACTGCATAATAGCCCAAGTTTAGCCTCAAATATAAATGGTGCCTCTACAGCGCTAAATAGGGAAGCTGGTTCTGATGTATTGTGTTCCCGCTTTTCACTTTTCTGACACACAGAAATCCCAAATAAAACAGCAGACTTGAACAGCTCGTGCCCAGCTAGAAGATTGGCTTGCAGATATTTGCCACAGCTTGCAAGACTGGGGTAGAAGCCGACTGTAAAGTGCATTTGCCCAGAACAATTTAAAGACTAATGGAATTTTGGTTTTAGCATTAATCAATGCTAAGGGAAAATCCCTAGTAGAGAGGTGATCAGCTACAGGATGACAGGATGGACAACACGTAACTGCACCTTAATCTGTAGCAGAGGCTGTAGAGATCTGGGTCCAGCTAAACAGCCAGCAGGATTTCCCCCAAGCCGGGCTTGACACAGCCACACTGATTGGGATATCCATGCTAGCACAAAACCCCTCTTTTTTTTTCCTACATGCTGCTGCCTTTGGTTCCCCCTAATTTTTGCTATGCATCTCTTAAATCATTTCTTTAACATCCTTATACTGGTCTGCCAGACTCTTAACTCAAGCTTCCTGACCCAGCCTTCCTTAAGGATTTCAGGGGAAGAAAAGAAAAAAACGAAACCCAAACAAACAAAAGGAAGCTCTGGCACCAAGCAAGCCTTCTGCAGAAAACATCATACTGTTGAGTTATTGTCCCAAAACCCTTACCTCTCACCCCAGGGACACACATAACACTTTTGGGGGCAAGTGAGTGCTGAAAGAGACACAGCAGTCATTCGGGAGCAGGAAAAGTTGTCCCATCCTGCAGGCACCTGGACTTACTTTCATTTTATTATCCATTTTAGTCTAGAACTTCCGTACACATCTACCTGCAAAGTGCTTGGGGAAAGATGTGCTTTGAGGAGAGGCTTGAAGGAGAAGGCAATGGTGGAGAGAAGTGGAGAGTGTCCCAGGAGGAAGCTATCAGTATTTAGACATCACCCACAAGTGAAATCAACCGCTCATCCTCAGCTTCTGTTTCCAAATGTGATGAAAACATGGGGCAAGAATGCTATTTATTAACATTTTTCACAATAAAATATTAGAAATAATGGGTTTGAGCGTTTGGTTTAGTAAATAGGATATTTGTTTAATCAAAAGAACCCAAAGTGTCAGTCTATCATTATACTGGATGTAAGGTGGGACCATTAAAGTTCTCCTGTATATTGAGCAGCACCAGAAAATGCCCATCATCGGGCAGCTGGGCATTTCTACCACCCCTAGGGGAGAAACTGGATGGGCAAAACTCGGCATCAAAACTCAGTGGCAAAAAACCCCAACCCTTCTGATTTAGAAGACAGAAGGATTAACACCCAAGTTATTAAATTAATAGCAGCCATGAGGGAAAATACTGTATTTCTTTGCTTTGGCTTGCTGTGTTTTTCTGAGAAAGCTGCAAAAGGAAATTTGTCAGGGGTAACAGTTTATGTTGCTCCTAGAGGCAGCCATCTGGGATGCTGAGATTAGTATTTTAGGTTTCTATTATCTGAAAATCCACTGGAAGACTTTGCAGAAAGGTGTTTATAAATTCTTTAGTGCAGTTTAAGTAAAACTATTTAATCTAGGGACTAAGAAATATGTGTAATTACCGTAGGTGGATAATGCTTTTTCATTGCCATTCACCAAAATTAGTTTACCAGATATTACTCCTAAGAGGTATAGTTAAAATCAACATAAAATCCAGAACACAGTGAAAATAAAACATTAGGAGATAATGTCTTTAAAATTACTAGTCCTCTGCACTGCAGTACAAGCATAATCACTCTCTGGCTAGCATTGTTTGTTTTCCCTGTACACGGATGCTTTGAACTCCCAGGCTTCCCAGCCAAGCTGTTACTTTGCAGCCCATTGTAAGAAGATATTTAACAACTCTCCATCATAAACTCCTTCTCTAAAGAGCAAATGAGAGAACTTCATGGAATGCAGGTTTTTGACACCTCATTTGGTCTCTGCGTTACTCCCTGAGCTTCCATTGAATGCAGACTGGAAGCCTCCATGGGTTTTGAGGCAGGTTCAGATCTGGACCCATGTACCTGTCATTAACTCCTGCCCTGGCAAAATGTCCAGGGATGAAAATGGGACTCCTGCCAGGGTTTCCTTCCCTGCTACTTACTGTTGAATCCCATACTGAATAGCAGGAGAAGCATTTCAGAGCCAGGTACTTGTACCAGATGTTTAATCCTGTTTTCTGCTCCTACAGAAGACACAACCTGATGTTAGATGCCACCTCTCATTATAAATGTCTGGCCTTCCTTGTTAATGAAAGACTTTGTTTTCTTTTTGCAAATGTTATTAAGCAAAGAACAAACTGATTGTCTAAATTGATTAAGCAGATTCATTCCAGTGAAAAATTTATTATTTGCCTAGTTCATTTCATCAAATCAATTCAGAGGAAAAAGGCTCCATGAATTAAACTAATCACAAATATATATTTTAAAAGCCAGTCATTTCTGACAGGATACAGTTAGTGCAGTCAATCACTGAGACAATAAATGAATTTTAAAGTAGCATCTTGCATTGCTTCTCAGAAGCTTCTTTGTTTTTTCTTTCAGAAAACTGGTGTTTTGGGGACAAATTCTTCCCCTATTTAGTCCTATACATTCTGATAAAGCTCTTGTGGGTGCCCAGGAGTCATTCTTGGGGAAAAACCCAAAATACTTAACTGGCATTTTCTATAAAACAACAATCATACACTAATTAGAAAGCTAACTGTGATAGATTAATAAGAATTTCTGATTGCTTCAGTCCAAACCCTTGAAAAACATCTATTCATAAAAATAAAATGTCATTAATTTATTAGACTGAACACACACATCCATAAGGCTCACTTACATCACTGTCAGAGAAAATTCCTGTATAATTTTTTGCAGGACACAGATGGAAAAGTCAAGCCTAGAATGCTAATATTCAATTCAGTTAAAAAGAAAGATCGACCACCACATTTGTATTTCTCCAGCGAATTATAGACAAGCTTTGGGCTTTTTGCGAGTGGATATGTGTACACAGACACACACGTATTTTATGGATTTTTTTCCTACAAAGGTAACTTTGAAACCAACATTCAAGGAGAATCTTCTGCTAATCATGTAGATCTTTGCGAAGATGTTTGTCACAGAGCTAAAAGCACCCAGGTCTCACTTAACTGTTGATCTAATAAAAATAATTCTCTAACTTATTCTTCTTTATATCCTGTGAGCCCAGAGGTGCAGCAGCAGCATCACTGCCAGGATCCTGCCTCAGTGTGGCCATAACTCTCGTACCATTACAAGAGTTAAACAAAGATGTTGCGAGCACATGGTGCAATAAACCTCTACCACGTTTCCATCTTGGTCTCAGGTTAACAATTCAAATATTTTCCTATCAGATGCTTATATTCAGTCCCACGGTTTTTTAATTATGCCAGTTTCAAGTAGCTCCAAATTTACCTGTCTCTTACTGAACCGTGTGAGAGCAGTTTTGGCTGCACCCACAGTTCAGCACCCAGGCACAGGTACACCAACACTTCATAACTACAGCTCGTTGGTCTCCCCTTCCTTTTCAGTAACTTTTCTCTAAAAACAAGGGAAAGTATTGCCTCTGCCTGTTGTGCCCACTGAGGGCTGAATTTGTTGGGCAGATATTTGGTGGTGCAGCTGATGCCTTGGTACCTGTGCTTACTGTCAAGTAGAATTTGGGGTCCTAAACAAAAGAAGATTTTATGATAGCACAGAGTGAGAGCAAAGGCTATAAACACTGGGGCATGAGCAATAATTTAAAAGTGTGTGGCACAGGCAACAGCAGCAAAACTCAAAAAGCTCACAGCTAAGAAGGAGAAATAAACCTCATACACAGAATAGCATTGCAAAAAGAGAAACACGGTAATGGAAGGTCTGAGGATGTCACCCCTCCCCTTTATGCCAGAGGGGAGGTCCTCCATCCCCACCCCACCAGGGTGGGGGACAGCAACGTCATGAGTGTTCCAGGTGCTGCCAGCCCTCGGGAGGCTCAGGGAAAGGAACAATTCCCCCTACTTACGGCTTCATGTGGAGCCCCCAGGCCCTGTCCCCCCTCGCTGCAGGAGGAGCCACAGCCTCTCACCAAGCAGAACTGCAAGGAGCAGTGGAGAAGGTCTGAAGCTGCCTATAACCCATAAGATAAACCATAACCCATCAGGTTCACTGCAGGATTTCCTGCCAGGGTTTCAGATGATTGTGGAGATGCCAGTCCCAGCAGCACCCATCGGTGTCCCCTGAGCTCCCTGCACCAAGGGGCAAAGGACCATGCCAGCATCACCCAGTACTGTGCTCCCCATTGAGGTGTTCATGAGCCTGTTCTCTGGATAAGCAATTATTTTGATTAGGGACTTCGACAAGCAAGCAAGCCATGAGAGTTGAGAAAATAAACAAACATTCCCAAAACCAGAAGTTTCCTTCAAAGCCCTTGCTGCTACATCGTGCTAAATACCCTCAGTGTGTATTTACACTGTCACTTTCAAGTGTTTTCCCCATCTTGTGCTGAGCTGGGGTCTGCAGTGAGTGCTCAATGGAACCTTGTACACTGCTGTACCCTCGCTGTGCCAGGGGACTGGCGCTGGAGTGCAGTGATGGGTGTGCCTGGGAAGGTGCCCTTGGCACAGCCAGAATGCCAGGAGCAGAGCACAGCCACACTGGCCACCAAGGCTCCCACTGGCTCCACATCCCAGCTTTCCAGGATGTATCACAGCAGTGACCAGGGAACATTCTCATCACCCCTTTTTTACATCCTCTTGCACTGCATCCCCCTGGGTTCAAAGGATCTAGAGAAAATCAAACCTCAGTCCATTATTACTGTTATTATTGTTGTTATTATTATTATTATTATTTCTGTTTCAAGTTTTTAAGCCATTCCCACAATGTTGCACAGCCTGACTTGTGATTTCAAGGTCAATACCAATTAGTCCTGGGCTCAGCACAGCTACTGAAGTGCAATGCCTCTAATTTATGGGTTCAGAGTTAGCAAAGCAGCAGAATGGGAACAGATCAGCAACTGAGAAGTGAGAGCCTCATCTGCTTCTGAAACCAGACTGAAAAATCCCATGGCAAGAGATGACCAAAGAGACAATTCCAGACTTAATGGACTGTTCATTGGAAGTGACAAAGTCAGAGGTATTTGCCATTTCGTACAGCAATACTGAAACACAGGGAGACAAGCAGCAGTCACACACCTCTCTAGGCTCCCTGGGACTCTGGACAGTGTCCCACAACACATCAGTCCATCAGACCTGCTCCATGAAAGGCAGCATGATGGGAGGATTCAGTCATAGGCTGCAGCTCCCCATTCCCATTGCCAGAATGGCTGCTGCCAGGAGATGCTGATGACCATAACAGGTATTTGATGCAATCCCCTGGGCTCCATTACTTCAAAGTCAAATCTGGTCTCAGTGGAGCAAAAGCAGATTTATTTGGGAATGTTTAAGTTACTGCCTTACCAGTTACCTAGTGATATCTATGCTCAACTACTTAACTTCTCAGAGTGACAAAAACCTGACTAGGTAATTTCATTTAAAAACCCGTGTATTCACCATTCTGATTCTTTTTAGTACTCCAAGGAACAGAAAACACCTTTCAGGCCACATTTGCCAGCTAAGCGAGCCTCCCCTTCCTTATGGCATTAAGAACCAGGGCACTTTTCTGGAAGGTGGGAGGGATGGAGCCCCTGGCAAGCAACACCTAGGGGCTGCACACAGGGCAGAGAGAAGAAGCCAAGGTGCCAGGTAAGAGCTCTGCCAGCTCCCACTGCACTGCTGACAAAGCTGCTGCCAGCTGGAAAGTAACACAAATTGGAAGTGACAGAGAAATGTGACAAATTCATTATTAATAGCACAACTATTTTTTAATACGTAGAAGGCTGTACTAGATTAATAAAAACAGGCTTTTATATTCCTTTCTGACAGCAGTGGTGGTGTGTGATCTCCAGAAAATCGAGTGCTACTGATGCTGGCTCCGGCTGGCATTGGGATGCTGCAGCGGATTTGGCAGGGACAGGATTTCACTCCAGGACATTGCAACTCCTGCACACTCCGGAAGGTCACGCAGGCTGACTCTGTGGCAGGCTGAAGCACTCACACAAAAGGTCAGCACGCTGTGGAAACCTGCACACAGCTCCTCCTCGGGGGGCTCAAACCTCTTGGTGTTCATTAGAATCTGCCTTGTTTTATCTCAGCCTATGGTGGGTTTTAAGGGACATTTATTTTTTAAATAAAGAGCAACTTGTGGGGTTTATCAGAGACTTGCTCACTCCAGCCCACCACTCTGCAAACCAAAACTATGGCAGCACAGGTGGATTTCTGTTTCTCTCTCTCTACGTACCACACACAAACACCTATCTGCACATCCACAAGCTCTCAAGCAACCCATATCTCAATCTATATATATACATCCATTTATAAACATATATATTTTTATTCTTACTATGGGAATGTTTACATCAGGTGTACAAATGAGACCCATCAGCGTGTAACATAAATACTTCATTTAACATTCCATTAGCATTTATTCCTTCTATCTCTGCTATTTTTTTTAAACTTGTTCTCTTCAGAGAAAAGAAAACACAGTGTCAGGGAAAAAATATTTCAAACAAGTCTCGAAAAGGATGAATTTAGGAAAAATGCATTCACTCATTCTTATTGTTTCCACCTTTAAATCTAAGTGTACCTGCAGTTCACAGACTACTTACAAATGACCCTACACGGTTTCAGAGGAAAATACTTTAGTTCTTCAGAAAGAATTTTCTGATAACTGGCTGCTTTTTTTCAGCTTCCTTAGCATTTTCTGCCACTCTTTTGCATTTACCGGAGGCAGGTTCTATCACCCCTTGCTGCCTTCCTCACAGCCAGTAGTAAAGGTCTCAGCATCCCCTGGCTGACATGAAGCATCCCCACACGGCATCCTGGCATTCCCGGGGCTGGGAGGACGGGACATGTTCCTGCCAACCTCGGTACAGACACACGGCCACAGCCTGGAGCTCCCCGGGACGAAACCAGCGCAGGGAATGCGGCTCTTAGAAAAACAGATGTGACACGGAGTTGCAGCAAACATTATCCAGCCATGAAAATGCTGCCGTGCAAAGCACAGCCCCACGCCCCTGTCCTTGCTCCAGGAGGGGGGACCCGCCCGCCCGCGCACCGGAATGGCTGTGGGATGCGCTCGGCCGAGCGTGGCGGCTCCCGAGAGCAATCAGAGGCTTCCCAGGAGGGAGAGGAGCAATAAAGCATGTGGCAAGCTGTCACTGCGGGGGAGAAGGGGCAACTATGGCTCCTGTGAGAATTACAGTTGGTGGGATTCAGGGAGGAGCACCCGGCAAAGCTGCTGCCAGGCGAGTGCTGGGAATGTGAGGCGCGAAGTGTGCGGGGAGAACGAGCCACGGATGCACGTTGTCTGTCACCTGCTGCCCCACCCCACCCAATTCCCGAATGGACGGGAACGTTCCTGCGGCAGGGAGTCCATAGACGAGCCCCTGCACACCTCATGGGGATGTGCTCGGAGACAGGAAAGGCAATTCCCAGAGCCTGCTCTGAGCCACCAACTGCTGCCTTGCAATAAACAGCAAATTCCGTATGTTCAAAAGTTCCCACAGAAACTTCTTTCCTGACTGTTTTAAGTTGAACATAACACAAAACGAGAAACACTTCAGGTGGGGATGGAAGCACGAGGGGCCTGCCACACGGGTGCCAGCACCTCCGGGAAAGCAGCTCAGCGTGGCCCATAGCAACCTGGAAGATCTTACTGCATCTCCAGTTTGCCTCACCACCACCCTGTCCATGTGCTGTCCAAGCTAATGAGGGGGATTGGTGCACTGGCCGCCAGGACTGTCCCCTCAGCCATGGCAGTCACGGCTGTAACCAGCGAGAGGGGACCCACGAACACATCCCGGGAGTGGGCATCAGCCACGCCGGACTGCCAGGGGGCCGGGACAGAGGACCCTCCTTGGTCCCGAGCAGCTGAATTAAAAGCCGGGGGGCGATGGCAGCCGCGTTGGGATCCTTTGAGCCGGAGGCAGCCGCTGCTATTAACACACAAAAGCGATGCCGAGCAGCCGAGCAGGACAAAAGAGGTGGGGGGCAGCCAGACAAGAGAAACGGAGGGTGGAGCGAGACAAGAATGGGAGAGGAGCTGCGCGGACAAGAAGGAGGGGAGGGAGACACACACACACACACAAAAATCAGAGAAAGAGAAAGACAAGGGGATAACAAGGGGGGAAGAGACCACATGGGGGAGGGCGTTCCTCACCTGGTCCTCTCCCCCTCCAGGCTGCTCCTCTCACTCTTTGCTTGCCCGGTGCAAGGACACCAGAGCAGAGCATCAGAGCTGTGGGTTGAACGCCCATATCCAAGAGGATTTTCCTGTTCACCCAGGGTTTGCATTGTTACTGGGGAGGCTGTGATCAGCAGATCTGCAAAGGGACCTGGAGTAACTGCGTGAGTTTCTCACCAACAGCCATATTCCTCATTCCTATTCCAAAAAATGCACCTTGGATGATGCCACAGTCACCAGCATCTGCCTGCAAAACCAAAAGCTGGTCCTAGTTAATGCCAGGTTAGGCATGGATCAGCTGAGGTAAACAAGCGAAAATGACTACTCTTGAACTCAGGGAACATAAGATGCTGAATGCTCACCCAGCCTCACTCCTCTGCCTGGCATGTTTCTCCTTTACAAGCACTCCCCCTACTTGGGAGTCCCAGGGGCACTTCCCTCCTTCCTGCAGCCAAGCAGCCCCAGCAGCCTCACCAGTAGTTTAGGGACAGGGTGGCAGAATAACAATAAATCTCAGAAGAGGGGAAAGGTCCACATCAGAAGATGCTGCAGAGCTAAAACACACATCAGCTTTTGTTTCCTGATAAGGCCTCTATAAACGACAGAGTAAATGACAGAACAAATGTAAAGCTCCCATCGTTCTCAAGGATATTTGAAAAGCTCTCGTGTTTCCAGTGTTTCATAAAACAAGAAAGTCAGAAATGGAAAACACATTTTAAAAGTATGAACTTGCAGGGAATTCAATAAAAATGCATTTTTCTGACTGAAAAATAATCTTTATCTTCAGGAATGAAAACTAATACTGGTGGCTAACATGTCTCAGCCTGGCAGCTCTGGCAGCTTCACCTTTGAGTTCCAGTGCCCCTCACACAGCACAGCAGCCAGCACTTCTCCCATCTCCCTCCCCAATTCAATATTATTTTCAAGACTACTTCTTTTTTATTAATTTTCAACACTATATTATTTTTATTAGGATTTTTGTAGTTTCATATCTTTCTTTTTCCAGAGTACCAGCCCTGTGGCATTCACCTGCTAAAATAAAAAATGTTACCACTTTTCTCTCTAAAGCCACTGCCACACCTTTGGCCACATTTCTGCTGGTTACCAAAACCCCCATGAGAGCTGACGTCACAGAAAGGCCCATTTCTAATCTCTATGCTCTGGTTGCTGCAGCACAGGATTCCTCAACCCACATGGTTCAAACATGATCCAAGGTCCTCCTTGGCCACAGTTCTCCAGAGCAAACAAAATACCTGAGATGAACAAAATCTGGCTGAAAGAAACTGAAAGTGAATGCTCATATCTCCAACTCTCCTTATTTGAGCCTCCCCATCCCTGTAAGAAAAAGACTGATGAAAAATAAGAGAGAATGGGGAAAGAGGGAAAAAAAGGAAGAAAATTTCTTGGAATGATCAGAAATTACTTACATGCATGTTCATAGTCTAAAACAAGGATCATGGATGAGTTAAACCTTGACTTCAGCTATAGCTTGACTGGAATAAGGATTTCATTTTCAAACACTAACTTGCATATTATTATTTTTTTCATAAAGCTGAGGCCAACATCATCTCTGGCTTCCCAATAGGGCTAGAGCAGAGAATTTGTGGGAGCAGGCGTTAAAATGTTCACAACACCTTAAAAAATGTGGTGGTTTTTATTTTAAAAAACCCTAATATAGTTGTTAGGTTTCAAATGTGCAAAGTGTTAACCTTCCCACAAAAACGACTTGAAAGAAAGATTTTTGATCAGCACCAGTATTGAGAATAATTCAGTTCATATGTGTTGAGATAGCTGTTGGAGACAAAATATTTTAGAAAACTGTTGCCCAGGATCTTTTACAATTTCAATTTTCTTCTCCAATAGAGTGATGAGGTCTAACCCAAGGATGAGCTGCAAAACATCAGGCAGAAACAAGCAACAGGAAAAGAGGGAGAGAGCCAAGCCTCCTGCCCGCCACTACACATGTATGTGTCTTGGGGCAACACATTTCAGGTGATGGGACATCCTTCCATCCTTCCAGATAACTCTCCAAATAGGCTCTGCAGTTTGAATTTTAATTTTCTTTATGCCTGCTTTTTGACTTCCAACGCTAAGTTGAGGTAGTGATGGGAACTACCATCTACCACTACCACCAGGTAATTTGGGAGTTATAATACGTGATGTGTTTTGAAACAGGAGAGAAGTCTCAGTTCATTCGGATGTAAGAATTGATCAGGGAAAGGGGAGATGGGTTGGATTTTGAAAAAGCGGTAGAGGTATGCTAAATATTGCCTCTGGGCTAATGCCAGAATCCTTCTCCTCTTTCACATTCTTTATCCATTCAGGATAGCCTGGAACACACCAAATGGGTTTTCCCATGCAGAGGCCTCTGGGAAGCAGTTTAGATACATGATTTCAGATGCAAAAACTTCTTCCCAGCCCAGGCCATCACATAGGAGCCAATTCCTGAGCAGAGTGGAGACATCCCAGTCTTCAAATCTTTCCCAAACTCTGTCAGGATACCCTGAGTCTTTGTGATGCAACCGAACATATGTCACGCTTCCTCAAGTTAATAATAGATGTCCCAGGAAAGACAGCTCTTGAGGTCAAGGAATTTTTTTTCCTTCTTATTCTCTTTTTTTTTTTTCTGTTGTCTTTTCACTTCTCCTTTGGAAGGGGTGGGGGAGTCCGAGTGCAGCCCCCGAGCCGCCTGCCCGGCCACCCCTCGCCCACCTCCCCGGCCAGCAGCCCAGAGCCCCACGGCTGCCAGCGCTCTGTTTGTCTTACACAAGTGTCCCCTGAATGAGGAAAAATAAATAGAAGCAGCAAACATATGACTCTCTTTAGCACAAAGCCTCCCCACCTCCTCCTTGCCTATTTTTTTTATTATTTTTTGTTTTCCTCCTCCTCTGGCGACATAAAAAGAGGCTGCGTCTGCCCCTGTTGAATGTAAATGCCTTTGAAGTGGAACTAATCATTTCAAGGATAGTTTGCGTTGTCCTAACAACGCAGCTGAATTGAGAAGCCCCTCTTTTTGTTGAAGATATGTTTTCTTTCTTTCAGCCCAACCTGATGATGATATACTGCTTTCACGCTCTGTCCTCCCGCATCGTAAATCTCCGCTGCCGCCTTCCCCGGCCCGAACTCCCCCACGCCAGCGGGAGACCGGCTGCGGCTCCCCCTGGGCAGGGCCGGGCTGGACCGGGCGGGACCGGGAGGAGCCCCGGCCGCGGCGCCGCTGGGAAGCGCATCCCGGGGCCGGGGGCGGCCGCGCCGCTGAACCGCACCCGCAAAGGGGGGTATGCGGTTGCCGGGAAGGGCGGGAGGCACGGCAGCTGGCCCTGAACCCCTCTCCGTGCACGCCTATTCCTCCCCGGGCACTCTTCCGTTCATCACCTTCTGGGTACCCTCCATCCGCCCCCGACAAGCATCCTGCATCCCCAGCACCCCTCCAGGCTCCCCTCCATTCATCCTACTCCAGACACCCCTCATCCCTCTTGGTGCACCCCTCCAGGGGCCCCTTCATACTCTGGGTACCCTTCACACTTCACGCCCAGCATCTCTCGTATCCCTCTGGTCACCCCTCTGGACACCCCTCCATCCATCACCCTCTGCGTAGCCTTAATCTTCCCACCCAGGCATCCTTCATCCCCATCCCCCTTGTGCATCCCTTCAGACTCCCCTCCATCCATCCTTTCATTCTCAATCCCAGGCATCCCACATCACCCTGATGCACTCCTTCAGGTACCCCTCCATCCATATTCCTTCGGACACCCTTCATCTTCCCCTCTATGCATCCTGCATCCCCCTCTGAATATCCATCCTCGCCCTCCAGGCATCCCGCATTCCGCTCCGAGCATCCCTTCCCAGACCCTCCGGGCACCCCCGGGCTGCCGCCGGCCCTGGCCCGCAGCTCTCATTAATGCCATTAGTGACAGAGGTCGGGTTTCAATCGGGGCTCGGTGACACGGCGGGGCTGCAGCGGGTGCCTCGGAAATTCAGGTCAAGCGGTGCGGGCTCGGGTTTCACGGTCAAGGCTACCGGGAGGCAACCTCGGAAACGCCCTCCTGGATGGACAGACAGACAGACGGATGCACCACAGGCACTCAGCAGGCAGCTCCCCAGAACCCTGCCCAGACCATAGTTTTCTGAACCACCCCCTCCCTAGAGCTCTTCTGGGCTTGGCTGCTTTGCCCACCCTGTCCCATTCATGGCCAGGATCTCTGCGGTGGGGCAAGTTCAGGGTTAATTCCCCCCCAGGTGGGCATTGCAGTTTGACAACTCTTTCTTTTTTAAGAACACAGAAACATATTTTATTTACTGCCTCCTATAAATTATTTACTATCAGGGCTGAGGTAATTCCATTTAAGCCGCATGGTTTGCGTATACAAAATAGTTATCTGGGGACTCCTTTTTTTGCCATCATAAAGGCACACAGTTGCCAGAGAGCAGGGAAAGATGGGAGCAGGAGGAGCTGCCTGCTGGAGAAATGGGCCTCAGGAAGCAGCACAGGGATGGAAAGGAAATAAATGGCTTTGCCCCCTCAGTTTACGAGACCCTACAAGCACAGAAACAGCCACCTCCCTGGCAGGAGCTGGCAACAGGGCTGGGACCAGCCCAGGGTCATCCCTTCATTCTGCTGAGCTGCACCAAAGATGGCACAGGAGGTGACAACACTGGCAACCAAAGCCACCACAGGCTGTGCCTGTGCTTCCCAAGATGTGCCTGATTCCCCAGGGAGAGCAGCAGGGTACCAGGAGCATTGCTCTTCCCTGTGCTGTCCTTGGGGCAGCTCTGCTGAGCTGTCCCCCTGAGAATCCTTGACTCCACAGGTGCCCTCCTGCAGACCCACACTGGGACATCATAAGGCACCGTGTCCCCCAGCATGGGCTGGTGAGGGGGCTTGGAGGCAGTTCCAAGCTCTCCCCCCACCCCAGTGCTCCCTGTGGATGCAGCTCTTCCCTCTCCAATTCCATCTGCCCATGGGACACCCAAGCCCAGAGGCTCAGCACCTCTGGCTGGTGCTCCTGCAGAGCTCCGCTGGTGGGGACAGGGCTGCTCCAGGACCCACAGCCCATGCTCATCCCCGCGGGCCCTTTGCAGCAGGAGCAGCCTTCAACAACCTCTCAGGAGCTCAGCTCAGAGAAGATGAACACTGAAACCTGTGTATGCTCCCCAGGGGGGAGAGAGAAGCAAAACAGCGAGATAAAGGAGAATTCCAGGTGAACATCAAGAAACTGTTTACCCTCAGAAAGTGGTATATTAACAATCATTCTGTCTACGAGCATCTTCCCTTAGACAAAACTCACAGATTTTCCTGTTTTAAAGGGGAAAGCATGAAGATGAATGAGTCCATCTCTCTCACTCTAATGTCTTTTGCCACCCCATGCAGGGGTGTTTGCTAGAGAAGCAGCAGAGTACTTGGTCTTGCAGCTCTAATACTCAAAACACAAGTCTGAGAAAATCAAGGTGTAAAGAAGCTGGAAGGCAACCTGCCAACTCCAAACAGCCAGGTCTGTCTCTGGCTGAAATATGACATTTGTGCAGTACTGATGTTTTTATATTTACATAAATTAATAACTCAATCACACACAGGTACCTTTCTTGCATCTGAAGTTCTCTGCATTCCCCGTCTGTTACCTTCTAGTCTATGAATCCTCTCAGTCCCTTCAAGGTAATGCCGGGCCTGTGAAGAAAGGAGCAGAAATTGCTGCTTGCTATTTCACCATCAGGGAAATCTAAAAATGTTTCTAATTAGTGAACTTGAATATTTTAGATTGGCTGTAATTCCTTCAATGCTCCTCATCATGTTGGCCTTGGGACAGCTCTGCTGAGATGGAAAAAAAGGAATTACTTCCTTCTCACATGGATTTGGTCAACTTCGTTGGCATTTTCCTGCCCAAACAGACTTTGCTCAAGAATATTAATACATTCCTTACATAGCACTTCATATGTAAAGCATGGAAACCTGTTTCAGTGTATATTAAACCAAGGTGTTGCTGATTAGTGTGGATACACCAACTTCTGGGAGGCCAGAACCTGAACACAGGGGCAGGCAGGCAGGAGAGGTCCTGTTACAGCAGTGGCGGGGCTGTGACTTCTCTGAGCTTCACAGCAGCCTCAGAGCAGCTGAGCAGCGGATGCTCCAGCATTTCACCTTGGTAGGCAGACATACCCCAGCCATAACTGTTTCTTGGCTGTGTGTCTCATCTCACAGGACTTTTCAGTGCTCTTAAAAGTCAGATTTAATAGCACTGTTTGTAGAGAAGACACTGTGCAGGCAGCCTTTCCACATCAGCTCCTCCAGGTCCTCTCAGACACGAATCACCACACTCGAGGCTGAGATTTCCCCTCTAGGAGAACAGCCCATGGAAGCAGACTCCGTCATCACCCATCTGCAGCAGCCACTGCCTGATGTGCACCAGGGAGGATGGGGGGGTTCAGGTCTCCTGATTCATAAGCTAAGCTTAGAAATCACACAGCTCTTTCTGAAGAATGCATATAGTTCTTTAAAAAGAACTTTCTATTTCTCCAAATCACATTTTTGACCCTAAGATTGGAGATCCTAATATATGGCCCAGAACTTTATGGTAACCCCAAAAAACCCCAAAGACTGTCAATATCATAGAATCATAGAATGGGTTGGAAGTGACCTTAAGGATCATCTAGTTCCTACCCCCTGCCATGGGCAGGGACACCTTCCACTAGACCAGATTGCTCCAAGCCCATCCAACCTGGCTTTGAGCACTTCCAGGGATGTGGCAGCCACACTTCTCTGGGCAATCTACTCAAACAGAGTTTGAGCCAAGGAACAGGTTCCCCCCTGGCTATCAGCAGGTGTGATGCCATGGGCTGCAGGCTCACTGGTTCTGCTTGTACCAGCACCAGATCAAGTCCCAGCCTTCCTAAAACAATAAACTTAAACAGCAGTTACTCAATAGACCTCTGCTTTCATTTCAAATAAACTTAATTTTTGAACATATTTTTACTTCTTTAGGTACACCACCTTGATAATCACAGAAAGTTTTTATGACCACTGGCAAACCCACTACTGTTTAATGACTCTGCTACCCAGTTGCTAAGCAAGTGCTTTATGATATACAAAAAAAAAAAAAGTGTGCAGGAGCTGCCAAAATATTTGAATAATTTTATTCCCTCTACATCTTGAAAATACACACAAACCAGCCACTTTTACTACAAACTAGTGATGTAAAATATGCGTATTTTTTGCCACATGTGCTTTTGTTTTTCCTCTTTCCATATCATCTTTTCCCAAACTATCCTGCAGGGAGTTTGCGCTCAGTCCTTCATCCACTCTTCATTTATTGAGTTAAGACAGAAACAGGCAGTGTCAAAAAAAAAAAAAAAATCCACCCCAAAAAAAGGAGACAGCCTCAACTTGAAGTGTCCTGGGATAAATTTTAAAAGGTTTGTAAGACAAAAGAGTGCCAGCAGCATGTAGCATGAGAAAGGCTTAATGTTCAAAGAAACACCCTTCAAAATTAATATATTTGATGGAGCTGCAAAAGCCTCTTTAGTAGCAGCCTGCCTGCATTAACAATTTTGGACAGCCTGGTGCCTCTGAGACTCCACTGAGCAAGTGTTTCAAATACATTTTCTTTATGATGCTGCAGACTGTCAATCTTCACATAGCATCAAGAATAGATGCTCTTAAGAAAATATGTTGTGAATACCCATAAGTAAAACTAAGAACAAATAAGCCTAATTAAAAAAAAAAAAAAGGAGGAGATTTGATTATTCTCTCTCCCTTCCTTTCCCCTCCCCACCTCCCCTCCCCCCATTAAAATATGACTCGATTCTGACCAGTGATAGTGATCCAGGACACAACTCTACTGGGCATATGAGGCCATGAAATATCATTGCAGCAGGATATGAAGATATTGCCTGGGGATTTTATGCTGAAAAAATTTAACTAAATCTCAGTCCTTAAAGGGTGATGTTCTTCCTCCCATCAGAACAGTTGCTGAGTCAAAGTAAAAAACCCACTTTTTAAATGCAGCAGTAGGAGAGTCCCATCTGATCATAAACACACTCTGCCCTCTTGGACAACATGTATTAAGTGACGATAATGTGTACACAGCGATGCAGCTCAGCTCTGCCTGCTCCCGAGGGCAGCCTCCGTCTCCCTGGCTGCAATTTTGGCTCCTCTATCCCTGCACCCTCCTGAAGCAGCAGTTTGCAGCACCAAGCTCTGGTGAGACACTTCAAATCTTATTCTTAATATATATTTTTTTTAATCTCTCTTCATTCAAACAGTCCCAGCTTGAGATAGCTTGATATATTACTACGCCTGTCAGGGAGATGGTGAGAATAATACGAGCAAAAAGGCCGGGCTGCTCCTGGCCGGGGCTGTGGCAGGGAGCACAAAGGGGCTGGCGGGGGCGAGGGGGGCACGGCACGGCATTTCCGCTTCTCTACCTACCTACGTGTCTAATCGCTGCTGAAAAAGCTGCGGCACGGCGGCCCCGGGCCGCGGGGCACAGGCGGCTTTGGAGCCCCGAGCCTCGGCTCCGCGCTGCACCTCGCACCAGCACCCCCGCACCAGCGCCACGCTGGCCCGCCCCAGCACCAAGTCAAACACCCACAGCAGCCGGGACTGCAGCAGGAGAGCCCTTCCTGGGGCCGCCAGGGTCCCCACCTCTCCAAGCTTCCCCCCAGAAAGCAGCTGCCAAGACAGGGCTGCCGAGCTCTTCTGCACCTTGCACCAGGACGCAGCGATGCGCGCGCTGCAGGATCGCATCTCTGGCAAACACACACACACCCACAGCCAGGGATTCTGCCCCACTGGGATACTGAGATGAGATCTGGGAATCCTACATGTGTGATGAGAGCATGCTGTGTGGCAGAACCCTAAGGGTGAGAGCCCAGGTAAGTCTGTGTCAGGGCAAGGAGAAACAGCCTCGTCCCTGGGGTAATGAGGCCATACCCTGCAGCAGTGAGGGGTGCCGTATTGGCCTCCCATGCTACTGGCTGCTCAGAGAAATTCCCTGTGGAGAAGTTATCTCCCCCACTGACACCTGCCTGTTCTGAGACACGCCAAGCTGCTCTGCATTTTTTCATATAGGAAAAATTTTTTTCCTGTGTATCTTAATTTAACAGGCCCCGCTGTTACCTTCAAAAGCACTACACCAATTTACTCCAAAAAGCTTCTGACCATATCCCAGCTTATCCTGAATCAGCTGGGGAAAACCTATATCCTTGGGAAAGTACATCTGCAGTAATTATCTTGGGTATTATACAGCTGCTGGGTGAGCTGTAAAGGGGTAACCAGGAGAAATGAGCCCAAACACCTCACCTGTGGCATACACAGTTGTTTCCAGCTTCCTTGCTGCCAGGAGGTTTTGTTAACTAAAACCACCAAGACAAGAAAGTGATGGTGTTTGATGAAGGAACACAGTTGACACACAGCTCACACCAGTGACAGCGCTGAGAGCATTGGTACCTGCAGGAAAGGCTGTTCATGCTCCTTCTTTATGGACCTAAGCTCTGCCCTGGTTATTTGCCTGAAGACTTCTCCAAGGTTTTTCACTGGGCATTACAAATTTCCAGCACAAACAACAAGCAGTGACTGTGGCCAGTGGACAGTCCAGTAACCTAAACCCAGTGCAAAGATCCCTCTTGATTTCTTTGCAAACAAGATGTTTTCGTGAAAAACACTGTGCTTACTCAGGTACCACCAGCAAAGACCCACTGTCTGGCCTCCTCTGCAGCTTTCCCCATCCCTTCCCTCCTGGTCACAGGAAGGGCTCAGGCAGGAGTGAGGGCAGGATCAGGCCATGAACTGTCAGAATTACAACCCACATAATTCTTCCATATAATTTCAAGCACTTTTGTACATACCTGAGAAATGAATGCCCAAGTTTAACGATTAGGTCACCCTGAATCACACCAGAGCATCATCTGCACAGGATTGCCTTGATGTTCTCCATATATCCTCATTTCTTTAATACTCTATGACAATTATAAGCTAAAGAATTTTCCAATTAAGGCAAATTACATAAGCAAATGTGGCTTAGTGCAAACAACTAGCATCATGCTATTGCATGAAAATGTTTAATTAATCCACAGATTTTCCAAAAGACTATTGTATTAAGGAAGAATTTGTGGGAATTCTTGTGCCGTCCTTAGTTTCCTGTTCCTGCTGAAATGAGAGCAGCAGCAAGGCTGGAGTATGTGTAGCCTCCACCCTGACAGCGCACTCACACACACACACACACAAACACACACACCACCCTTCATTCTGCCTAGGTAGCCAGTGTTTCATGCCATGGGATATACCTCCCAGATCAGGAGGCTGAAGGAAAAAAAAATCACATCCCTGACTCACCTCTGGAGTTGTCAATATATTTGTTCTTCTTCCCAATCAAAAAATTAGAAGCCAAATTATCTTAAAGCACTCTTCATAAATTTTTTCAAAAGGTGAAGCAAAGATCAAAGCAATATACAAAATAGCTCCCTAATTTTGCTTTGTTTTATTTGTTTTATTCAAGCATCAGAGGTGCATTAGGAGGCAGGCTGTGATGATTTTTAATGATTCTGTTATTCCAATGTACCCAAATCTTTCCCTGCATTTTATTTTAAAATGTTTTCTATTATGGGGCAACAAAGAGCCATTCATTCTGCCTAGCAGAAACCTTAGTTTTGATTAAGCACTTCTGGTAACCATTTAGGGTGCTAAAATCTATCATTGCATTTAATTATCCTTGTTTTTTTATAGTCTCCTTTATTGCTCATTAAATTACTAAAGATGCTTCTGTGGTTTGTTCTTAAGGAAGAATCCAGCAAGAAACATATGCTGGTGAAAGGTTGCTCAGGTTTCCACAGCATCTGAAGCTGTCAGCATAAATTCACTGATTTTGTTTTATCAAAGGATAAGCAGCTCTTGTAAAACCCTGGCACTTTGGTCACCAAAGTAATAGTCACATAAAAGAGACCTTTCAGGTACGGGGTTTGGTGAGCAGCATTATCCCAGAGTTCAAAACATTCGGACTATAATTCAAAGCTGAGCAAATCATTTTGTCTGTGAACACGGATGTAAAGGTATTTGTTTTCCCTGGGCCGAGCCATCTTGGCATGTTTTGCAAATAACACTCTGAGATCTGCAACACCCCTGGGTGCATGACCAGGAGTCCCCTGCCCTTCACCTCTGAGCCTCTGCCAAGGCAGCCAGATGTGTGTAGAGTGGGAGACCTTGAAGATGCCAAAGCACTGAAAATACTGCCCACTGTTCCCACATAACATGAAAAAATGGTCCCAGAGGAGCAACGCCAGCGTTCTGATTACACCACACCTACAGATGCCTTGAACAAGCATCCCTTGTGCTGGTCCCATTGCTAGCTGTAGGCCTTGGTTGACCACAAAGCATGGTTCTTACCCCAAACCACAGACATAAGCAGTGACCATTGGGCAGAAACTCCACTGAAGAAGGACACAGTTAATTTAAATTACTGTTACTCATTTGTAACTGATTTCCCCTGACCTCCTGATGCTCACTGCTCATTGCTTCCTCCTGGCTTCCTCCTGCTGGGAATCTGCTGCCCTTAGAGATGCTGTGGATGGATATGGATAGGCCTGGGGAGTGTTTGCCCCTCCTGCATGTTCCTCTGCATCCTCCCAGGATGCTGCAGCCAGGATGGCTGTGTTAGAACAGTGCATGACTTGGGCAAAGCTGGCAGCCAAACAAGGGAGGTTTTTCAATCTCCCAGTAATAACACTGATAGACCAAAGCCACAGAACTGCAGTAACTTCTTCACTTTTTCCCCTTCAGACACATGAAAGGATGCAATAGAGTGTCAAATGAATCCCTTGTGGGGACACACCATGTCCCAACGCGCAATCTTTGTACCACGCCTCAGCCCAAGAGCCACATGTACCACAGGAGACTGGAAAACCTGTGCTTCCTTTCTGAAAACCAGCAGCCACTACACACCTTCACCCCTCTCACCTCCCTTCCTTCCTACAATGAATTCAATAGTTTAATGTCATGTTCCCTGCCCAGGAACATGAAGTCTTTCCTGGGCTAAATGAAGGCTGACACCAGCAGTATGAAGGATCCTCCCAGCCTCTTCCAGACACCCCAAAATCAAGACCCCCCTCCTGCCCCATCCAGTGCCAGGGTGACAACATTTTGGCATAGCCTGGGCCACCAGGCTTTGCTTTACACCAGGCTTTGCAGTTTGGTGAGCTTTAAAAGCAAGGTGTCCTCACTTTCTGAAATTTTTTTATTCCTTCCCTTAGCCTGTCAAGTTAGTGGAAAATGGTGATCATAACACATGTGGATGTATTAAATCAGTAATAAGATTACCAGCTGATGCTAGGACAGAACAGTGGTTTTATCTCTGTTTGGTTATTTTATGTAATATTGAAGCCACATTCGTATTTAAACATTATATTACACCGTGGTTTTGTAATCTCAAATGAAAGCTATTCAGTTAATTCTCTGAGACCCATTATGTTCTCAGATTCCCTTTAAACTGGTCTTATGCTGAACTATATTTACTTAACTGTCAAACCATAAGCAGTCCATATGAATACAGGAGGGATTTCCTCTTTTTATAAATTTATGCACTTTATCTTTTATCAGCTTAGCAAATAACATGGCTCAAAGGTTTTACAGGTTTCCACTTCCTCTGCTGTTCCCTTTTTGCATGAGCTTGTCTTAGCTTTCAATTTAAACAGTCTTGCAAGCACATTCCAGGCCCCAGCAGTTGCAGTTTCCATGGGGCAGGATCTGCTGTGGCTTTAGGAACACTGTGCACGTGGACTGGAGCTCTGTGTGTCTCCAGCGTAGGGAGACACTCCGTGTCCTGAACACCAGGGTCTCAGGATGGCAGGAATGTGAGATGCCAGGTGTGGTGCTGGCAATGTTTTCCCCATGGGCTGCTTTAAGTTCAGTTTTTCAGATACTGGAACCAGTATGGCCAAAACCATGGCACCGTCATCCAGGCAAAACACCTTCCATCTCTCTATTTGTGCCTCTCAAATCAGCTGTGTATAAATAATTTTCCCATCTCTGCTATCAAACTATTTTGACTGAACAATAAGGACATCATCCAAACTGCAGCATACTTCTCATCTGGATTTTGCCAAGTGCCAACACATGCCCTCTTACACCTCCCATAGGGCAGAGATGTTGTAACCAGGGTGCAGAGGAGGCCCTGATTGGCTGGACTGAGCCAGGCTGGAGCAGATCCAGAGGGACCAAGCCCCCTGGCTCCAATGCACCTCATGACAGTGGGGTTGGTGCCAGCACAGAGATGCCCAGCTCGTGCTGCAGTGCCCTCCATCCCAGACAGGCACATCTCCCCTGTCAGTGAAACACCAGAAAATAAGAAACTAGAAACAGAAGCGGGTGAGGGACAGGAAAACATCTGGAAACTCCATAAAAGGTTCATCCATGTCTTGCCTGTGACCACAAAACCAAACCCAAGTCTGCTCTGAATGGTCCTGCTTCACTCCCTATCGTTCCGATCCTGCATCCTCAGAGCCTGAGCCCACCTTCAGGGCCTGCAAGGCACTATGAAACAATTAGTCATGCTCCATAAAGCTGCCTCCATCCAGCCACCCACAGCCCTGCCCAGCACCTGGAGGACACCAAAGTCTGCACTGGAAAGAGCCAGCACAAGATGTTCTCACCAGTTACAGTGGCCAAGGTCCACATGGCAAAGGCCCAAGGTGACTTCTCTAAAGGTGGGAGCGCCAGGAAGCCAGAGCTCCATGCCTTTAATCAAGGCATCAGCAACCAAATCCAAAACTGGGGTCAGAGGGTTTAGGGGCAGCACTGAGTAGCCCCCAGTCACCTCCCCCACCACATATCCCTACAGCTCTGGAGGGTGACCCAACACCTCTGCATTGAGTTCAGGTGTTTTCACCATAGAAAGCAGCACTGCGAAGCAAAGCCACCCTGCTTAAGGGAAGGAGGCAAAGAAGCACGAGAAAGGGAATATTAATAGGCAATTTATGTCAGGACAGCACATACCCAGAGAAGTGATCAGTGCCCTCTACTCTAGAAAGCTTTTCCTTCCATCTTCACTTATATTTCTCCTTTGGGGAAACCAGACAGAGAAGCACAAGCCTCCTAAGTGCTGCCTAACTGCTGCAGGAGGCAGAGGCAGGAGCCCACCTTCTGCCAGGGCTGTCCCCTCTGCCAGGCATGTGTCACCCCCTGTGCCCCAACCCACCCTCCTGGGGGGCTGTTTTCCACAGGCTGGGGCTCCCCGAGATCGCAGCAGGAGGGGGATGGCTGCCAGCACAGGTAATGGGTCTGTCTGGACTTGGTGCTCCAAGAATCAGTGTAGAGATGAAACTGGGGTGGGCTCCAGGGGTGGTGGACCTGCACGGTGACACCAATGTGCCACCTCCGAAGGAACGTATGAGCTGTAACAGCACAGCTGCTGTTTTATCAGTTATCTGTGTTAAACAGCTCTTCCCCCTCACGACTGCTGCATTTCCATGCTCGGATGGGCCAGAAGCAGGATGTCAAGGCTCTATTTTGCCAAACACAGCCTTTGGTGAATGGTGCCTGCAGGTGGGAGGGAGCGTTTCGCAGCATTGCAGTCGGGGTCTTAGCAGGGACTGCAGCATTTTAGTAGCTCTTGGGAACTCTCGACTGAAACACAGCGTAATTGCTGCGGTGCCTCTCCTCTGCAAACAGCCACTCACCCAGATGGCATCCCTGGGAAGAGCCGCCGCGTTATCGCCCGTGCCGCACTCAGCATTGCACAGATTCGGCGGGGTGGGAGCTCCTGCTGCTGAGCTGGAGACAAAGTGCGCTCACGGGGGGATGCAAACCCAACACACCAATGCACATTAAAGCTCAGCAGACGCAGGCAACGCTGGCAAACCACTCGCCCCGTCTGCTCTTGCCCCTGTGAGCTGTCCCGACCTCCCTGAACCCCTCCACGGGTGAGCAGGGTTTCTGATCTCCTCGCTCCTCGCCTGTCTGATCCACCCTCCCCAGTTGGGCCGGGCTTCTGATCTCTCAACTACTAATCCAATCTCCCCCCCAGCTGCTCCGGGACTCTGATCTTCCCTCTTCAGCTGCGCCAGGCCTGCTGATTTCCCCTGGCTTCCTTAAGCCTCTGATCTCCCCCCCTCAGCTGCTCCCATCTGGACTCTTGCTGTCCTCCAGCCACAGACAAAGCCACAACTGCAAAATGGCTCCTGCCCAGCTCCGCCTGCGGGCTGGGTGCTCCCGGGAGCTGGGCAGCACATGGCAATGGGGGAACAGGCAGACGCCCAGTCTGGCCAGGTCCCCGCTGTTGGGTGATGCCACACCCAGGGCGGGTCCCAGGGACTTGCGTACAAGGAGGATGCCGGACAAACACACACACTTGGAGTGCATTCACCATGTAAGAGTGTTTGGGGCCCTAAAATCTCCCTGCTGACTCCCACAGGCACCGCGCACGCACAATTTGGACCCTGTAACTTATCCACATGGACACTGACACCCATAATGTGTGCCACCCAGTGGGTGGCAGAGAGAGGATGGGCTCCCCATTGCTCTTCAATAGAAGCTGCACGTCCACCAGAGTACTCCACTGGTCTTGTCATTACAACGAGAAAATAAAAATGATTTGCAGAAGATAAGCAGTATTTTCAGGCTTTTTCACTCTCTCCGGGGATGACGCTCCCATTTTCAGTGCAGTGGGGAGTTTCTCACATCCACAGGACTCCAGGAAGGGGGCACTGAGCAGAATCACACTGGGTTCACAGCAGAACCACCAATCGCTGTCATGGCCATAAGCTCTGATCCACCACGGGCCAGGAGAAGATGAGTGTAAGGATGAAGTGCTTCTGTGGAGAGGCTCTCTTTCCTTCTGACGATGTGGACAAAAAGGGAGGGACATGCCAGGCTGGATCATGGTACAAAGAGTTATGCACAGCTCTGATTACAACAGAAGAGGATTCAGTGCTCCAGGCGAGTAAGGACTAAGAACTGGTATTTTTGTTCCCCCAGAGCCAGTCATGTGCTGGCACTTCTCCTGCCATAAATAAAAATATTTACAAATTATTTCACTTGGGCAAGGAAAAGATCCAAGAACCAGGCTGGAAATGGGAAGCTGAGAGAGGGAAGCAGGGGAAGCAGCATCACTGCTGCCAGAGAAGCTCCCAGGAGCAGGAAAGGACCTTTCCCATATCACTGCCTTCTGTACTGCAGGCAGACAAACTGCACAGCTCCGAGGCCAAACAGTGGGTGAGGAGTAATCTCCCTTCCCAAGAATATTTGCCTGCTAATCGCAGTGCATTATTAGCTAAAGCAGTTTCATAATGAAGCAATAAGACCCAATGAAGTTGATGTTATCATAGGATAATTGGCCATGTCAGGCAGCCAGATGCCTCAAGGCAAAAGCAAAAGCTGTTTAACATTCCAGAAGGTCAATCAGCAGATAATGTCCATTTCCTCTGAATTTATTGCCTCCGTATTGGCCATAAATTTATTGCCACCATATTGGCCATTTCATTGAAGGAGCTTTCAGCAATTTCATCCCTGATGGTTTGTGTATATACTTTTACTCATGTTAAGATTGCTCCAGGGTTGTAACAGCACTTAAAAACTTCTCCAGTTTTTCAAAATAAAAAAGTGAGACAGTCTGACTATGGGCTTAGAGAAGCCAAGCTCTGAGCAAGCAGTAGTTACTACAGGAGCTACAACAAATAAGCTTCTGAAAGTCTCATCTTGATGGAAATTTCAGGTAACCAATGCATTACTGCAGTTCCAACCATCAAAACAAATGCAGGTTGTGCACAGAAGCCTGCTGCCAGATGGTCACGGCACGAAAGACGTCACTGCCCCTAATCCAGTGCCTGCGCCTGCCGTGCACGGAGTTGCAGGAAGTGGAGAAAAGTGGTCCAGCATCACCCTCGCCCCACCCCGACATGGGTTGCCATGGAAGAGGTGGCATACCTGGAGACACATCCCAGCAAGATTAACCCATCACTGCTGGCAACAGGGATGTAGGGGCACGGGACTCACTGGGCTGAGCTCTGGGCTCCGCCACCTGCAGGATCCAGCTCTTGCTAAAAGTATAGTTCTCATTCACATGCGTCGGCCCACGACTCTTGTCTCCTTCAAGCTCTGAACTGACAGCAACCACCACCTGACGAGCCCTGGGTAAATCATTCCCATCTCAGGGTCTCTTCCAGAAGAGCCTGGGCTGCACTTTGCAATATACATGCTCCAGCACAGAGCGGTCCACTTGGAAATAGATATGTATGTAAAAGGGAGAGGGCACAGCCAAAAAACGGGCTTTATGTAGTGGTACAAGACATCTGATCAGCTTAAACATCTATAACCATCCATACAAAAGCTACGTTCCCTCCAACATGGGTAAAAGGGAGGTTGCTTCACTGAGTGCCTGTCTGGCATTTTACAGCAAGGAAAACAAGAGCAATGGAACTTTTCTGTGAGAAGCACAAAGCAGGGCAGGACATGTCCCCAGCCAGTTCTGTGAGAGGAAGAAACTGAGGCAGAGAGAAATGACTTGCAATACCTGCAGGGAAAAGGAGAGCACATCCCAGCCTGCTTCAAGGTTGTCCCTCAATACTGATACCATTAAGCACAGCCATGTCCCTTTCAGAGTACTTAATGGCTTATTGATAATGTGGTCATTTCCCTTCTCATCCGCAAATGAAGTGGTATCTCTTGCAGAGGTTCATATACTGGAATAAAGAGAGAATTTTTTTTGAGAAGACCCAGGTAACACCAGGGTAAACCTGCTTAGGCCAAAACAAGAAAAGAGGTGATAAGACTAAGAACAGATCTATATTCAGAGGGGTGATCCTAGCATGTGGAACCTGCTCTGGACGTGCTGCCCGTCCACTGGCTGCATCACACATGTCTGTCTTCAGTCAGACACTCCCAAATCTGCCCAACCCTTCCCCAGTACTTCTTTTCAATGCCCATCACCACTGGCAGCCCATGCTCTGGGCCTGAGCACCTTTGGAGCTGGCATGCTCAGAGCCTTCCCCATACACCATGGGCATCCCTTTCCCTCTTGCACTCATACGTCTGATCCAGGCAAAATCCAGCAGGTAGGAGAAGGCTGAGAGTATAAGGCTTTCTTCCTCCTGACCCTACTCTGTTAGCAATAGCTCATGGTGGCCTCCTATGGAAATCCTGACCTTGCTCAGGAATCCTGCACAAACTCTCCCCGATAAAACAGACATCTGCTACCATGAGGCTGGGCAGCCAGCTCCCAAGGGCTGGCTCCAGGCAGCTCCTGAGGGTCTGTGCAAGCCAGAAAGAGGATTTCTTACAGCAGAGGCCAGAAAAAGGGCTGCTGCACCCAGGAGGCTGACAGACCCCTTCCCTTGTCCATCCATATATGTTTTATTCCTTCCTGGTATCAACAATCCTGAGCAATCCAGAAATTCCTCCAGATAAAGCAACATAGAGGCTCTAATTCAGCATGGAAGTTGGATCTTCTAATTGTATTAGGGATTTATACACTGAGTTAGTAAAATACCATATGGCTCTTGTAATACAGGCTGGTTTTTCCTTGGCAGGCTGTGTAAGCTGCTAACAGCAGACAAGGTCATAACATGTCTCCTTATCACTGCTTTATGTTCTGGATCCCAGTCCAGCTTTTACTGCATGTCATCCAGCAGAGAGATTTGATGTACTTTCTAACCTCCTGCCTTCCCAAAAGGATATTCATTCCCAAATCTCATGGCTGAAGCACCGCCTCTGGGTTGTCTTCAAAGATATTACTGCACGTCTGGGTTTAAACTTTCCAGTCAGGCATTATCCTGGGGGGAAACCATGTTCTAAATATCACTTCCAGTTTCCATCCTGGCTCACAGGGACTCAGGCTCCCCATCCTCCACCCCACTACACCCTGCACATCCTCGCTGGAGCTCCAGCCCAGCAAGCATGAAGATCCTTTTGGTAAGAGGTGCCCAACCTCCATGAATCCCAGGGGTAGGACTTGCACTGAACTGGCCCAATAAAAACAACAAATCCAGCTTGTCCGCTCATATATAGCCCTTGTTTTGAGGTCCATGGTGGTTGGTTGGCCACCCCTGCTCAAGGCCATCTGCTCCATCACCTTTCCAGTGGTGGCACAAGCCTGTGAAAGCGTGCCATTTCAAACTGGACACAGTTTCTGTGTCATTTCCAAGTGCTGCCAGTCAAACCAGATGGAAATCAGTAAGGACAGGCTTGTTCCCTTCTCCTCATTAGTAATTTCTAAGCTGACATGATACACATCAGCCCAGCAAACTACTTAATACAAGCAATCAGAAATGCAGACACTGCAGGATCTTGCTCAGCCTAAGCAAATCTATTAAACAGATCAAATAAATCTGTGAAATTAATGGGCTGGCCCAAGAAGAGGGAAAGGGTGGGGAAGGGAGGACACCTGCTCTCAGCTGTACCTCCAGATCTCTCCACCAGCTCCCCTCCAAGCCTACCTTTTCCCACCAAAGGCCATACAGTGTGCCCAAAGGAGGGGACAACACAAGGGCTGTGAGTGCAGCTGCCCACATCAGAAGGCAGGTTTCTTGTGTAAACTCCTGCTGGCAGCTGGATGTTGTTTTTTGGCTTTACCATCATTTCACAGGAGCAGAGCCCTGCACTCCTCTTAAATTAACCATCTCAGGGTCTCCCTGCTCGGTTGCACCCCGTCTGTCTGAAGGGCAGAAGTCGCGTGTGGGAAATTCACCAGATTTCCAGGAAAGGGAAGGTGATTCTTTTTTTTTTCTCAGGAAAGCAATCAAGTTTAAAGTCTGAATATTTGGTCCAGAAGCAGTTTCTCACCAACACACTCCAAGTACAGAAAATAATGACAAAGGCAGGGAGCAACCATTCTGTCACAGCTGCATGACCGGCTCCCAGTCAGCCTCCTGCGTTAACCACATACATTCACTTCATGAAATCACCACAGCAAGCTATAAATGATGCATGAAAATTAAATGAGAGAACTCCAACCAAGGCATGAATCCCCAGCCACATGGCTGGGTTGGGCAGAGGGGCAGACAAAGCAGAAGCAGACAGAGCACTGTGTGCTGGGAAACCAAAACAACCTCCCCAGCAGTCAGCTTTTGAAAACCAAAGCTGTGTTTCAGGAGGTGGTTGAAACACCATCAGTTTGAAAGGTGTAAATATTCCAGAACAGGAGGAAAACCAGGCTTCATCCAAAGCGCAAGGCATGTTCAGGGAGACTACCCCTAAACTGAGATTAATTTTAAGGAGAGGTGTTTTCCATGGCTGTGTGTTCACTTACACATATCAAAAGCCCTGGTGCAGGCATGCAGCTGCAAACAAGGATGGCACACAGGACACAACATTTTTATAACCCTCAAGGGGAATGGCACACAGGACTTGGGGTGATGGCACACAGGACCAAGCCTGGGCTGTGCTTTGCCCCAGATGCTGCTTCATTAAGGCTTAAGACTGCACGTGGGCTTAGTCAGTGCCCCACCATTCCTCCTGCCCCTTCTTCACCACAGCCATAGGCATTTCTACAACAGCACTGCACATAAAAGCATGAATGTGGGACATTTCTAGAGGAGTACTGTCATCCTACCTGGTCCACAGCTGCCCAGCTATTAGAAATAACCTGGACTTCCAGGATAACCCGTCCAAAACTAGGGATTGCATGTTGAAACCACCCCTCTTAGAAGGGCTGCCAGCCCAACAGAAAAGCACCTGCTTACACTGGGATTTAGGCCCATTTGCTCATCAGAGCAGAACTTGCAATTAAAAGGGAAGATGGAAGAAGAAAAGCCAGGAGATGGTCTTCCAGGATTGTATTCTTTAGCATTAATGTGCAAATAGCTGGTGGACAACCTGTCCTCTCCAGAGACTGGACAGGAGACTGTAACTCTATTCCAAGACTCTCATATTTGCTTCCAAACCTTGGAAACTCTACAGTCAGCATCAGTTCTGGACAGAGGACATCTGCAAGAGACTGGGATTGTGAATACTTTGCAGACACAGGATTCAAAGAAGTGTCTAAGTAGGGGGCAGAGAAGCAATAAGCAAATCTTACCCACAAGAGCCTGGGATTCCTTCCACAGGCACAGCTCCCAGTGAAGCCAACAAGCTGTTCTCCCGTAACATCTGCAGAAGGAAATTGCTTTAATTGCTCTAGATACAATAGCCAAGCCTTAGACCCTAATCTGGCTGCCTAATACTCTTGCTTGGTTGAAAATAACTCTTGTGAAAGCAACCAGCTGGGATGGAGCTTATCAGGCAGCAGCACAGAGCAGGACAGGTCTCACCCCACAGCCCATGCCCAGGGGACCCTGCAGGGATCTCTGCCCAGAAAGGAGAGCTGTTGTAACCCTCAGCGAGCTCCAGAACTCCTCCCCTGTGTCCATAATGAACTCCCCAAACTCCCTGCCTGGGCACCACCTTTTAAAGAGTAATGTTTGACTCATTCCCTTAAATCTGTGCAGGATGGCCAGGGCAGGATTGGTCCAGCTGACTCCCCTTTCCCTCCTGCCCATTGTCTGGCTAAAGGATGCAGAGGGCAAACCCCATTTCTCCCCACATGTACAAGCCATGCCTAGAAGGAGCAACACAGCACTCAGCTGGTTTCGTAAAAGATGTCTTAACACAAACAATAAATGTTCATCATCATAATTTTGGATTCCTGCTGACTGCATAACATGGGTGGCAGCCAAACATTCGCGGCCAAAGCTGCAGTGCCTGGAGTTACACATCCAAATAAAGAGCCAGACTGTCAGGGTGCTGCCCATGTTGCCTCCCATCAATAACAGGAGCTGATTATTAACAGAAGACAAAACACGATGAGAAAATGCGGAAAATGTGTGCACATTCAAACAACAAGTCTGCTTGCTTCAAAGCCAAAATATTGATGTGTGTACCAGCTTTAAAAATGCCTTAGCCTTTCTATTTCCTATGTTAAATAAATCAACTGCAACCCAAATGATCATGTCTATCTGACATGCAAGAAGACAGCTCCACATATGTAAGAAGAGTGAATCATTAAAAAAAAAAATCCATGTGGATTTTAGAGTTTTCTTTTTGTCAATAATATTTTCTACAGAAAATAAAATTTTCTTTTATAAGAAAAGTATTTATGAACCATCAAGTATCATTTTTATAACCCTCAAGATACTTAGTTTTCTTTAACTGATCTGGGTAACATACAGGTGAATTGTCTGGAAGATAATCAGTTGCCAAAATAACCAACAGAGTTCGATTTTTGAACATTTTTTTCCCATGAAAAGAAGTATAAACTCTCAACAAACTCTAACTCACAAAGAAAAGGAATCACTATTGTGAAACAGTTCGCTTTCTGACCGCTTTTTTAATCCCCCAGAAAATGTGCTGAGCAAAAAAAAAGCAACCCAAAATCACAAACCAGAGTCTCATCTTGGGAAGTAGATTAAAACCAGACATGCCAGCTTTATTTTTGTGTCACTTCAAAATTGATTTTTGACTTCCTTGAGCTTTCAGAGTGTTCTTTAGCCTCTGTCCCAGTCCCCACATGTGGTTACATCAGTCCCACCAGCCACATCACAAGCCCTAAACCAGCGCATTTGTTCTCAGCTGATGCAACACATCCCAGCATAAAAACGGCTTCAGAAAACACAGCTTCCCTTTGAGAAAAAGTTCTTCTCTCACTGAACACAATGCAGCTTGAAAAAGAGAAGATAACCTGTATTTTACTGGCTCATCGTGAAGGAAGTGCTCAGATACCCAAGTGCTGCAGGGACTTTGCCTCCTTTCCTGAGCCTGTGACTGCTGAAGTTTGTTATCCCAAATGCCACCGGCCCAGCTGTCCCCAGCCTGGCTGCCTGGGATGCTGGCACTGCAGTCAAGGGTTTTGGGGAGCTGACTTGGAATTCACTGTGTTATTATTTTTGAATATGACTTTGAGACAAGAATGCAATATACGATTTATTATTTTAATTATTATTATATATGTTATTCTTGTTCTTTGACCTATTATCATCATCATCATCATCATCCTCATTATTATTAAACAGAGGCACTTCTGCTAACCACTGTCCCTTTGGTCATTGCAAAATCCTAGACAAGAAGTTAAAGGTTTTACAGCTATCCACACAACACTAACTCTATCAAAATCTAAGCTGTCCCAGGACTCATCCTCCATTCCCCATACCATTGGAGAGAGATGGGACAGCCCAGCTGCATTTCTGAAATAAACATCTGAAGACATTCAGGAAAGGGATGTTGTACAATGACTCAGAACTGTACAGACCTTTGGACAACTACTGGAATGTCCATCCTGGCTCTGACACGAGCACTTCACTTGGGTGCTGGGCTTTCTGTAAGGGTGGACGGTGCCTCAGTGATTTGGGCAGCACTTATGTTGCTAAATTAGATCCCAGTGGCCCAAGCTAATCACCTTTCATACACGTCTCCCTCTCTCCTTTGACTACAGAATGAGACAGTTGAGGTTGTTCAGCCTGGAGAAGGGAAGGCTCCAGGGAGACCTTATTGCAGCCTTTCAGTACTTGAAGGGGGCCTATGAGAAAGATGGGGACAAACGCTTCAGCAGGGCCTGTTGTGACAGGGACATGGCATGATGGTTTTGAACTAAAGGGGCGTTGATTTAGATCAGTCTGTGCAGATCCATGCAGGGCTGTGTTGAGTCATGCACTGCAGTGCTGTGCCCTGCTGTGCCTTGCCCTGCCGTGCCAGGAGGCTGGGAGTGCTGTGTTGGACCCCCTCACCCCTGAGAACCCTGTCCATGCCTGCTCATGCATGGAAAACCACCTCCCTAATTCCCAGTTATAAGATTAACTGCCCCTGGAGTGGAGTGGAGGGCTCCTGGGGCAGCAGGTCCCCGTGTGCAGCAGCAGAGGGACAACAAAGGTGACGCAGCCCTGCAAGGAGCTTCATCCCTGGATGGACAGCAAGGAGGGGGGATCAGTTGCCCACAGATGTACATGACACAGTGCCAGAACTGGAGGATGAGCAAGGTTGGGTTTAGAGGCTGTCTGCTGCTCAGAGATCCCAGTCTCTTTTGATCCAGCAGACCCAGGCTTTTTTTCCTTTCACAGGCACAGCCAGAGCTCGTCTGTCCATGGAGGCTTTTATCTCATGCTAGGACAGAGACAGGACTCTTGGGACAGCTCTGGCTGAAGGTGTTTTCTTCCATGTGATCCTTTTTATTGTGGCAGCCATATATTTCAGTGCTTTTTGTGGGTTGTTTTTTTTCCTTAGCTTTTTCCAAGAAAATATTAGCAAGCAGAATTTGTGGAATAAATGTACCTACAGGCTTAAAGTGAAGGCATTTAAAATAGAAATAAATCGAAGTGTAAATATGTTATCATGCACACCTAGGGCCTGATCCTGTGGAGGTTTACTCCTGAGAATAATCCCTATCCAGGCAACTGCAGCTGTGCCTTTGAACTCAGCCAGACCTGGGAGAGCAGGGGGTATCTCATAAATACCCAGCAAGGGGAGGCTCAGATCCTAGGCTGCCTTAGCCAAGGTGCAAAGGAATTTGGAGAGAAATTTTGGAGTTCTCATGACTTTTGGAAGTGTTGGTAACTTCTGGTGATATCACAGGCTGCCCCCACAGACCACTGGTCCTCAGCCATGGACCTACCTACGCAGACACATCCTATCCCAGAACCTCAGGGGCTGATTTCCATTCTGTTTTCCATGGCCTTGATGTCTTGCTGCTCCTTTCGCTCCACACCTCCTCTGTTCATAAAGAAAGCAGTTTGGTAGTGGAAAAAAATCTGCCTTGCAGCTTTCCAGTGAGAATGAAAGGATGTCTGTCCCTCACAGTTCCCTGGAGAGTCCCTTCCCAGCTGAGATCCTCAATTAGAAGGGTGCCTCTCAGGCGGGGCCAGGTAGATTGGGCATCTCCACCACACACCATTACTTCTGCTATTGCATACAAGTACAAAAGTAGAGTCAAAGCTCTCTGACAAGATTCTCACAAGCCATATTTAGTTCTACCAGAGAAGGAGACACAGACCATGCAGTCCAGAAGACTAAAAACAGTGAATGGTACAAGGTTATGAAAAATAAATTAAACACTCCAGAAGAAAAATATCTGTGTCTTTCTGCTTCCCACAACTACTTTGCATCCCGGAACTCATTGATGCAAAGTTATTGTGAAACCACAAAAATAAAAAAGTCTTTGTTTTAAATTTTACCTTTTTCCATTATATTTGGGGTGAAACATCCCCCTCTGCCTGTGCTGCAGCTCTGTGCTTGCTGCCCAGCAGGAACAGGGATTGCTCTGCATGGGAAGCCAGCACAGGGCAGCACAGGGCAGAGGGGAGGCGAGAAACTGTACCCTGCACCCAAAGAACAAATATTCTGACCTAGAACAGGACCCCTGGGCATAACCTTTATGTTTCTTTGATATTCATTTTTCTTGATCTTGGCAGTTCCTTTTTCTGCAGCTTTAGGTTGGGTGATGCACATGCACTAACTTCTACTTTGGCTTCCAGGTAGAATCACAAATGTATCTCCTTGCAAAATTACCAAGTCTGGAAACAAGTTTTAGTTTCACAGGGAAAGATTTCTACTTTTCTTCTCCCTAGTCTCAGTGATTATAGTTCTGAATTTTTTCCACACCAAGCTACATTCAGTCCGGACTGTTGTCTTTTGGTTCAGATTTGTTCTCTACAACAAACACTTCCATGCTGCTCAAGGTGCAGGTTTGTCACCTTTGCTACAAGAAGTGCAGACAGCAGAGAGCCCCGCTGAGCAAGCTGGTGTGTGAAAAGCAAGGAATGAAATAAAAAAGTGCCCCTATTCTGAATTATTTCTGAAAACTTCATTATTAACCGATAATTAGCAGCCCCAGGCTTAGAAACACCAGTGGAAGAAATATATACACCACAGCCTGGATGATTTAAAGCATAAATTCTGCTTTCTGTCTACCTGCTGATGCAGGGCAGACAGACAGACAAAGCAAAGGACTGCGGACAGCCCATTGCCTGCCAAAGGTGTCACCACCTCCAGCAGCTGCAGCTCCATACCTTCATAAAACCGCACCAAACACTTGTCCTAAGAGAGAGACCCTGGTGCTTTTTGTGTCCCTGCTTTGGCACGGCGCAGTCCCCAGCGGGGAGGTGTCTCTGCTGGGAAGCAGTCCGTCTGGGAACGGGGCACCTTGGCACGGGAGCTGCTGCCTTGATGGGGGTGGCAGGAGAGTTCAGGGAACTCCCAACTCCACCATCAGCAGCAGAGCTCAGCCTCAAACCCCGGCCCTTCCCTCGCCCAGAAATACATCAGCCAGGCATTTTGCACACTCCTTGGTGACCTTTCCTGGCTCTCAAATCAACAGAGCGCAGAGCCTGAGGTTTGTGGTGGCCTGGCGCGTGCCAAGGTCTCCAATCAGGCTTTTCCGGTGGGTTTGTTTTGGAGTCTCTGACAGGCTCAGGGTAGGCCAAGAACAGTGAGTCCTTCTGTATCAAGTCCTGCTTAAACCCCAGGTTAGTCGTAATTTATTTACAGCTTGGATTGCCTTCTCTCTGCCCTAAAACTACAAGAAAGCAATAATTTCTATTTACAAGACTCGTGATTTGGCCACATCAAAATATTCTATTTTGTTTTTCAATAGTCCAGGTTTCATGTCAAACCTGTTCAATTTTATTCTCCAACAACATGCAGAAGAAAGCCTATTTTTTTCCCCTGCTTGTTCTGAGTCCAGAAAGTGAATGAAGACTCCAAAACAAAGCCTAACAGTGCGCCAGGGAGATGTTCAGCACAGAGAGTTCATGACCATGACTGCACAATGCAGGCAGAAACTGCACCACTTCTGGACTGAGAAAAGGTGAAATATAATGTGAGGCTGGTTCACCCTTTCACGCCACGTGTCCTTATACTTAACATCTCAAGAGCCAGCACAAAAGGTTACTTCACCACTAGGCAGAGTGAGGACACGGTGCATCTGAGTTTGCCAACATGACATATTTATATACTTCAAATTTTTGTCAAGACACAGCATGAGGGCAGTAGACATTTGGAAGTCCCAGAGATGGTTCTTGCAGATATAGCATATCAGAGTGAACCCAGCAAGGCTCTTTGATCTGACACCAAGGAATATTCATTTGCTGAACATACAGCACAAAAATCAGGACGCAGCAAAGCACAAAACTGCCTTGATTCCTTGCACCCCTGGTCCACCCTGCACACCCACCCCTCTCTGCCTGGGCAGTCCTGCACAGACAGCTCAGCCCTGAAGGTCACAACACTTGTAAACTGGAAAAAAGCTGCTCATCTGCAAGGGAGAGCAACTGAGCAGTGAATCAGCTTCTGGAGGGACTATGCAGGATTGTTTGCAACATTGACTCTTTCCCTAAGGAGCTCTTCCCTTTTATGACAGTGGAGCTGGAGGTGATGAAGTCTCCTGGATGAAGCCTTCGTCTCTGCCGTGCCTCGTACCAGACTGGGAAGTCAGGAGGTCTAGTCCCAGCCTTAAAAAAAGCCTCCTAAAGAAGCCAGACAGAGATGCAATGATACTTTTTATTACCCAAGGCACTTACAAGCGCCCAATTACTGCATACATTTGTAAGGAGAGAAAATTAAATCCAGATCCCACCTTCAGATCAGGAACTCTCCAACTGCCAGTCCTTTCTGGCCCCAAGGATGCCTCTAGGAATCCTGCAACAAAGGGGAAGATCCAACAAGGGGGAAAATACTGATGCAAAAGACCCTGTTCTTGGTATCACATCTCCTTGAGAGGCTGAACTTCCCTGTGGGTCCTTCTTGCTCTTTCCCCGTTAAAAGAAAAAACCCATGGTCATTCAAGTAACAGAAGCAACACCACTGTGTTATTGACATGACCAAATGCAAACAAGGTGAATTTAAAATATTAAGTGTCATTTTGATTCAGAGGACATCAGTCATCTTAGAGGAATTAAAAAAAAAAAAGAAGAAGGAATAGCAGCCTGCTTTTAGGTATCCCAAGAGGAGGAGTAGAACAAAACTCATCAAGTAAATAACATGCTTAGCCTCAGTTTTAATTTAAACCATATTTTAGTGTCTCAGCATAGCAGGAATTCCCTAACTTCATTCCGGCTCACATCATTGCTACAAATATTTCTGTCCACATTTTACATGGAGCTATGCAATGGTTGTGTTAGCAACTCCTGTGCTGGAAACAGCTGGAAAAGAACCTGACCTTTACAAAATTGTTTCTTTTGACTACTGCTTCTAATTCAATTCAAATTCAAGGTCTAATGTGGAAAAGGCTATTAGTCATCAAAATTACAGTTTTATCATCAAACCAATAACCACAACACAACTCTTCACTGAGAGTGAGTGGCAAGAAATGACTCTTCAAATGAATGGGCCCAACACAACAGAAAAAGTCATGGAAACCAACGACACAGGTGTACACAGAAAAATAAGATCACTAAAATTCCTAAAATAGAGAAATAAAATTTTTTTTTGCAACATTCACAGGTATTTCAGTCAGAAAGCTTGGCTTTATCCTAATTTGGTCAAATAAGAAAGGAGATATGCACCAGCCTGCAGTGTCACCAGGCACAAATGTCTCGGAGGAATATCAGCATTTTTGGTCAAAACTCACACATTGGAAAGTGGAGCTCCAGAAATGCCCTCCACAGTGTCCTCCTGGGTACATGGGAGCTTGGATCAGAGCACTGCTGTACACAATGTGACTTCATTAATGGGGACACTCCTGTCATGGGCAATGGTAGGCAAAGACACTCCCCACAGCATCTAATAAACCACGTTAAAGCAATTTAAATCTCATCAGGCTGCACAGACATGCAGCAGGGTTTTGGTGACAGAGGAGCAGAGAGTACAACATGCCAAAAAAATGACTGGCAGTAAGCATGTGTCACTTCAGCTTGATGCCATTTCTCCAAAATTTCTCTCTAGCAGGGTTGGAGACAAATTTCATGTCACCAGAAAAAATTAAGTGCCCCAGAGAAGAAACACCTTCTCAAATACCTGTGTCATTTCAGAATCAGAGAATCATACCAATGTCCAACCTTGCCTAGCTCTGAAATACAAAGGCACTTTGGGAGTGATGCCCAATGAAAAATCATCGAATATTATGGGCAGAGGATAAAGGAGAAAGAGAAGACATTCAATAATCAACTGTCAGGTTGTTAAAGAACAATACAGGCAGAGATAAAAGAGAAAGGTTTGAAAGCTTTCAAAGTGAAGAGGCAGAACGCATTATTTGTGTTTAGTTAACTAGATAAAAAGCACACTGGACATACATATTTGATTTTCAGCTGGGGTGAACTGACAAACCAATAAGCCTCAGAAAAAAAAGAAAAGCAGACAAGTTACCCCCAGCAGCAGCACCAGCCACCACAGGGTGCAGTGTTGGGGTGAGCCTGGGTGGAAAAGGGGTGTGTGGGGTGATCACAGCTATGAGGATGGTTGGATGAAAATGCTGGAGACATTTCTCTCAGAATTACTGCTTTTGAGGCTGTTAAATGCTTCTCAATCTGTTTTACCTGCAGGCTCTCAGCTGTCAGAAGCCAGGAGCAGAACATGCAGAAGTCATTGCATTTACTCTCCTGAGGGTCCTCCCATGCTCTGCACAAGGCGGGAGATGCAGGGAGCCCACAAGGGTGCTGGGGATGGCAGTGGCTCTAAGTGACAGTGGCCTGGGAGTGGAAAATCACAGAATGGTCTGCTCAGCTGCCACACTACAAAACCAAATCACTACTTTCCAAAGTAGTGATTTAGTGCTGCTCCACCCCACCAGATATAAAATCATTCCACTTTGTTCTCAGAAGTCCACACTGCCCTTTTCATTTAACACAAGCGTCCCTCTGACCTCATGTCAGCAGGGACAAAAGATTTTGCTTTCAAGGACTAGTAAAAAATACCCTTCAAAATAAAGCAGAAAGAAAAATATTAACCAGAGGAAGGACAGAGCAGTTTCACAAAACCACTGGAAGGGGTGGAGGGGTCTGCCCTTAACCAACACCCAGTGGCCCTCCACCAGGGAAACCCCCTTTCCAAAGTTCTCTGCCAGACCTGCAGCTCATGTCAGGATCCCATTTCAGCCTCCCCAGCATTCCTCACCAGATTTCTTTTCCTCTCTTCCTCCCTGCTACCTTAACCACACGTTCCCCCTCTACGTTTGGACTTCACTAAAGAGTTTTTAGTTGAATCGTAAATTCATCAGATACGAGGTTTTGGTCACCCTGAAAGTATTAGCTGGTCTGGGTCAGGTTTGTCAAACAGTTTGGCCAGGAAACTAAGTGTTCAATGATGGGCAGGGGGATAGGGTTGCCTCACGGTTGATGCAAGCGATCTACAACACACAGATAGATGCCATGCACTCAGCCCCTCTCTCTCAGGACTTTTTTGAGCTTTAAAAAGTAGAACATATCCTGTGGGAGCCCAGGAAACTAACAGCAGGATTTCCAGAGAGCCTGGGATCAGGTAAAGGGCAGATCTACACACACCCCACACCTCAGATTAGGCCGGTTAGCAGGCAAACCTTTGTGTTGGAAGAGCTCCAGCTGCTAGGAAAAGCTTTAAGAGCAATGCAGAGGGAGAGGAGCAGTTCTGTCCCCGGGTGAGGAGGGCAGGAGTTCAGGAGCTGGGACGGCGCATCCCCATCCCCGCTCCGGGGAGGGGTTCATTACTGACAGCAGGAGAGGAGTGCCTGAGGAGAAGGCACCTCCCCAGGTGGCCCTTTTTGAATCGCTGACAATTAACAGAGAACTCAGAGCTACCAAGAGGAGAAGAAAGAAGAACATAAATTACCCTGGCTCATAAGCATGTTGTGACGTTGTGCAATAAAAGTAGGATAATGACATCGGGACTGTCTCATTTTGAACCAAATTTCCCAGTTCCAAGGAAATTAATAACATGAGCTTTCAGCAATGCAAACTAACCCAGAGGGCACCTGGTGTCCCCCATCCCTAGAAGGAGCTTGCAAGTTTGTACTGCCAGTGCAGTTATCAAGAAGCAAAATCATATGCAAAGAAATCAAAGCCAACACCAAAACTAATGCTTTCTTTCCATCTGCCTCCAGTCTCCATCATTTTCCTGTGCACCAGAGATCACAGCAATTCCCCACACCACATCCCTTGCAGCCATCCCAAAACTTTGTTAAAATTCACTACAGTATTAGATGCTGATACAAGTGTGGATCACAAAATCACTTAGGCTTTCCCATCCTGTGTGGTCATCCAACATGTCAGAGAGTCAAGCCTGTTTGGAACAGGGCACATCCCTGTGGATATCAGTTTTGTGCCTTCCAGGGTACAACAAAACTGCTCTCCAGTCCATCCTGATGTCCTCAAGCCTCCTTGATTTCCAAATGAAAGAGGACTTCACATGGTGGGTAGATTCAGCACCAAGGTGATGTATTCCCAATACATCCCAATCTGTGGTGGGGGGACCCACATCTGGTTGCATTGCAACCATCAGTAGATGTGGCTCCAGCACGAGGGACTCCAGTGCTCTCTGTGAAAGTCAGGTGCTGTGGGGTTATCTGCAAAGGGCTTGTTTTGTTTTCTAGAAGAAGAGAAAAGGGTTACAGCAACCTCCATAGTAAGGAGCAGTAGTGTTGTCTTGACCTCAGTATTCCTGACAGGAGAGGAGGAGATTCAGGATCTGGCTGATGTTGGTTTTGCTTTGTAAGACCTTGATCTGCCCCTTTTCTGCTGACAGCATCAATGGGAGAGAGTTTGGTACCAAATTTCTGGGCTGCAGGAGTCTGGAAGGTTACTAACTGAAGGGGAAAAATGCTGAAATCCACAGAAAAGTAGAGGGAAGCTGCAGGGAGAAGAGGCACATTTTGCTAATTTATTTTTTTACATTGCAACAGCTGTGCTTACATGAAAAGGGTCATTAACTGAAGATGCACAGAGTACCAGCACGTCTACAGAGGCTTTATACAATTTAGGAGATCACTGCAGTGTACAATGCAGGATCATTTAAAATTCACAAACAAATACTATAAAACACCTTTGTAGGTATTTTAATGGTCTAAAACAAGTACTGTGTACTACTCGATAGATGCAATTTTTCCTTTTTACTAAATCCCATACGTAAAAATCAATCTGTTCTTTTTAAAAACAGAGACTTTTTTTTAATACGCTATTTTAAAAGAATAAAGACAGCTCCCACTGAGATGTCTGTTTAAAAGTTCAGTACATTCTGCCGCCTTATTTTATCTAGCAATGATGAACTAAAAGAACACTGAAAATTCAATCATGATGGCAATAATATTTGAAAAGGCTATAAAAAAAGAATTACTTAGGTGGTAAGAAACATCTTTTGCTGAAATTCTGAACTCTGTATTTCTGTTTCATTACATGAAAAATAATACGAGCCCTATGCAGAAAATGTGTTCGGTGTGCCACTTTGATGGAAACAAACCAGCCTTTTAAAAGCGTGGAGAAATGAAAGGTGATTTTTAAAAAACACAGGTATTTACAAAGAGCCATTTACTCAGTGTTCTGAATCATGCCATTCCTGCTCTTATAGTTTAGCCATGTCTTGGATAGTTTGCATAAGTATGCATTTATTTACTAATCTTCAAAGAGTCCCCATTTTTCCTAGCTTTCCACTGTAGTCATTAGAGGTCACAACCCTGTAGGAAATATGGGCTGCCATGGTAACACAAAATGTCTGCTACAGGCTTAGTGTAATTCCTCCCTAATAGAAAAACAACAGCAGCAAATCCTGCCTTTGATAAATGGGCTTATACGTTGTAAGAAGCCGCTACCTAGAAAGGTGTCTATTACTTCAAAACAGCTCTAAATGAAATAAATGTTATTAAAGAAAAGAAAAAGGGGGACACAAACTCTTACGAATTAAAAAAAATAAATGTGACTAAGGTACACAAAGGAGAACATGGAAGTAATCTGCCATGTGGATCTGCAATGTCTCAGTAAATACAGTGGCTGAAGTTTGCAGGGCATCATGCTGCAGCCCCTCAAACTCTGCTCAACAAGTGTCTGCTGAACTCTTCTCCTGGCAAACCTTTCTCATCACAAAGAAAAAGGCTGCATTTCCATGTGCTTGAAAAAGCAAAAATTCAGGAGGAGATCACCTCTCTGACTACAACAAGGTAGCCTGGCCTTCCCTACTTGGAAATTCCTACAGAAAAAAAAAATGCATCTGGTTCCAATAGATAACGAGGGTTTGGGAGTGAGGAAAAATAAAGGTCTATTTGATCTGGTGGTTCATGAGCATGACTAGCATTTCAGTGAAATCACACCTCACTGAGAGAAGGTTCTCGGTGTCACTGGCTGGCTCACCAGGGTGGATATTTTGGAAGGGCTTTGGCCACCCCTCACAGCTGCAACTGTACCTCACCTTATGCTTCCAAGTCCTGCCTACCACTCCCAGAGGCTTCCACTTCCTCTGTTGCCTTCCTCCTACAGAGCTCACACATGAAGGGCTGGTTTTCTTTAATTCTCTAGCCAGGATTTTCCTGAGAATATTTTTTTGTGTCATGGGTACCCCCCGTTCTCCATCCTGTACCCCCATCAGGGCGCTGCTCGGAGGGGATACGCCCTTGGCCTGTCTGCAGCAACACGGAGCCTCCCCTCAGCCAAATCTCCTTCTCATTTTCTTTTGTTTACATTCCTCCAGCCAGTTTTCAATCCAGACAGCAACAGTCATATCTCCACCAATTCGAATTAATTTTTCAATTAAGCTATTGCAGTACCTCTACTCCATTCCCCAGGATGTTTGATTTACTACTCCTTTTTTCTGTTTTTCTTTTTTTTTAAGGACTTAATTTTGCCTGATGAAATACAGTTCCTCTAAACACTTGCAATCTGCTGTTCTTCTGTTTAGAGTTGGTACACCCATTGCTTTAGGTGCCCTATGCCAAGACAGGAAATTTGAATTTCTCAGGGTTTGCACCACTTTGCAGCCAGATGCAAGCTGCTGAATCCCATACACCCAGGACACCCCTCTGGAGATACGTCTCTGCAAGGGGACAAGAATCTCCTCCTCCAGATGTGAACCGCTGTGATTGCCTGTCAGAGGGTCCCTCTGTGCTTTAAGCCTGTGCCCAAGAAGAAGCACTGAAAGCATAATTAATACCTGTGGGTGTTAATGCACCTTCCCTTGCTTTAGTCTAAAAGGGCAACTTCATCTGCAAAGCTCTTCTTTGCCTATAACATTGTCCCCATATACTGCTGTGAACACACTGCTGGTAGTTGAGAAACAAGTCCTTTACACACCCTTACCTGTGTAACCATCACTTCATCTGGCAATAAAACTGACTGCTCCCCAAAAAACACCTCTGATGAGCCAGGCTGTAGATGAAACATGGCATGTGGGGAGGTTTGGATTGGATATTGGGAGGTATTTCTTCACCAAAGTGACTGTCATGCATTGGAACAGGCTGCTCAGGGCAGTGGTGGAGTCATCATCCTTGGAGGTATTTAAAAGATGTGTAGATGTGGCATTTGGGGACATGGTTTAGTGGTGGGTTTGGATGTGCTGGGTTAATGTTGAACTCTTTGAGGGCTTAGAGGGTTTTTCCAACCTAAACAATTCAGTGTGTTCAGCTTTAGGGGGACTATCCCATGTTAAGCAAAGTGAGTGAGCTGGTTACACCCACAGCAGGAACTGATGGATGTCCCCAGATACAGCCCTCCCAGCATCACCCTCTCACTCTGTCTCCAGCTGCTTTCTGCTTCTCCAAAGAATCACAGAATCATTAAGGTTCAAAAAGATTTCTGAGATCATCAAGTCCAATCACTTGTTTACATATAATCCGTAAGAGAGTGGAAGATCTGGAGTAAATTTCATGAGTATAATTCCTTCCACATTATTGATGAAAATAAAAGCTCTTCTGTGCCACCTCATGCCACCTCATCTCACAACCACAAGGAGCTCCTCACATCTCCATCCAGCTGCCAGCTGACTCCTGCATCCATGTGCAAAACCCGGAGGCACCACATAGATTGGAGGCAATCCTGGGGCACCCGAGCTCTGCATCCAATGAGCAAATCAACCTCCTCTATCAATGAGGTTTGACTAGGTGCACAGCTGATGTAATACTGCTAAAGTACAAGGAAACACGAGATTCCAAATCACTCCCACACACCCTCCTGCACTGCAGAGCTGCCACATGGCACCACAGGGCCTCCGCCAGCACTGCCATCCCACCACAAGTCCCTGTGCAGTGCAAATTACCACGGCAGGCAACCTCCCTGAGGAGAAAGGGCTGCTGCCTCTCAAAAGGTACTCAAGTAATTTATTCTGACAAGTGTAGCTTGGTTTTAATCATCAATAATTCTTCTGAGCAAAGTGTCTTCAAGTAAGTGGGCTGTAGTCTATTTTGTAAAAGCAATGAAGTTGGAGTAAGAGGAGGGCTCACTGCAGTGTTCTGTTGTTAATCACTGCTAATAAAAGTGGAAAAATCACTGCTAATAAAAGTGGAAAAATTACGGAATTTGCAGATAAGCAAAGTGTAAATGAGGGAGGTTTGGTGCAGATGACATACTTTCACTTTTTGCTGAGAACAGATATAGCAAAGTACCCGATCCCTTGATCATATTTTCCAATCCTACATACATTGGTTGGGCTATTTGGACTCTGCAGTTACAACAAAGAGATCAGCTGCTCCCCAGAGAGCGAGCACTACGGCATCTAGCCACTGAGGAAATGGGTGGAAAGCAGCTGCATTTTGGGGGAGAAGAAAGAAGTACCATTTACCTGAACCATGGTCAAGCCAAGAGAAGTCACCTTCATTAAATCTTTGTGACTGTCATTTGTTTCCACCCATACAGCACCAATGGTGTTTGTTACCAGCTGATCTTCAGCCCGACTTGCAGGCAAAGCCTCCTGTAGGGCACAGGCCACTTGTGGCACAAAAGACCACGTGACAGTTTTGATGTACCCACAACCCCTTAGAAAGCAGGTAGCCAGTAACAGAGATGGTGACACACACACAGGATAACTCTTGCAGATGACCCATGCTATGAGCTTTACTCCTGCACACTGCTACAACCATCCAGAGCTGCAAGAGCAAGGGAGGTGGTGTCCTGTCCCACCATGTGACAGCTTCCTTGGGATCTCCTGCACACACACACCGTGGCTGGTATTAACAAGCTACTCTTTTGCTCTCACAGTGGTCAATGTAAAGCAGTCCACTGCTCAGCAATGACATTCTATTCCTCCTGCAGTCTTACAAAGCTCTAGGACTCTCCAGCATCTGAAAAGGCATATCAGCTCAGCTGTGGCAACACCAAAGTGGCAGTTTTCCTTGTTCCCAAGTGGGAAGTGATGAACACCACATCTCCCCCTTCTCCAACCCCCTGGTCCTGTTATAGCAGCACCATCCACAGCTACAGCCATGGAGAGACTGGTAGTGCTGGTGCTGAGGCAAGAAGGAATTTCTGCACCATTTATTATGAAAAAATACATGTGGCTTAGTTTCCCCAAGAGCCGTGTACTTCAAAGAGACAGTTTTGCTCCCAAGTTTACTTTTGAGGCACCCAAGCTGCAGAAGTGCAGTAACTCCCATGTGATGGGTTTTGGTGGCCAACACAAAATTAGGGGAGTGGCATTTGTGGCAACCACTGGCAGGGAAACCCTTGCACAAAGGGTGCCACCAAGAGGTCAAGAACATCACTAAACTGGTGCAATTGCTTTTTTTTTTTTTTTTTTTGACATTTTCAAATTAAAGCAATCTTTTGTATCAACAGTAAAGAAATTTTGCTGAATTTTTATCAACTGTTTTGAAAGCTGTTGTATCAAGTCCTTAATTTAAATTTCCATCTTTGTCAATGCAAAATGATATTCTGTCAACATCAAAATATCTGGAGAACATTGCCTGACATTTCTGCTTGCAAGTGTGTTTGGGGAGCATTTATACATTTATTTGCCTGGAAGAAATATGGTTTTAACTGACTCTCTAGTTGCTCACTTTTCAGAAGAGATTATCAAAATAATACTGGATGAGAAGCTCAGCACAAAACTTGGAGGGAAACCAGAGGAGAACTATCGTATAGGAACTGATCTAATATATCAAATCAGACCTGCATGTAACAGCCCGAGTCATTGCTGTGCCCTTTGTATTTCTTTGTATCCCTTTATTCTTCAGGGAGTGGGGGGAAAAGGGCCACTTTTTCAAAGAATAGATGATCCTGGCCGCAAAATGTTCCTCCCCACGCAAGTAAGTTATTTTGCCGGGGAGAGCCCTTCCTCCGGCGAAGAAGGCTGGAGGGGAGAGGCGGACCCTTCCTCAGGAGAAAAGGCCGTCCTGTGCGCTGCTGCTGCCCACGGTGCCGGCGCGGGGCTTACGCGGGCTACAGACCCCGGCCGTGGCACGGTCCTCCCTGCCCCACGGGGCTGCGGGTACCCAAGGGCTGGAAAACAGGGGCAGGGGAGCAGCCCCTTCCCCGCGCCGCCTTCCATCATTTCTGACACAAAAGGGGAAAATGCAGTGTTGCAGCTTGCAGCAAGCTATTTTTCATTTAAAAGAGAGTTGCTTTGGAATAAAAATAATTCTTTTCAAATCCTTTCCATCACATTTTACTTCTTGTGGAGGAAAAAATAAATATGAAGTTCCTTTTTCTCAGTCTGAGGACTGGCCATCACGTTTACCAATTTCACTATGAGACAACAGAACATTTTCTCGCTCTGAAATCCAGTCGGTTTTGCTATGACTACCACTTCCTAGTGCCAAAAAAGAGGAGGCGGTTTGGGGGGGAAAATCACCTGTAAAGAATTAGGTAACAGAGTGTGAAAGGTCTCTGCTGTTCAGGAAATACTTACTGCTGGATTTAATTACAGATTGCAACTAAACCCCCCTTCCCTTTTTTTTTTTTTTTTTTAACTTTAGACATACAATAACATGACATTTATTGAATGTGGTAGCATTACAGTGCTTGGGATAGCAAAAAGCCTGGAGAACTCTGTTGTTTACAATAAACTTTAAAATTATACTTTATCCACCAGATTAATGAGAGTTTTATGGAGAAAGCACATTTTATCCATCTGCATTAGGAAGTACCAATTACAGAAAGAAGAGGCTGCAGGGAGAAGTGCCGGAGACCTGCCCAGGTGCCAGGGCTGGCAGCAGCACTCCCCAGCCACATCCTGGGGGTAATCTGCCTTTTATGGCCCAGTAAACTCCCTCCCTGCTCCCAGCACAGGAATTGGCTTCATCCAGTCCCTCGCACATTTGGTCTAAATTGCGTATTTTCCCCTCAGTATCTCAGCTGAGATGAGCGGTCCTGATACAACGGTATTAAATGTCAAACGAGCAAAAAACAATGTGCAAAGCCAATGCTACTCTGCATTTAATTTAAGCAGTGTCAAAGCAAGGAGCAGAAAGGAATGGCTTTTTTTTTCCTGCACATTTTTATAAAACCACCAAATCCAGCTCGTACTTGAGGCTCCTGTCCTAACCACCTTGCCAGAACCCATTTCTTCCCTCATTCCCTACCAATATTAAGTTAATCAGCAGTAAGCAAAAAAATCTAACAGTATCTGCCTACATTTGAGTCACTAATTATACAAGGCAATGTTAAAACTTTTCCTCTGTCGTGCATTCAATTTGCCCACTTTGGAACGAGACATTAGGATTTTATTTCTAAATGTAGTGATTAAATTGTGTGTCGTTTTTACAGCCAGAAATACAGCAGCTTTCCTCTCCGCATAGGTAACGAGACATCCAGCGCCCTGGAATTCATCTAAAAATCCGTATTCCATCGTAATTATCTCCAGTCATTGTCCGTAATAACACAATTTGTTATAGATCAAATACTGTGCATACAGATACATGGATTTGGTATCAAGAGTGTCTCTTAAACTCACGAAAGGGAATAAAACCCAGAGTCCAGGCAAAAAATCTGTTCCCCGGAAGGTGTTATCCTGTCAGTGCTACAGAGTAATTTACAGGATCTGCCACATTTAGGAGCCTGTGGCTTGACTTTTTTTGGCTTTTATGAGCTAAAGAACAGAAGCAGGGTCACTGGAGAGATTAAGTTTCCTTTCTGCAGTAACATTAGGGAGAGAGACAGAGAGACACACGGCAAATAATTGCTCTGCTGTACCCTGAAAATTAAAATACAGCTGGATTATGACTCTAATGATGCCAGCTTCTGCAGGGCTCGTAGCTTCCCAACGCACAGCCACAGGCACAGAGAACTTGTATCCTCAGCATTTAGCCAAGCAAGGAATTGGAAATGGTTTTCTTGCCTTTTTTGCTTCTTGATTTGTTTTTTAACAAAACAAAAACCTGCTCCCGTTCATGCAGAGCACAGTGGAAATCAGCAGTAAATTCTTCCACTGATACATTCGTCTGCAAGGAAGCTGCATTCAGTGAGGTACCAATGCCCGTGGAGTAGCACGAAGGCAGATTTTTCCCTTCCTCTGTGCTACAAACAATAAAAATTCAGGTGATAATTTACTCTGCAGTGCAGCACCCAAAGCAGGAGCACAGGTCCTCCCATTCCTTAAAAAACACACACACGAGGGATAAGGAAAAAATAAAATTGGAGACATAGTCAATTTTCAAACCTTTTCTTTTGATAGGTTATAATTCTAAATCAAGGAGGGAAATCGGATTTCAAATTCTGCCTGCATTTTTTATACATCTGCACTTTTGATTTATCCAAGTTGCATGGGAGCAGAAGAGGGAATGTTTGCCTTTATGCTTCTGAAATGAAGAGACAAAATCTTATTTTGCAATTACAGCAAGATAAGTAGGTAAAACTAAGAAAGTTTCCTACTTTTTTCTTATTTTATTTCCCCTCTCTGTTTCCTAGAAAAAAATAATAAATTTTACATTGCAAGTCTATTCCAGAGCAAAATGGTATTCACTGCAGAAAGGGAATTTAATCTGATAAATCAGGTTTCTGTAGCTCTTGATTGAAGTGGTTCACTTTCACATTTGAATGAGTTTTCTTTACCTACACATTTTTGTTAACTGGTTTAATAAATTATGGCAGACCTTTAAAACATGATCAGAGCTGTACAGGGTAGATTTACAATCAGCCAAACAGAGCAGCAGAAGGTAAAGGCACAATATTTTAGTGCTTTCAATAGGAGGATTCTAATACTTTTTTTTTCATTATTATTATCATCAGCATGAAATGAGTAGCTGAAGTCTAATGCTCTTTAGTGATCATTTTTCAAAGCAAACTGCAAAAACAGAAGGAAACTGTTTAAATCCAGAAAATATTTTGAACCAGTTAGTTGGAAAAACTAAATTAGAATATTGTAGTAATATACTCAAATCATAGAGTAATTTAAAACTGCAGCAAAACTTCAAGAAGAAAATTAGATATTCAACAAATGACTTTTTCAACTAAATTCTTCGGGATAGTTTATGGTATTAAAGTCTCTCTTCTTCTTTCCATATTTTCTTACAAAGCATTTGCTACCAAAATAGCAACGACTTTGCTTTTCTTGGGAGGTGGCTGATGGGATCAAAATGCCATTTCTTAAACCAGAGAACAAACCAGGTTCGTGCCCTACAGTTTTGTAGGTGTTGTTATTAAATGATGGACAGATAAGACAAGTGTATCCTTTTGTGAACAAATTGTGAGATACGAAAGGGATTGTCACTTAAAAAAAAATATCGAGTTATTTATACTTTAAAAGCAAATTTCACAATTTTGTATGAATAGTCGTGTTTAGGTATCTACGGCATTTAACATTATTGCTGAAATCTAAACTAGGTATGTAGATTATGGGTTTTTTTTTAAATTGAAATCCATAGAAAATACAAACTAATTAGCCACATGTATCAAAATTATTAATGTAACCTCAGCTATTCAGTTGACTTGCATTATGCAACAGACAATCCAATAAATTGGTAACATAACAAAACTAAAACTCAGGCTTAGCTCTCAGTACAAATTAAACTATAAAACATTGTACTCAGTGCTTGAAAACACCCCATCTTTCATTTCTAAATTATTTAAAAACTAATAAAGGTGGTTTCAAAAAGTAAGGAAAACAAACTTATTCCAATTTGGTGTGAAAAATAATTGAACCTGACAATTTTATGAAAGGACTTTGTCTAAGCAGAGCTACAATGCACAAATAAAACAGTGATTACAAAATAGCCGTAATCATCTGACTGGCATTTTACGTGCTTGATGCTTGTAAAAAATGGAGATTGTAAACAGAACACCATAAAACCCCGCATAGTCGAGAGAAGGAAAATCCCCCAGACTCAAGAACACAATTGCTCTGCATCCTCCCTGTTCTGCAGCCTTTCAGTCTGAGTAGGCTTTTAACCAAATCTGCCTACAGGATGGGAATGGAAAATGGATGAAACTTAGGTTTATGCTGCTCTTTCATCCCTTTCTCATAGCGGTGCAAGAGGAGACTTTCTGGGGTCTCGTTTGTCACAGGGCAGAATTTCTTCCAATGCCTGTGCCTTGTCCTGGTCACAGCGCTGGGCTGAGCAACTCATAAATGAGTCTGCTTGCAGCTAAAGCTGGTTTCTGAAATAGAGAGAGCGGGGTGACACTGTCCCTACCTGTGCCCTCCATTTCATCCCATGGCCAGCTTAGGAGAAATCCTCTTACATCCAGTAAAGGGAGAAATTCATCCAAAAGGAAACAGTAAACTTATATTTAAAAGTGGTGACAGAGGCAACAATGAATACTCCAGAAAAGGCAGACACTGCTTTGAGGATTTATGTCATTAAATTAATCTGGTGCTTGTTCTCTAAAGCATCGCTCCTGAATTAAAAAAACCCATTCAACCCAACTGTACATTTAAAAAACTCTACAAATCTTAAAAAATTAACTGACGAGGATTAGGAAAAAAAAGACCAGAAGAAATCCCCAAAACAACCTCCCCAGTTGAATCAAAGTGTCACGTCAGAAGAGTGAAAATACTGGAAATTCGCATAAAATTTGAGGAGAAATTTTGTTGTTGTTGTTTAGAAACTACACTAAGCAAGAAAGCTGTGGTAGAAACCGCCATAGTTTACAGAGGTAAACTACCAAAACCAACACCACTTTTTTTTTTTAATACCTTGGTGCCCCCTTTTGGTCTATACAGTTCAAGGCATTTTTCCCCGTTTAAAAATTTAATCATAAAAATACAGTAACTTTTCACTGGTGAAGTCTTAATCGAGAGTCTCATTGCTGCTCCATCTTAATGACGGTCCACTGTCCCCGCGATCGATTTAGCCCCTGTGAGCACGCACAAATAGCAGCTAAGGTCAAAGGAACGGGCTGATTTCCATTAGAAAAATTGCCCCAGTGCAAAATCCTGCTTTATACAGTTGTCTTGATAGATGGTAGGAAAAAAAAAGTTAAAAAATTAAAAAAAAAAAAATTAAGAAATAAAAGAAAGGAGGAAAAAAAGACCCATTCGTTACCTTTGCTACAGTACACTCAATGGGGGAAGGCTGAGGCGGGTGTGCGGATGATAACTTTGCCTTGCTACATTTGTATGTGCAACACTGAGGAGAGAAAAGCTCCCCAGCAAGCGGGAGCCTGTGCTTGGTTCCAGGTGCTTGGTGTGCTGCTAGCACCCAAACCTCGCCGATCTTTGAGGAGAAGAAAGCGAAGTTTGATATATATTAATTAGACCAAAAAAAAAAAAAAGTCTCATCCTGACGACTTTCATATTGCGGTGCTAGTAATTATGCCACAGAAACAAGATCTTTCCACGTTCAACATCACTGTGTGAAGACGAGCTTATTTCCAGCAGGGATATTGAGTCCTGCCATCTGAAGGGCCAATCAAGTGTGAAGTACAGTATAGTTTTAGACTCAATTGAAAGGAAAAAGCTTGACTACTAGTTCATAGCATGACAACTTTCATGGATTAGCTCAGACCCTATTCTACTCCGTGAAAGGGTATCACAGCATGAAGACAGTTTTCAATGCACTAAACTTTAATAGCTGAGTGGGGGAGCCAAAGCTTCCTTTTGGTCTCTATAGAAACAGTATAGCCAAAATTTGAGGCAAAATTAAGATTCCTGGGTTTCAGTCCTGTATTTACTCTCCAAGATCCCTATTCACAAAAAGTGTTCAGACTATCTATCTATATATATACACACATATATATATATAAAAAATAATTACAGAGAGAACTACATACGTGTTTGTGCATGCCATTTTTCCAATGGAAGATGAAGTGAGTTAAACGCAACTAACTAATTCCCCAGAGCCCCACCACTGCTTTCCAGTGTCCCCAGAGTCCTGGGAGGAAGCAGTGGGTGCAGAGAAGCACCTGAGGAGGCATCACCAGCACTCACAGGCATTTCCCTCTCATCCCAGCTGCAAAGCTGTACACCATTCATATCCCAATCCCACCAGAGCCCTCACCGCTTTAGCATCCTCCAGAAAGTTGAAGATTTTATTTAGGCACCAGCTCCCCAAGCAAGGCACTGCCTCCACTGAGCATCTCCATAGGGAATGCTCTGTTTTGGCTGTTGATGCCAGAGGCTGATGGAAACTTAACCTGCAGTGGCAGAGGACAACATCGTTCAACCCAGCAGGAGAAGTTCCCCATCCACATTTTAAGAAAAGCACTCTCATGATGAAATTAAGTTCTGAAGAACAAGGGAAAAAACACGCTCCCACAACAAACTCCTCCCCCACTCCTCTTGCCCAGCCCATGTGGAAAGTGCGGGTGGGTTCCTGCAGGCGTTGTGCCCACGGGACACGGGGCCAGCCTATGTCACAGTGGGTGTGCCCATCACACAGGGGTGCAGAGGTAACAGAGCCAGCTCCTCCGCAGCATTAAACTCAGTCCTTGTTTCACACTTGACCGTGCATTTGCTAACTACAGTTTCCAGCAAACATTACCCATGCAGGCAAACACATTTTCTCTTCCCACCTCTCACATGTCCTCTCTTTGCAGTCCTTTGATCTGTGCTGTAGGACCAGGGCTGGGCATCCCACAGGATGTTACCTGCAGGTACACACGCCGTGCTTTCCACCCGTCCTATTCAGGTTTGGCACCTGTGCCTGGGCACTGGCAGGGGTGATCTGGCTCCCTCTGTAAACTTGGCTGGGCCACAGATACCCTTCTCCCTCCTCTTCTCTCCCCGCACCATCGGAATGTATGAGTGCCTCCTATGGAGAGTCTACATTTCACTATAATGCTCCTACCCTCCCTTTGTGGAGCACTAATCCTGAGTCACCAGAGCCAGAAACTTGCCTTGCATGGCCAGAGAAGTGATTCCCCCACCCCCCCTTACGCCGCCCCTTGGGTCTGAAGTTAATCCAGCTCTGGGCAAGGTCTCCCCACAGCATCCATGCTATCAGAGCTGTGAATTTCGGCACAGACACAGGTTTTGATGAGGTTTTGATGTTAAGGTAGGGCAATCCCTGGGGTTCTAACAACGCTGGCCAGCCCTCCTTGGCCATGCAGAGAGCCAGGATCAGCCCAAGGCCATCTCTGACTGAGTAGGGAGCTGCTGTGGGAGCACCAACTTCACCACAGGGATTGCAACTGGTTGCACATGGAGGGGTTGTGCTGCCCCAGCTGCCCTGCTCTGCTGTGCCCTGGGAGTCCCACAGACCCCGGCATCACCCTCCAGGTCTCACCTCAGCAGCATCCCAGCAAGATCCAAGACTCCCCACAAGGGTAAGGAAAGCCCAGCTTCACCCATCATCTTCCAGACAAGTGTGGCCCGAAGCCCTCCCTGAACACGCTTCCACTGTGTATGTCTGCTAAAGAGGTTCTGCAAAGACAAATTTTAAATAAAAAGTTCATCTACTCACAAGGAAACAGAAACTGCACATTACTTCATTAAGCCAGCTTGGTTCAAAGCTGCTGTATCTTCTTTCTTCACCATTCCAGAGAGTCACAATGTCCCAGGACTGGCAGCTTTGCCACTCTCCCAGTACATGCTTTCCACAGAGATGCAAAGAGCTGCTTGCTGTAAAACTGTTCTCGGGTTGAAAAATGAGGTTCTGGGGCCACAAAGAGCAGCCAAAATCAATAGACACCTGATGTCCTTAATAAATTTCAATCATAATCACATCCCCCATAAAGCCTGCCCTACTTGGGCATCACTTCTCAGGTTGAGTGCATGGGTCCAGTTTTCCAAAGATCCCATCTGTGTGCTCCAAGGAATGCTGACAGGCACCTCACAGATGAGCAAACACATGCACACAGGAGAAAAACCATCAGCACCATTGCTGTGTGATAAACAAACTCACACTCCCTCCTGAAGGAGGTACCTTTGGACCAGGCAGGCCTGCTCAGGTACTCGCTGTAAGAAAAGACTGGTGGCAACTGGGCAGCTGCTGGAAAGCTCAGCAGTGTGTGCAGGCTGGAGGGAGAGTTGCCTGGTCACAGTCCTCATGCTTCAGGCTGGACCACAGCCTCCAAGGCCATCTCCATCTGGAGAAGCAGCAGCAATCTGGGGAAAAAATATGGAAAGCAGTGCCTTTTCTTGTCCCCTGGTAAAAGGGATGAAATCCCTCTGGTCTCGGCATCAGCAAAATTGCCTTTGATGCTCAGACCCACTCATCATTAGGACTGTAAGCAGAAATTAGAGAGACATGCTTATGGTTAAACACTATTTCCTCTGTTGGTTAAACACTGCCTACTTCTCTCTCCATTAGGAACAACATCTCCAAAGCCCCGGGGTGTAATAATAACCCTGAACGGAGACTTTTTCCCTTGTGCAGTGCTCAGCTATGGAGGGAAACAATTTGCAGTTTAAATTATTTCCTTTCAACAGATTTGAGAAAGCCACACTGCAGTAATTACACACACACTGGACAGGTCCTGTACCCCCCAGTCACTCCCTGAGCAGCGAAATATTTTTCCAAGGCTTGGATCGGGCCCAGTCCACCAAAATCAGTCATTTTTGCACAGGACAGAAAGTCCAAAATGTGGTCCATGGGCACACGCTGACAGCTCAATCGATCACTGGGCTCCTGCCACCGCCAGTCATGTGCATGGGTGGATGAGTCAATGGTCCTATTTAAACCTGCTCCCAGGGCCCTCAGGCCCTACATGTGTCACTGTGTTAGATGCCATTGATGCTGCAGCAGCTTCTTTGCAGGACATCAAAGCATATTGGAGCAAACCCCTCATGTGTGAAGGGAAAGCCAGCCTTTTGCACCGAGGAATCCCCTCTATTCAGCCCCGGAGAGGTTTATGTTTGGAGTCAAACCAGACAGACATCAGTGTGGCCAAGCCCTACAGCCGGAGTGGAACAAGGGTGACAGCCAGCCTGGACATGCCTCTGCCACCCAACCCCATCCCTGGGGGCACATGGGGAGAGGAGGATTTGGGAGGTGACAGCAGGAGGCAGGTTTGCCTCTCTGCAAGCACCCAAAGGGGAAGGAGCCCGACCAGGCTCATGCAGGGCAGGTGAAAGTAGGCTGTGCCATCCCCAGCACAGGGACATGAGGCTGGGAAACCCCAACCCCTCTGTTTCTCCAGCCAAAGCAAAAGCAGTGCCTGCTCGAGGCAGCTCTGCCACTGGCCTGCCTAAGCAGAGATGTCTGAGAGCAAAAACCATCCAGTACCACACAGTTTCTGGGAAAAGCCAAGGATAGCCAATTATGGCCATGAACTGATTGGTGCCAGCTGCCACGGGCACAGGAAGGCACTGGACCTCACTAGGGGAATGATGCATACATCTTGCACCTCCAGGTAGACTGCAGGTCTCGGTTTGGTGCTGTGAGACCCTGCACCGTCTCCAAGGAGACCTCTGTGCCAGATATGAAACACTGTGGGAAGTCTCACTCTGCTTCAGTTTCTCCTCCTCATTCAGCTGCAGTCCTAAATGGGCCTTAGTCTGAATAGTCCTTTTGTCCAAGGCACACCTGCTTCTTGTGTTCTCTGTTCGATCTGCAGCTCAGCCTTCCCTCCAGTGGAATCATCTAAAGGACCTCTCACACTTTTTGCTGCCCAATTTTTGCAGCATTTGGAGCCTAAACTGTCTGAGAGATTCTGAACGGTTGCCTTTGTTTCCCCAAAAAGATGCTATTTTGTTCACAAACACTCCAAGGAGCTCAGCAGTCTCTTTTCCTACCTCTCTTTTAATCATTTCAACATAAAAGCTAAAGCTCTTGAAATCCCCATTTCATATTGGTACATTAGGTATCTGAATTCCTTCCACATGTGAAGCCTGAGTCTGAACAAGAGCTCATCCCAAAAATCTCAAGTTTGCAATTTAAGCATTTTCCTTTGATGCATTATTTAAATATACATTTTAATTATTAATTGAGACAGCTTAGTACTGTAATTTAATAGCCAAACCCTGCACTGGGACAGATCCTCACCTGCTGCAAATCCAGGCTGCTCCCATCCCAGCACCCCAGCTTTCCTCCCCCTCCATCCTCCCCTCCTACCAAAGCACTTCATTAAATTATTTCAACAAGCTTCTCTAATTGGAGTTCAAAGAATTCAGCTAATGAAGTATTTAAACATTTTTGTACACAAAATTAATCAATTTAGAAAACACCTGGAGAAAACAAAATTATAGTTTTATGGAAAATCATGCTTTGCAATGAATCTCTGGAGGAAAAATTTTGCCCCTGCTGTTTAATTTAAGGAGGAAACTATCACCCATTACTTTTCTTGATTTCATGAGAAGTGGGAGATCTCCTCTACAGATGTTTTACTCTCTTTGCCCCTGTATTTCCCAACCTATTTAGTTCCAGCCACCCTTCCTCCAAGAATGGAGTGATGACTTTTCTGTTCCAACCCAGATGGGTCCATCCTTCCATGGTGCACTGCTGCACCAAGAGCAGAGCAAAACCTTATCTATGGCTTCTCCAGGTGTGGAGAGAGCCCCAAGCAAAGTCACACTTTCTTGCTCATCTCCTGTCTCACTGGGACTAGAGATTGCTCCTCCTCAAATGTCTTTCATCAAGGTCTGTGCTGTGCTTACAAAGTTTAACAGATGGGTGCAGAGGAGCAACGTGCATCACCTGAGGCAAGTAGAGAGGGAATGCTACATCCACCCTGGTAGGTGGGAAGAGTGTTTAGGAATAGGATTATGGCTCAGGGTTGGCAGGAGAAGGGAGCAGCCCTGGAAAAACTGCAGGTGTTGGGGTGCATGCAGGGACTCACCCTGCCTTTGTGCCCCCAGATCTTGGGACCAGCACTACAACCACAGCTGGGGATTTTGAGCACTCAAACCCAGGATTCCTGCTGAGTTTGGGATGTTAAATGGGGAGTTTCACGGTGTTGAGTGAACTGCAGGGAAGGCAGAGTGCTGCACCCAGGTGGGTCAGCCCTGCCAGCAGCAGGTGCCCAGGGGTACAGTCACCTCTGCTCAGTTGAATCTCCTACATATCACCACTGGAGCTCTTAGAGGGAAAAATTAGAAGACCACGTGACCTGCATCCATTCAACAACAACCTACTTCATCTTGGCCCCCAAACCAATTCCTGTTTATCCCAACACGTGAGCAGGAGCCTGGATCAGCCACACCCGTCCCACAAGCACCAGTTTAACATGTGCCCCTTTGCATTTCAGGCATCTACCTGTTGAAGATCTCTGCTGTCTATCAGGAATTGGTAAAAATGTTTCAGGTGGTCATCAAGCAGCTGCCTGGCATTTCCCCGGGTATCCGTGTCATCCCTCCCTGTGTGTGCACTGATAGCAGGAAGAACTGCTGCCTGCACCGCTGGAAAAGCAGGGGCTGTGGAAAACACAGACTTTGATGCTGCCAGATACCCACAGAGAAGCCAGGGGGTTGATTTATTATGGCTGTGCTTTGGGTTGAAGTCATGCTCTCCAAACCATAATTAACTGCCATGCTCAAAAAAAAAAAAATTTTACACTAAACGAAAGCCCGGAGGCTGCCCCAACGTGATGTACTTTGTGTGATTACCCAGCACAGCACGAGGGTTGGACCTCATGGGCTGGGGTCACTCATCATGTTCACCAGCACCAAATCCATCCACCCTGAATCTCCTGTCTTTCATTTCTGCTCCCTGGGTTGCCAGCAGCAAAGAGATCCCCAGCACGCAGGAGGGTGCGATTTCTCAGGAGATGGAACAAACCCCCCACCCAGAGGAGCACTTCCATTTTGTCTCAGTGGCTGTAAAGGAGGGTTGCTATTATTGCTGCCTCTTCATCTGCCCTCAGCCTCTGTCAGCCGCCCGTGTCTGGTGCTGATCAGATATGATTTGCTCACCCTACACACACACATGCCAAAAGTTAAGGCAATTGCAGCAAAAATTTCTCTACCTGCAACGGACACTGGGATGCCCACAGCACCTAAGAAACTGGTAAATTAGCTGCATGCAGTAAAACCAAATTTGGTTTCCTTTCCACAAAACCATGAAGATATTTATATATAATTTATCTTTATAAGTTGTCATGTGGCAAAAGACCTCTCGCTGTGAGGCAAGCTTCTCTTCCTACTTAGAGAGAATTACGTGATTAAATAGAGACCTGAAAAGTTGTGAACAAGCACTGAAGAAGAAAAGGTTTCCTCTTAAAGCCTTAATGAAGTGGGTTCATTCCTCCTCCAACATCAACTTAGCCTTGTGTAGTTTGTTTTCACTCTGGTTAATCACTGACCAAAGCTGTAGTGCGGACCACCAGTTTCCAATAACCCATAAAAGGCAGATCAGAAGCTATTGTTCTTTTCTGTAGGGCTTAGCAGACAACAGCTGAATAAACCTGTTCAAAGTCAGAACAGTCAAGGAGGAACAGAAGCCCAGCCATCAGCTGCAGGGAATCCTGAAAAGGAAATTCATTTATTATGACATAATTGATAGCACGCACGCAAATACACCACGCGGACCTGGTGCAATCTCGGGTAATTAAATACAGAGCAATTACCGGGTCGCAGCTAGAGAAAACGGTGTTGTTTCAAAGGAGGAATTTGTGCCTGCTTGCTGCCCATGGATGCTAACACTTGGTGGGGGCTCCTGGCATCCTGCGACTGTGATTTTGGGAAAAATCTTTCCATGGGGCAGGTGAAAAAGGGAAACCCATGCAAGTGCATGTTTGGAAATGACACCCCTTAAAACTGTGAGAGTTGAGTGAGAGGTGGGAAGGGCTGGAACGTGCTGGGAAAAGACAAAGTGGGTCACGGCGAAGGATTCAGGCAAGTATGAATGCAACCTCCTGTGGGTTTGTTGTTTGGTCTTGTTGTTTCATTTGGATTTGCAGCACTTCTGGACATGCACAGGGGATGTTTGGGGTGCAAGAGGGGTCTCTGATGCCATAGAAGTTCATCCCTGTCCTACAACCATCTACTCAAAAGGAAAGGTTTTGCAATGATGTTACTATCCCCTGAAATAAATAATTGTCCAGTGAAGCATTGAGATGGTGCTTTTGCTCCAAATTTGCTTCTGCCCCTTCCCAAAACATCAAGTGCGAGCCTCCCTGGTGGCTGTGCCCCCTCCAGTTCACAGCAATGACTCCAGCAGCCCTTTCTGCTCAGAGACACTTCTCAATCCCCTTCCCGAGCAGGGCCCAGTTGAGGGAATAAGCCTCCTATAGCAAATCTAAAGAAAGGGAAAACAAGCCTGAACAGACACCTGGTGATGACCTGATGAGGAGGGACACGTACCCTGCAACCCGTGGAGCAGGGTCTAGTCCAGCTGCTTGTTCCCTGACCCAAAATCTTTGAAGCCCACCTGAAAGTGGCTCATGCCCTTCACCCTTGCCCTGATGCCAGCATCCAGGGTGAGGTCTCATGCTTTTATGGTGGGAGAGGAGGATTCTCATCCCTGTGTCTGAGAGGGGGACCCTCACCACTATCTCTTCCCAATGCCAATGACAGCACCAGGCTCCCTCCATCTGCTCCAGCAGCTCCTTTTTCCTGCTGGGTGTCATTTCTGTTCTCCGCACTGCTGACAGCGAGCCCTGTCGGAGCGCTGCTCTCTGGTACACCCAGTGCAGGACTTGCCTTCATCCCTATGCAGACCAGTACCTGCTTGTCTTTCAGCTGAGGAGAAAGGATTTCCAGCATCACTGGGAGCCATCCAAAAATAAATAGCAGGACCCATCCCAGTGAAGGCAGATGCCAGGCTCTGCTCTTCCCAGGGGATGATACGCTGAGGTTAATGGGAGATTTATGACACTTGTCCACACAAAACTTGTGGTTTCAGGGAAAACAGTATCCCTGAGGGGAAAAGCAAGCACCGGGGGGACAGGGTGAATGAAACCCCTGTAGGGAGTTGCTCTGGAGCGGTGGATTTTGGAGGTCCCTTGGGAGAGGCACGGCACTGCTTTGGTCTTGGCAGGGGGAAGGAATAAGTGGAAAGGTTCAGGGAAAACCAGGAGGAGTCAAAGCAGCTGTTTGTTCACCCTGTTTCTTGCCTGAGATAAAGCAAAATAAATAAGTGAAATGTGTGGGTAAAAATAAAGATTAAAGAATAATAAGCAGAGGGTGACGAAGAGCAAAAAAATCTTTGGCTGAAACAAGGATTTGTTGTTGCTGCTGCCTGGAGCAGGGAGGGAGGGAGGGGTCATGGGGGAAGAGGTACGATTTGTTGAGAGTGCCACAAACTTTTAGACATCATTTTCTGTTTTTCATCAGTTTATTCCTCTCACCTGCATGCTCCATGGGGAAATACTGGTTGCTTTAATTCTAACATTTGGAGTGGAACCCATTCACGAAACTTTCTGGCTGTGTGATTCAAACGAGCCTTCTCTTTCCTCTTTTTGTTCTCACAAGAAAATCAATTCACTTGAAGAGCCTCTTAATCCCATTTTTGCAATCAACAATTGCCACTTGTATATCGCTCTAATAGATTAAGAAGTGGGATGATGCGGTTGTCTGGTCTAATTCAACCCTATTCAGGTAACTGCAGCCCGAGGCACTTTGTAGTGCCAAGTGTAGAGCTCTACAGGAAGACTTTTGCTATCATAATTTCCTGTGGAGCTATGCACTGCCCCCACTGAGTAGCCTGAATTACTTTGAATTAGGCCCGACAACCACAGAGAGCAGAAATCCAACAAGCAACAATAACCAAGTCTTTGAGCATGACTTGCATGGGTTATTTTTTTTTCTCTTTTTTTTCTTTGCATTCGAACAGAAAGAAGGAATTTCAAAACGCGCATCTATTTAAATGACAGCGACCTGCCATAAATCAAGTGGGAAACAAAAGGGGAAAACAGTTTAAGTGAGAGAGAAGTTGAAGTGGAGGAAAAATTAATCAAAACAGTTTTCAAAAAAAACTTCATCGTAAGAGCCTGTGGAAAAAAAAATTCGGGCCTACAGCATCTCCATGGCAACAGAGAACAAGCACATGTTGGATACCAAAATCATAAAAGGTTTGTTTTGCAGGGATGAAACAGAGACAGATGGATCCATGTTAGTTTTAGTTTAATTTTTAAAAACATTTCAGGCAATTTATCAGCCAGCGTGCCCAACTAGTAAAGAAATACCTAGAAAATCATAAAAAAACTTTAGTGACGGTTCTACAACACAGGCCCCAAAAAGCTGAGAAGCAGCAGAGTGGATTTAAAGCCATAAATATAAGGCTTAAAAGCGAGATGTGACTTGAAAGTCAGGCTGACATTGCATCAGGTAAGCCAGGCTAACACTGCTTTTCAAATCATAAAGCCAGCTCTACAAAGGAGTAATTCTGTGTGTAGGGGAAAAAAATCAACCCCAGCATATGTTAAATTGTTGTCTGGTTCCAGAGAGTGAATAAATTGGACAAGAGTTAAAAATGTGCGTCTCGAGGGGTACAAGTTAAAAATGCTCTGGGTAGCAAAACTCTGATCTCACGGGAGTGAAAAGAGGTTTCTTTCCTTTTCCCTTTTTTCCCCCTCTTTTTTTTTAATTCGTCATCATCCCTTAATTATTACCAACATGGCAAAAAATGAATTAAATCTAAATAAATATCGAAGGTTTCTCTTCTTAAGAGTTTCAATCGCTATTCCTACTCTTTTACCTTTCTGTGTTCAGAAAATAAAGAGAACAAAGCAGGAGCCCTACTGGTTCAAAACTACCAGAACAGACAAACAACAGAGCACAACTGTTCCCTCATGCATGCCTGGGATTAGGATAAAAGCAGAAAAGACTTCTGAGAAAAAGAAAACAACAAAAGAAACAGGAGTGCTGACAAAACTTTTTTTCTTTCTATTGAGGCAAAAGAGAGAGAAAAAAGGAGCCCTGCTAATAAAAAAAAAAAAAAAGAAAGAAAGAAAGAAAGAGAAAGAAGGAAAGAAAGAAAGTGGGGGGAAAAAAGAAAGCAGAAAGAAAGATAGAAGAAGAAAGATTAACAAACAGAAGTAAAAGGGTTTCACCTCCTGTTTTACTTTTTATTTTTAGCCCAATCTGGCCAGGGAAAGAAGGCACAGAAGGACAGCAGGTCCTACCCAGGGCACACTGGAAGAGGGGATGGCGCTGCCAGACCATTGCTCCATCCTGGCTCTCCAGCCCCTTGGGTGCATCCCAACATTGGCTGGGCTCTGCTGTGACTCTCCCCACTGGGGAGCAGCTCCACGTCATGCCTGGATGCTCCTACACCCCAAACCCTTGAGCTTCTAATTTAATTATTAAATTAAAAAGTCCAAACTAAACCAGAATTGTTCCAAATGACCCCAGAGGTCAAAGCGGCTAAGGAAAAAACAGTTTAAGATCTTATGAACTACAAACTTCAATCACATGAGTCAGTCTCAGTTAAGGTGACCGACTTCGCAGTTGGACATTGGCATCATATCACAGGTAGCTGCAACTCACCAAACTGAGACACACAACACATTTGCACTGGGACAAGAAAGACTAAAAAGTTTTCCCCAAAGCTTTTTGGGTTTCAGCAAAATTTGCCTGCTGAGACCCAAAGTGTTATAGGGGCATCACAGGTGCCTGTGGGGCAGCTTGATCCAACACCAGCCTCTACACAAGAAGGGTCAATAACCTTGGGCTGCCTGTGCCAGCTCACAAGGGGCTTACCTTTCTCCTAAATTCTCAAAAGTCCAGGTCTTGCAAATGGCACCTTACTGGCAGTCCTCAAGCTGTTCAGAACCACAGTTACCTCTGTGCTATCACCAGATATCCACATCTGTGTCATCTACGGACTTGAGAGCAGCAACAAGGAGCAGCAGCCTTTGTACTGCCAAACATGCAGGGGAAAAGCAAAGGCTGCCCTCCCCCATGTGCCCTCCCTGCAGTGGCTCTGGGAAGGGATGCTGTCACCTCCCTGGGAAAGGGACCAAGGCCTGCCCAAAACAGATGGCAGACGTGGAGCAGGAGGACCTCAAGCCCCGCCAGCTCCCACACAGCCCCAAACTTCTCTTGGGAGGGGAAAGACTGCACTAGGATGGTGTGCTAGGCACAGCAGTGAGTCCTCGGGATGCTGTGAGTGGGACACAGCAGTGCCCAGGTAGAGGCAGGCAGGGGAATTTCTGCTTTTCCCACAATAAAAATGTTTGGTCAGCTGCGGGGTTCTCTGCACACAAAGAGCAGGACAAGCACTTTGGGGTCTAAATGATTTCTTTGAGCCTGAGGAGAGGGAAAAACAGTCTTATATGAGACATTCAACCATGTACTGTTTTGTGTGGTGTCTGAGGTCATGTCCATTTCAGCACAAAAGGGTGCAATAAGGAAAGGAAGCTGTCGGAGGCAAGGCACAACGCCAAATGTAAACTGCCATCATTAGAGGCTTAACCCTTCTCCCACCTGTGCTCTGCCCTCTCCAACCATTTACACCAAATGTCTTCAAATTGTGTTCCAGCAGCTGAGTGCCCCAGTAGCAGAAATTCAGCCCCAAAACACTACACTAGTATTTCACCCATTAGCAATGAGGGATCATGACCCTGAAGATGGAAATACCAAAGCCTGCCACTCTCAGAAACCTCTCTGGTGGGGTATCTCCCACTGCCTGGAGAGAGCTGTGCCAGTGTGACTCCAGGCCCCTCCAGGAGCCAGAGCCCCAAGGTACCCAGCTCTGGTTTGAGGGATGGCACTTGTCCCAGATTAGCCCAGCTGGCCACTGGTTGTCACTGTTGCACCATTAAAATTGAGCTATGGCCAGTTGATCCCATCTGTACTTAAGGCACTCTTTAATGGCAGGAGCTCCAAAATATTCCTGGGAACATGGTGGCATTTACTCTCTCCAGTTGCAATGTTGGATTAGGTTTCTGTGTGATAGACTGATGCTGACAAGCAACACCAGAAACACCAACCAGCACAGTATCCATCACAGTGTCCATCTCCCATCTTGGCTGTATCTGGTTCCTGAGGTTTCTCCTAAAATAGCATCGTGTCATGCATGCGGCAGCAGCAGTAAGAGTTACAGAATCACCCAGTGCTGGCACCTAAACTTGGCAAGGTACCTCATCCACACAGGCCCCTCTCCTTGCCCCCTTCATCTCCCACACCACGGAGAGCACTTTCCCCTCAGTGCTTGCTGCTCCATCCTCTTCTCCTCTCATGTTGCGCTGAAACCAGTTTATATGATAAAAATCCCTCACACAGAATAATTCCTCTGAAACCAGAAAGACTGAAACACCAATCACAAAACCATCCATAAGCACGAAGTCCAACCCACGCAGCTGTACAAACCCCACTGCTGCCTGTAGTATCACCTGTGCTTGTGGTTTCTCACCCGGTTTATCTCCTGAACTTTTTACATCCTCTCTCCTGCCTGCATCTTTCTGCTGGGGAAAACACACTTGAAATGCCTGTCACCAAAGAAGAAGTTGTCAGAGGGACAACAACCCTGTGGGCTTCAACAAGGTGGGCTTGGGTTTTAGGAAGTGAGGAAAGAGTGGAATAACTTTCAGGGATTTAAATCAAAATTAAAATAATTGCTTGCCAATACCTTATTAAGTAGGATCCTGCAGGAAGACTCAGGCTCAGATCTCAGAAGTGTTGCTGCACCACATCCCATATGGGGACATGGTTGTGTTCATGTCATTTCCACCACAAAACAAACAGCAGGTGGTTAAAAAGCAAAATTCAAAGACAGTGGTTACAATAATGACTCACTATTCCCTCTGCATGGTCCAAAACCTCAGTCCCTTTAGAAATGCCAGTAATTCCTATTCCAACAGCAGATGATTCGCTGTCATCACTCCTATGGACCAAACACATGCATGTCTTTAATTTTCTAAAGACTCTTTAGAGGCTTTTTCACCATCACACCAGATTCCTAAAAGACTCTAGGGTACGGGAAGGAATAACAACTATCTTGCTGTAATTAAAAGAAATAAGCATGTAAACTGAAGTTTCAGTGATTTTTGCAGAAGCCATCTTTTCTTGTTTGCTGAACTTCAGACTCTATGAAGTTCTACTTTTTCTACTTTGCAGAAGCCATCTTCAGTTTGTTGAATTTCACACTCTATGAGAAGTGCTCAAAAAGCACGTAGGAGAACCAGAGCAATTCCACTGAAAAGTAAATATAAGGATCAAACACTGAGACTTCACCCCTCTCCTCTGATTACCATTAGTTCATAGAAAAATTAGGAAATAAGAAGTCTATTTTAAAAAAAAATTACATGTCAAACACCCCAAATATGAAATACCTTTTCTTTGAAATGTTTGGGATCTAGTCTGACAGATCCTTAATACACACATATGTGCATCGCACTCCATGGCTGGAGATGCTCCAGGTTCCTGTGCCACAGAGCCCTCGCTGAGCTTGCAGAGGCTGGTGAGAGCAGCTTCCCACAACACCCACCCCGAGGGATGCATCACCCCAGCAGGGTGCTCCCCTGACTGAAAATGCCATGGGATGGAAAGGGGTGTACAAAGCTGTACAAACAATAATGGAAAGAGAATGAGGCAGAAGCCAGACTGGGAGGGCGATAAGGCACCATAGCAACGGCTGTGCACAAAAGGGAATATCCCATCAGGTGATGACACGTTTGAAGAACGTGTACTGAGACCACAACACTGTTTGTCATTAATGTGTCATTAAAACCATCCCTCTTCATCAAAACCATGAACATGTGCTTAACTGCACCAGAGAGCTCAGTTCCAGTGCTGAAATGCTTTGCTGTGTGGGGCCTGGACGATGGGTAGCTCTGGTCCAGGATTTCTGCAGGGAAAGGCCTCCATCACAATCTGAGAAGGATGAAACCCTTCAAACTTATCCCAGAGCCCATGGAAATTTTGCTCACCTTTCTGCCTGGACTTCCCTAGAAAACAAATCATCTCAGTGGCTCATCTCCTGGCTTTTTAATACAGTATTCGAATCACACGCACACAAAATCATGTATAACTATCAAGATAATAATGTAATCAAGTCTCATTTGGGCAAGATATCATCTTGCTTGTACTAATATTTGATTTCTATTACAAATTCCTCATGCTGCTAAACCTCCCCCTCCAGACTAGCCTGTAACACTTGGTGCTGAGGATGCACATAGGGATGGAGAAGGAAAACGCCAAACCTCCACATCGAGGCAAATCTCAGATAATTATTTAGTGCATTTACATAAAGATAGTTCCAGTTTTACAGTAGGCTAAAACACTGGACTATGTACAGAATTAATCTGACATAATGAAGATAATTTTCTGGGTTTATATATCTCATATCTCTCTTAGAGGCAGATGCCAAGGACCAGAAAGGTTTTCAGATGGCAGCATCACTGCTTGGCTGGCAGCTCATTAGCAACTGAGCATTTGTTTCAGCAATACTGATGCAGCTACAAGTGTTGTATTAACTCCTGTTAGGTGATCTGGGCTTGATGCCACATGCTTCTTTAATAGCAGTTGTGTTTTTCAGGGCAAAAAAATTTTATTCCTTTCATGTTCAAATATGAAACACTTTCATGCCACATAAAATTATGTTAAAACACGCAAACTTACACACTGAAGTTTGTTTCCACCAGAGAGGCTTCAGACATGTACAGATAAAATGGAAGGATATTTCAGAGTTGTATTATAAATGTTCATTGAAGTCAAACAGAATGGCTTTCACTGACTTCAGCAGACACTGGATGAGATCTTTGAAGATCAAAGGGTGCAATTATATCTTACTTGCTGCTGTGAATTTGAGTCTTAAGCAAATTATTCTGTTGGTCTGGTTTGTTTTGGGTTTTTTTCAGAGCATAGCTTGTTCTGAAAAAGAAAGGATAGTTTTGGGCTTGGAAGCCTGCAAATAGCCAAGAAAGACAGTTACTGTGTTACCCAAAAGATACCTGCCAGACTCCTTTAGGGTGGGAAAACTTATCTTTAGAGCCATATTGCAGCTAAAAAGCCTCAGGAAAAACAAGTTGTTCATGTAAACATGCCCAGCTGCTCTCCACCAGCAGGTATTTTTGTGGTAAGTGGCATCCCTGGCACCCACATAGTGTGGGGACACCACAGCTGCCAGCCCCAGAGTGCCCACAAGGTGCAAGTTCTCACCAAGAGCAGCAGAGGTTGGAAGTGTGACAAGGCTCATTATCCTCACATTTGACAGTGGGTGCTTTTTATTTTTAAAGTGAAGGGATAATCAGCAGGAGGGAGCATTTGCCATAGGATGGGACAGGCAACAACTAGGAGTAGCTGATTTTCCAGAGGACTGGAAGGACTGTGGAACATCAACAATTTGAATTACACCGGAGTCAGACCAAGTCCCAAGGAGTTCTGTTCTTGCTGCCCACCCACGGGCAGAGTGGGCAGCACCCTTGGCTTCTACTCATTACCTGAATTACACACTCATTACCCTCACATGAAGGAAGACTGGCAGTGTGCAATTATTTATTTCATAAACTAATCCTTTCCCATCCAAGTTTCTGCTTGACTTCACTTACTGTGCAATTTTCTGATGCATCTTATGCACAGCTGAGCATTTTTTCTTCCAGGGACACTGGTCACCACCAGAGAGAAAGAGCCCAGCTTGTCTCTCCAGTGGCAGGCTCTCTGCCACATGCTGTCTACCACCTGGGGACGTGGCACTGACAGATCCTCTGCAAGGTGTAATGACACAGCCAAGGTACACAGGCATGCCAAATCCTGGGAAAGGTGCCCACTCATCCGAGTACCTTGTTCTGTACAGAGATTTGTATCCACTGTGATCTAACACAAAAAACAAAAACGCATTCCTGCCATCCAGAGTTTGGACGGCTCCAGACCTGCAGCTGTCTTGGCCAGTTGCCACTTCCAATTTTCATATGACCATCTCAGGGTGGTTGTTTTGGTGCAGCCTCACAAAAAAACCCTGCATTCAGAGGTCTGAACCAGCCCGGGGACCTCTCTGGATAAGGGCTGAGAACCTGAGCATCCTCCAGGACAATGGGCATTTTGAACCAGTCGCAGTGGCATCAATCTTGAGTTTTAGCTAGCTGGCACAAATGTCACATCTGGATAGTTAGCTAAAACTTAGCTGAACCTCCTACACTTTATCCCTCCTCCTCACCTACTTCCTTCCATCCCAAACTCCACCTGCTCTCCAATCCCCACAGCCCAATCCCAATCTCCAATCCCCTTGCCATCCATCTGTCCACAGCCGCGCACGTCCTGGGGATGCAGCTGGATCCTGACATCCCAGGAGGGCTGGGACAGAAGCAGTCAGCATTTTGCCACCCTCGAGAGCCACAGTGGGTTTTAGCTCAGTCGACACTGTCACCAGCAGAGCTACGCAAGAACTGCAGCCCAGCTGCAGCAGCGGCTCCCGTGGTGTGCGGAGACAAAGCCAGAGCCTTTAAGGAGCTTTCAGCATTCAAACGGAAACTTTCACCCACCCCAGAGACGCGACAGCTGCGCGCAGGGACTGTCCTGTCCTTAGTCCAAATCAAGGACGCAGTGTCACCTCCCCACCGGGCACCCTGTGAGCCGGAGCCTCTGCACCAGTACCAGCCCAACCACCGCAATGCAGGGCAGGAGCAAGGCAGAAATCCCACCTTGGGCAAAGACTGGTGACAGAAAACATATATTGCAACAGACCAATATTTTTCCCCAAAATGAGGACTGCTCTCAGAAGATTCTCAGCAACCAGCTCTCACTTTACACATGTGGCAGCAGCCAGCCACTCCTCAACCGGGCTGGTGGTAATTGAGGGCAAATTGCTGACAAACAGACCAAATTAGGTAGGATTCATTAATCAATCTTTAATATGTAAAGAAGTTTGAAGGTGACAAGGACTTACAGCTGCTCTGTGTTGGACTCCAGGGGACCCTCCTCAAGGTCAAAGCCACTGTGCCATCCCCTTTCCCTCCCACACCAGGGCTGTGACAGCTCTGGGGCCATCCCGGTATGTGCCCTTGCCCAGCTGTCCCCACGGCTGTTTAAACCACAGCAGGGAGAGCAGAGCCCCAGAGGTGCTGAATTTCCCTACGATGCTCATTCAGCCCCTCATTCCCACATTGTTCCCGTGCTGTGATTCACCTGCACCCAGCTGAGGGCAGACAGAGGTGAACGAAATTTGCATTTATACAACACTCTCCATCCACCAGTATTTCAGTGCTTTGATTTAAAACAAATAAAACCCACCACAGTAGAGATGAAAAACCTCTGATGAGAAGTGCCGTCACCCTTCACAGTCCCCAGCTTCTCACAGAGCCCTTCCCTTTGGCTTTCCCACTGCCCCACACAGGCTCACCTTCCACCTGCAGCTGGAAACACATTTAAAGTGCAGCCTTTGAAATAAAGACCCAAAACTTTCCCTGCACTTGGATCAAATCCTGTAACTATTGAATCTTCTGGGAGGAACACAATGGATTTCCTCTAATCATGGAAATAGAGCAAATCACTGCAATAACGCGGCACCAGTTTCAGTAGAAACCTCCTCAGTTCAGAGAGTTTCAGGTCCAGTTTCCCATTCAACAGCCAGATTTGAAACAGATAACATGGCAAGGATTAGCATAATTAGCCCCAAAGTAAAGAGTTCCTTGTTAAGTGCATTTTACTGCCATGTGCCTTGAACACTTTTCTAGAGAGAGCCTGAACCTCTCCTTTCCCCCAGCAGGAACCCCCCAGTTTGTGTGTATTCATTAAAATCCTGTCCTAATTGCTCCCTCATCAGCTATGAATCTTAAGAAGCTTAACTGTAAAATGGTTAAATTGTGTTTACTGACAGAAGATAGAATATTCACTAATGATGAGACGGTGGTGACTCAGGATTGTTGCAGGGCCCTCACACCTAAGGCTTTGGAGATGAGGCAGTCATGCTTACACTGAGATTTTTGTCCTTAAAGATGACAGAGAGGCTTTGCCTGGACTGTACAGCCCGAAACACAACCCTGTGATGCCATTGGGGTCCCCTCCAGCCAGGGGAGGCTGGAACAGCACCTTGCAACCCTAAAAACCATCTTCCCAAGGCACCTCCCTGCCTTGCAGGGATAGGACCTCCACCAGCCCAGCACAGGGTGCTCTAGTTTGACACCACTTCTCCCATTTCTGGGCAACATGCATGTTAACGAGCTCAGTTTTTTTCAGATTTAACCCAGCAGAAAGTCACTGCTGAACAAAAATATTAGTTTAAATTTCAAAACTCCCATCCCCTGGCTTTGGCTCAGTGGTGGCTACTGTGGGGCAGCCCTGTATCAAGTAGTTGATATATTTATGAAGTCCTAACTTCCAAAAATATAGCCAGCAGCAGCTCATAATTCTCTACTGACCTTAAAAGACTGGCTACTGGGAATATATGTGGTTTTTTCTTTCTCAAGTTCTCCTCTGAGACGTATTTGCTGAAATACTTTATTACCTCATCACTGAGCATAATTTAAAACTGCAGTTAAGCACTCAGTGTTTAAGTAAGAGCATGCATCATTCTGACAGTGTTCAGTTGTGAGGGTGTAAAAATTTCACAAACATTAGTCCCAAAATTTCTTTAAATCCTCAGCTATTTGCTCTGCAAAAATGCTCTGACTTCAGCACATTCATTGATGCGCGTTTTGAAGCTTTAGGTTCAGCCTTCTGTGTTTCAAGGTAACTGTTATAGATTGGCAAAATGTGTGAATTTAATTAGTGTAATCTAAACAAAAGAAGCATTTCAGAGCTGCTTTAATCCATATGAGACCAATATGTTGATTTGTCAATGTGAATTTAATTAGTGTCTTTGAGTCTAAACTCCAACTCCCTCTTCTTTTATCTAATTATCACACTTATAAAAAACATTATCACATATTCATTGGCCTAACTGCTTTGCCACGCAGTCAAACTGAAATCTCAGAGTCAACATGCTCTTCTAATATGCTCAATATGTTTCAAGATCACCGCACTGGGCACAGTAGGTTCCCATACAGCCATTGCACACTCCCTTTCCAGAGGCCCAGAACAGCTCCACTGGCATTGTATCTTTTCCCCATACTTTGCCATGCAAAGAAAGTGAGATCCTTCTAGTGTAACCATCAGTGAAATGCATCAATTATGCACCATTCTGGGGACGACCACCACAAGGCATTCACTTACATATGACTAATTGAGCAGAGAACAATTGCTATTCCTTTTACAAGTGGTTCTCGAGGACTGCAAGGGGACTGCAGCAATTCACTCTTCATCAAGTAAACATTCAAGTCATAAGCACGACCCAAATCTCTCCAGGGTGGTTAAAGATGTTCTCATTTCTCCCTACAGCCCATATTTGTTAAATCCAGCAAGGCAGCTCCTTCCCAAGGCCAGGGCTTCAGCTGAAAGTGGGATACCAGGCCCTGGGGAGTGGGCAGCCAGAGCCAGGGCTGCAGCTGGACTCACACTGTGATCCCAAAGCCCTCAGTGGCAAAGGACCTGCAAAGGAGCCCGGGGCAAAGGAGCAGCACCTCCACTCAGGCCACCTATCCAGCAGCAGGGAAGCTCTTGCATGTGGAGGGAGACAATGTGGGGAGTTCCCACCTGGCCAATCTGACCCTCCAGGAGTGTTGCACACACCTTCCATTCCTCTTCATGCCACCAGCACCAGGCTCCAAAAACTCCTTTCTGTCAGTTGCCAGAAGTCCCCAGCCTTTAGCTTTTAAAATGAGCAGACAAGCTTACATTACAGGGAACAAAAAATATGTGGCTGGGCAAACTCAACCTGCTGGAGCCAAGCAAGGAGTGAATGATGGCTCCACACCTGCACTAGAAGCAATGAATTCACTTATCCCCAGCTTCAATAGCACTGTGGCCTGCCTTTCCCCAAAGGAAAAAAATCCTTCTGCAGGTTGTTCTTTAGGGAGTGCAGCAGTATTGTTCAAGGAGGCTAAAAGTTTAGGCCCAAATACTGTTTTTCTTTTAAAGTTAGTCAAATTTCCCAAATGCAACCCATTGAAAGTCATTCAAATAATATGTGATCAGTGATCCCAGATCATTTTGGTCCCTTTCACATTAGAAATTCATAAATATGCTAAATTGTCCTCTCTTCCCCATGATAAGCTAAAATCCAGTGGGGCAAGGTCAAAGGCTGGATTTCAGACCAGCCCTCAACTCCAAAACAGCAGCACCCCATCCTTCAGGTCATCCTGCTGCCCATCCTCCTTAAGCAGGGCAGCAGATACAGCAGAGCATCATGCTGAGTTATTTTTCTTCTGCATATAATTATTGTATTTGAAGATAAACTGTCCTTGCTTTGTCAGGTTGTGATTATCAGGCAGTTTGGCTAAGAGATACTGTCAAGGAACTTAATCGCTGGGCTGTTGAAGAAAATAAGAGGTTTACAAGAGCACTTGGATCAGGTTTCTGCTCAGAAACAGGCAGACAGCTCTGCTAGAAGAGCAAAATCCTTGAAATGCTCTTTGCTGGACTTTATAAACTAAACTATGCCTGGATTGGTGCTCCATCAAACTGAGGTGCCTGGTTACCTTGCCTGTGCTATCAGCAGAGATCCTGCAGTCTGTGCCAGAGGAGGGGAGGAGCTGGCCTTGTGGAGGGGAAAGGCAGGCCCGCCTTGGAAACCAAGTGTTGGAAGCTGGAGAAGAAAACTTGAAAAAAGTGGCCTGGGAAAGTTATTTAGGTCAAAATTCTCTGAAAGTCTTGAACCACAGAGGACTGAGGAGTTGTTGTCCTTTAGACACCTTGCCTCACGCACATAACCCTCATGAATTTGGTCTCCCTGAAGCCAGCCTGGGCAGTGGGATAGGGCAGAGCATTTTTGGGAGCTCACTTACACAGCCGGTACAAAGAGAAAAAGCCTAGTCTTACTTTGGATGGAGAGACTTCAGGAAGCATCCAAACAAAGCCAGATTCATTATGAAGCTTTCCAAAAAGCAGTGAAGCTCCAGGACAAGGCCAGTGCTGGGAGCAGGAGAGCTGTGCACCTTCCTCCAGCAGCTGGGCCCAAGTTGCCCAAGAGACAGCTTGGAAGGTGCCAGAAATCATAGGAAAACAGAGTTAGAAGAGATGCCCTAGTCTGTTCCCCCTCTTCAACACAGGCCATATAAACCTGCATGGCTGCAAACACACTCATCACGCTGCTCTCACCCCACAGTGCACGGATGTCCTGGGCAATCCCATCCCTTACATTTAGGAAGGGTTTCTCAGCATGAAGCCTACCCATTCCTGCTGCAGCCCGAACCCTGACTTCTTGCCTTACCCCTTGCAGATACGGGGAACAAGTTACTTGTGATCCCTGCAGCAGTTTTGGGTATTTGAGTGCCACGTTTCCTCTTGCATGTATGTGAGATGGTGTGGCAGGGGAGGGGGAATCTCCATCAACAAGAGCCAATCTTTTTCATGCAAAAAGATGAAATTCTGCTTTTTTGGCAAAAGTGAATTTTCATTAATTCTCCCAGCTGGAGGTTCACCATTTTCCAGAGGAATTTGGCCATTTTCCCAGTGTGCAAAGCCTCTGTGGGTTAGCACCAGCACGGTTTCATTTTCACGAGATCAGACTCCAAATATGCAACACAGCCTATTGTCTAAATACAGTATGAGCACAGCTCAAGTCACCTGATCAGGGCCTGGTTTCCTGGCATTTACTTTCCCCATCTGTTGGCTTTTAGCATAAATTGAAGCATGAATGCCTACTAATGCTAGTCTCACATATGAACGTGCTTCATGATAGAAGCCATATTCTATCATGCAGAGCATTTTGGACCCAGTTCAGTTTGAATGAAATGTAAGGCACATCCCAAAGGCAGAATTGGAATTGCTTTGAGGGCGTGTTCCTTGCCCAGACCTCTCTCTGCTGCACATGCATATGCTGGAGACCTCTTTTGGAAAAGAGAGAAGTGCACGTAAATGGGAACTTCCCTCAGGCTGACTCTGATCCTGCTTCATTTGTCATCTGACCCCCAAACACGTTCCAAATGAGCTCAGAGAAATCAATCCTGTTGTGTGAGAGACTCAGAGTTTTGCATGATGAATTTCCTGGCACATAAACGACTGGGATGTGCAAAGAAGTGATGCAGTCCCACGCAGCAGGATGGCTCCCTGCACAGCCACATGCCATCCTAAAGCCAGCCTGGCATTTGCAATCTGCCCACAGCTTTTGTGGCCTCCAAGGATCCTCTCTGCACAAGGGCTGCAATAAACCTGAGCTTCTGGACCAGGTTAAACATCTCTTCTCCTAAAAGTGCAAGGGATGGGTACAGAAACCAAAGCTAGTGTTTCACCACCAGTCATTTTCAAAGGATCCTCTTTAAGCATTCCAGCTCAGTGTTGTCTTGGGAAATTGGGACTCAGAGTAGGGGTTTGTCCTGTGCCCTTGACTGTTTCCTTCTCTCTTCTGCCCTATGTCACAGCCCTGTGGAGCAGGGCCCCTCGCATGCCACTGCACAGCCTCGGGGATTGCCAATGCTCATCCCTGAACTGGGTTTCTGAAGGTCAGTTTCCCTGTAACCCAGGCAAGGAGGGATCATGCCAATTAAGAAGCTTACCAAAATCAGCACCTAGACCTAACCCACGAGGCTTTTGTGGATTTGTGTGCCTGTAATTTCAATAAAGGAGCTTCTTCCATATGTGCACCTTCTCAGCATCTCACTTTGCCTTTATGTCTTTGATTCATCCTTAAAAACAGCTATAAAGTCTTGTGCCACATTTCATCTTCTTTTTCTCAGAAGTGGCTGAGAAAGCACTAGCTCCCTTCTCAAAGATGGGCAGTGTGTGACTGCTCTGATGGAGCTTGTACATCCCCGTATCTACTCTTGGTGATATATCCAAGGGCAGCCTCTGGGCCCTTCTCTTTGAGCATCCAAGCAGCAGCATTGCGCTCCTGATGGATCACGTTCAGAATGTTTTGCTTTCTCCACTCCCAAGAAAGCGTGCTATTTTCTACTTTATATTCCTTGGCAATTCCAGACAAGGTCTTAACCACATCCTTGCATGTAGACAGCAGACAAAACTCCCTTCTGAGCCCAAATCTCCATTCATCTGCTTCCTCCAGTGCCACATGCACATTTTGTCCTCCCTCGGTGTTGCACGTACACGAGAAGCCAAGCAGGCACAAAGCCAAACGGGCAACACAGGCCTCAGCAGGAGGGCTAGGAGCAGGTTTGACATGGTCCCAGGAGAGCTGCAGCAGTTAAGGAACAATGGTGACACACAGACAACAGTGGTGGTTGCATCCACAAGCCAGTTTTGTGGCACTCCCAGGGCTGGGGTAGATGAAATTTAAACTGGAACTTAGAGGGAATGCCATCACAGACATTCCCCTCCCTTCCCTGCTGCTGCCCAGGTCCCAGCCCAAACCATAAGTGTTCAGGTGTAATTTTCTAGAGGAATTTTCACATTACAGCTGGAGCAAAAGGAAAAGGCATAGGTACCCCACATCTCCTGAGTCTCTGGCTCAGGCAGCTGCTTGCTCCCGGCAGCCTTAGGACAGAGTGTCATTCCTAATAGTGCTCGGCAGGGAGCATCCTGTTCCTCCACAGGAGGAACAGAGGTATGTGGGTTTGAACAGCAGCACAGATACCTCCCTATATAGCCAGGTGCTGTTCTCATCACACACAGCCCCTGCCTGCCCTGTGATCATGTGCTGCACAAGAGGCACAGCCAGAGAATCGCCAGGAGTGTGCCCAGGGCACCACAGTAAATTGGAAGAAAGCTCCACAGGGCCAGGGTCTTCCCATGCCCACACAAAGTGCCTCACAGACCCCAGCCCTGCTTTCCACCAAGAGCTGTTCACTAAGTGATGCCACATGGACATTGCCCCAACAAAGATTGTGCACAACTTGGCCAAGCACCTCTCCAACACAAAGCAAAGGGCTTTTTGACCTGCACGTGCCCAGGGCAGCTCCCAGCTCCCCATAGATGGGGTCTCAGCTCTGCACATCAGCACAGACCATATCTGGAAACAGCCATGGCTTTGCAATGCCAGGAGATTTGTTCACCAGCAGAACTCACCCTGGGGAGCTTTGCAAGCTGTGTAAGACCAGCCCTGGGAGCACACACCACTTCTGCCCCTTGCCAAACTCCTCCTTTTAAGAAAAAAATAAATTCGCCTCTCAAAGTACAAGGAATTGCTTAGCAGTGCTTCTAACACCATCATTAATGTAGCCAAATGGTGTGGATGGGAGTGTAGCCCCACAGTCTGGCCCCAACACTGGTGAGTTTGGAGGTGCTGTTGCTCCACTTCACAGAATGGAGAAGAAACCACTGATTTGACTTCCCTCTAACAAATGTTTTTCATTGAATCTTGTTGATGTCCACCACCTTTCTGACAGTAAACCAAACTCTCAGCTGCCAAACTGGTTTTTTTAATGCTGAAGCCATAAATTCCTCCCTCCTGTGAGTTTCTTAGGGCAGGGAAGAGTTTGCTGATATAAGAAGGGGTAAGAAAAAGTTCTATCTTGCACCACTCCAGACCTCCTCAACTAGAAGAAAGCCCACTAACTAATTTCAAGATGGGTGTTTTTCACTCCTCAACCCATTGTGACAGCTAATGGGCACCACAGCCTGTGCCAAGGGCATGGTCAGAAACGGAGCCTAGGCTGGGTTCTGGATGCCATGGCTGTCCCCCATGCAGCAGTCCCATGCAAAACACACCACTTAACTGTCATCCCTGAGGATCCCAAGTTCTGAACCAGTCCTGGAAAAGATGTTCTGAGTGTTGGTCAAGGACACCTGTATTACCCTACTATAAACAGTCTCTTCAGACTCTGATGTAACATTTCTTTCCAGCACAGCAGGGGTTGTGTCCTACTCCAAGCACTGGTAAATATTACATGCTTTTTAAATACAAAGCACAGCATCCAGCCCTCAGGTTGAAGTTTTTAAAATAGTCAATGTGATGTGAGCCAATATGTATTACACATAAATGTACATGTACATGTGTCATTTCATAATCAAGACTAAGCAATGATTTTTTGAGTTTCTAACTATAAAAACTCCTTTCAAAGAACAGCTTTGTTACAGCAGTATCTTTCCACTGTGGTATAGAAAGAGGCAGCCAGCTGACATGGGATTGAATACTTGAGAAAGTGCCTTTGCACACATAGCGTGCGGAGAACCGGAGCTCCTGGAAAAGCCTGCCTCAGTCAGACAAATCAGGCTTATAAACTCACCCCTTTGGGGGAGGAGGGAGTGCAGGGAGAGGGCTAATGGCTGCTTTATTGCATTAGGCAGTATCTTCATTAAGGCAAAGAAGAGTAACCGAGGGGAATGTGCACGTAGCGTGACTTCTTTGCTAGAACCCCACAAACCACCAACTGGCAGCTCCTTGGCTCCTCGCCACCCAAATCCAAGAGACCATCTGGCAACTGGTTCAGTTATCCCTCCCCAGTTAACAGATGTACACTAGATGGTGTGGGAATGGCATTTTGCAGAAGCAATTAGTTTAATCCTCAGATAAACAGTTTAAATTCCAAGTGATTGGGAGGAAAAGAAAAAAAAGGGAAAAGAAAATCCAAAAAACAAACCAAGTTGTTTCCAGTTTCAGTGAGAATAACTAATGAACAGCCAATTCAGCTGGTTTCACCACCAGTGTGCACCCATGGTGCTTGTTCCTATTCCCAGCTTCATGTGCTGGACAACACAAATCCACCAGATTTATTTGGAGGCTGCAACTGCATGGCCCTCACTCCCATGACTGTACAATAACTGCACTTGCTCTCCCACAGCCAAAACCCAACTGGGTAGGGGCTGATCTCTGAAACACAGATCTTTCCTGACTTCAGCTCCTTGTCTGGCCTTGGGCAAATCATTTAACCTGGTTAAATCAATTTGCCTGGCTCACACACCTCCCTGTCTCCAGAAAATGAAGTAGATTATGTGGTCCTGCTACAGGGAGTGGTAAGGTGGAATCAATTAGGGTTCGTGAGGCACTTGAAGAGTCTTGAATGGGAGAAATCATAGAAATAGAGAACGTCCTTATTAATTACACTAACTGATTAATTATTATTAAATTGGGACAATTTTGTTCTCTTGAGAGGAGAAAAATAGGTTTTCCAGCCATTTCTTTTGCTCACATCCTTGGAAGAGTGACTTCCAACCAAAGAAGACTGAATGAGGAGCTTAACCCAAATAAAATAAATTGCCAGTAATTTCTGGTGTCCCCTATGCCATTATTGAACCATTTGCATTTGAATCGGGGCTTTTTCCATCACAATCCAGCTTCACCTGATCCTGCTCTATAATCACTATCCCCATTTATGAAATCCCAGCATGTTGCCGCAGAAATTATGTCACAAATTCATCATTATGACTTCCCCAGCAGGAGCAATTGGAGCTGGAGATTGGCTGCAAAAGTTGCCTTTTTACCAGTCCTGCTTTAAAGATATTTTAATTTTTTTTTTTTTTTAGGGTAGAGAAGTGAGATTAGCTACCATGGGGAATTAGACAAGCATGCCATGAATATCCCAGGGATACAAGATTACATCCATGAGTCACAGGAACCATAAAATATGATCAAGAGACTTTATGGAGGATGATCTTTGAAATCAACTCCTAATCGCTGAGCGGTTTACATAAAATCGACTATTATTTAAAAAAAAAGTAATTCAAAATTCAAAAGTGAACCTGACTGATAATAGTGAAGTTGCAGCTATTCCCATCAGGAAGGCTTATCTGTCAAGCCACTCCAAAACCATGGCTTATAGGTTTGCACACTCCTTTGATAACATGGTAATTAGTCAGGTACTGTGGCAAGAAACATTCAGAGAGTAAACTTTTGAGGTAAATTATTTATATTTAAATATTTTAGACTCTTCTTGCTAGGCTACACTCCTGCCTCTGCTGCTTGTCAAAGGCTGGCATGTGCTGCATTTCCTAATGAGAGCCGCTGAAGAACCTTGACACAGGAAAACCTCAAAACAAAGGCTATTTCTGCTATAAGCAATGCATTTTGCCAGCAATTGTCTTATTATACCTCTTAATCATTGAAAATAAACAACATCAGAATAAAAGCCCCTTTTTATTGGCGTTAAAACTGAGAAAATAATTCAGTGAAAAAATAGCACCTTATAGAGAGCGTAACGTCCAGTTTGAGGGCCACACACGAGCTTGGGTCTTGTCTGGATCCATTCACACTCTCCCTCCTCTCTCCCATGCACCCATCCCTCCATGCAGCTGGAGCCCGCCTGCTCCTCTGGGTTTTGGCAGCAAAGCCTGGGTGATTTGAGAAGCGCCTGCTCCTGTGGCCAAGGAGATCAAAGCTACCATGTGCCAGGTCCTCACTGCATCAGCTATTAACTCAAAGTGCCATCAGTTCTCATTTGAACTAACACAAATTATGGCAGCTGGAAAATTACCCAGCCATAAATCATCACCACTTGGTTGTCAACCATCAGTTCTCCAGCTGGATGCACAGAGTTCCCCTCTTCTCCCCACTAGCTATCCACCTTTTCTAAATTAAAAACAAGCAAACTAGGCAGCAGAATTAAAAACAAGCAAAACAGGCAGTCCTCAGAAAGCACCAGTTTTGTCTTTTTGTAATGTTGTTGAGCAGTCTGGCAGGTTAATTAGTTCTCTGAGGTATCCTAGAGAGTAAGGTTTGACTGGTAAGTGAAACACCATCCATTTTAAACCAACTAAAAACATTTGAGGATGAGCAAGAAACCACAAGATTTTGTAAAAAACCCCAACCAACTGAAGAAAAGGGAAAAAAAAAGGAGGGTGATATAGACAGGGGCTTATGCCTCCCCATGTCCCCAGAAGAGCAGCCCTACAAGTAGAGAGTAACCACCAACCTTCAGGTAAATAACAAGAGTTATTTAGCACCAGTAAGCCTGTTACACTGCAATTGAGCCCTTCCGCTTCCCAGCAGTGACAGGCAATAATTAATTAGTAGCAAACACTCTAATGGGTATTTGGTCCTTACTCCAGCAACCAGGCTCTTTCAGCCAAGACATCTGTCCCAGTGCGGCACAACTCATTAAGAGAAAGAGCAGGAGGAAACTTGGGAGTCATTCAGGGCTGGAATAAGATGGCAGTGAAGAGGCAGAGATGCCTGGTTCCAGGTGCCCTGTGGCAAGATCCTGAGGAGCTGAGTAACTGGATCACACTGGTGTGTGATTTCCTACCCAGAAAATGTGTCTGAGCATGTGTCTGAAGCCTGGTTACCTCTGGTCAGTATGTAAGGAGCATTGCATGTAGTACACAGGAGCAGTGGTTTAAAGTTATTAAAAATGTGGGAAGGCACCCTGTGCTTCCTGAAGGATACCTGCATTGGGCCAGGAAAGCATGGCTGGGCTTACAAACCACACACTGAAGTACCTGTCACTCAAAGAGGGACCTGGAGATAAAAGCCACCCACTGGGTTTGATCCACATGCCACAGACCTGTTCACGGCCTCAAAGGAATCTTCTCTGGGGCTGAGTCAGAAGTCTAGGGGGCAAAAGGCATCCTCCTCCCTACATCCTAACACAGTGCTGTCCTACAAGGTCTGTAGGAGTTCTCTGTGCCTACAGCCACCCCAGTCAGCCCTTTCACAAATTCCAAACACAATGCAGACGTGTCTGCCCCAGCCACAGCACAGGCCATAGTGTGACAGCTGAGGAGCTGAATAGAACACACGCCCTGAGAGCCTCTCTTGGGCAATCATAGGCTGGCCACCCATGGCAGGGACAGGCCTGTCCTTCCATCTCTGAGGGACAAACATTGCAGCAAGGGGACAGGCACCCTTCCTGGTTTTACACCCAAGGCACAGAAAAACCCCAGCTGATGGGAAGATGACTGGGTCTAATTCCCTGCTTTAAATGTCCCAATTCACCATGAAACCTTTTGGTCTCAGTTAAGCACAGGACAAGTCATTCCCCACCTGCAGCACCAAGAGTCCTGCTGTTTTCCAGACAGCATATATTTGCCAGCTCCTGGGGAGGTACATGGTCTGTGGAAGACAACAAGCTTGCTGTAACAGCAGCATCACAGCCTAGGGGCACACCACAGTTCAGCCACCATCCTGCCCAGAGATACTCTCTGCCCCAAGAGAGCCTCAGAAGCCAGCTCCCACCTTCTAGATGACCACACAGCCCACTTCTGCCCAGAAAACCTCTACCCCAAGTCAATGGCACCACAATTACTGCCCTCAGAGAGGGGAAGTTCAAAAATTGTGGATTGTTTAACTCACATATTGTCCTGCTGTTCGGGATCGAGGATCAGCAGACGCTCCAGCCAGCAGTCCAGCACACACTCCCTTCCCCAGCTCCCTCCTCACCACACCTGAAAGCCCTAACAATCCCAGAAAGCACCAGTTTTGCTGCTTAACTACCCTCAGCTGCACAGTCAACACCAGTTCACCCAGTTCCCTCCTTTCCCCTGATGGATCTCCCCAGCCTGTCCTGCAGTAAGCTGCCCATGCATCCCCCTGAGACACGTGTTAGACCTGCTTTGCCTCTGCTTCAGCTTCCCTAATCCCCTCAGGACTTCTTCCCACAGCACGAGCTCACCCTGCAGGGCACAGAGGATGATGGGCAGCTGTTTTGGATAAAGCAGCTGCCTTTTTCTTTTCTTCCTTCTTAACCAAAACTTTCCTGCTGATGCAGCCTCCAAAGGAGGTGTTTGGAGAGGAGAGACAGGAGGAAGCTGGAAGCCAGATGAGGCTGTGTGGAGCCTGAGGATACACAGTCACCTGCATGACCCCACTTCCCTGAGTCTGGCAGGGAGCTTCCCACTGCCATCCCATCCACACCCGTGCCAGAGGGATGTTTGGACAGATGCAGTCATTTCACCCTGCTAGAACATCACAGGAGCCTCATAAAGCTAACAGTGCTTCTCTTTCTGCTCACAGACTACTGCCACAAAGAAACCCAGGGAAGCTCTCCTGCTGCTGCCTAAGAGAATCAGAAAACATCTACTTGCAGCACCCCACATGTCCATGGCATATAGATGACTGGTCTAGAAAGAGTAGCTATAGCAGGCAGGATGGAGATCATCCTGAGACACCCAGTGCCAGCAACAGCAGGGAATTTGTTGGAAATAGTACCCCATGCTAAGCTCAGGGAAAACCACACTTTGGCCCCTTCCATTCTGATGGATTGTCTCTTAATTGGGATGAAGTCTAACCCCAAGTGCACATCCAGGCTGTACAAATTAAAGGCATGAGCAGCATCTGCCAGATGAGCTGAGCCAAGTGCAGCCACAGGTACTGCAGTTTGGGAAAACCACTTTCTGCTGGTCACCCCATTGCCAAAGTGACAGTGTTTCCCTACAGGCCCTCTGAAAATGCTCAGATGTTACTCACATCGGTATTGCAGAAACCCCCTAAGCAAGAGGCAGGGCTGAGGCAGCCACAGGGATCTCAGGACAGTGGTGGGAAAAGCACTCCAGGCAGAGGGAATGTCTTACTGAGCCAACTAAGATAGCCAGGACACCCAGCTCTGGGATGCCCTCCCCAGGTCCATTCCACCGGCCAGGCTCCAGCCTATCACTCCCACCTGCTGGGGTCTGATGTGAGCCACCCAACTCCAGCTTTCCCTGCATAGCCATTCCTAGCCACCTTCTAAACAGTTTCTTTAGTTTATCTCTTTTTACCTGCAACCATCATCCTTTGGGATGAGCATTTCTGAGGTGCTGACATCCCACTGAGAGCTCCAGCGCAGTCTGGGAGCATCAACTCTCGATCCACCCACTGGGATTTCCTGTATTGCCTTTCTCCAGAAGTTGCAGCCTCATCAAGAGCTCAGTTGTGTATTGTCTCTTCTCTATTAATAAAGGGAGATAAACATCCACTGGACATACAACTATAATTATTCTCCTGTAGGCTCCAAAAGACTTTTGCCACGGCTCTTAGGACTTTTTATCTACTGCTCAGCTTGTCAAGGAGCAGGAGGGAAACAAATCCAGAAAATATGGGAGACACATGTGCATGTCTGATTAACCCAACTTTCTATGATAAACAAAGCAGCTCAAGGGCCCTGTTGTATCTGTCCCTGTAATAAATCTCCCAGTTTTACTGGTTTATGATGTCAAACATCTAACAGCTTTCCCCGAGTTGCAAATAGAACATAAATTACCTTGGGTAAACTATGCAGACACTAATGTTGTCTATAAAATCCTGGCACTAATAACTTCACAGAATGTCTGAGGGTCCCTGTTTGTATGAGCAAAGCTAATTAGTGTGTACAGCCTGTAACTCAGAGGCATCAAGATTAGGAAGATGAAGTACCAAACTGTGAACAACTGAACTGTAGCTATTTTGGATACCAAAATAGATGGTGACCCTGACCTGAAGTTTTTGGTTGGGGGCTGTAGCATCTCAACAGAACATGAAAGAAATCCATCCTGCTTTTATCCTAGCAAAGTCAAAGATATCCCACCTGGATGCAAAGAAACCATCCTAAGAAGGATGAACTGTGTCTCCAGGAGAGCTGCATTGCTGGTTATAATCTCAGGGAAAGCCTAGACTGTTGTTAAGCCTTTTCCCTGTTTTCAAAACATCTTTGCCATAAAAAAATCCATTCTTCACAAGGAAATCACACTGTAGGCAGATCATGACTTTAGCCTTAATGAAGAAGGCAAAACAGTTTGACCTCTTCTCATGTACATGAGCCCTCTGACACCTGCAGGGGCTGTGCCCTCCAGGAACTACTCTGGGCTTGCTTCCTGCAGTAGTGCACCGGAGAGCTCTGGAAATGAAGTCAGATCCTCTTTTCCACATTTTTCTGGCAAAAGGAGCTCTTCTTAGGGCAAAGGAGTCTCCCCAGGCATGAAAGTGAAAGGAAAAATGGAGGCCACAAATCCAAATCCACCTCCACTCCCCTAAACCTCTCTTCTAAAAATCATGTAGTGCACACAATTCATATTTAATAAAAAATAGAAATATTGAAATAACTCATCCTCACAACATATGCTTAGCTGACACTATTTTAAGACTTAGATTATTTTATGACTTAAGTAAGTCATAGCTGCAGGTGAAGAGCACAGCAGCTTCATCTCTCCATTAAGCCTGGAAGCACCAGCAGCTGCTCTGTAGAAATGCTGTGATTTCAGTCCTGCTTTGCAAGTGAAAATGCAAAGTGGTATCACACTCAGCAGAGAAACAGCAACACCCGTGCTGAAATTTACTACTCCATTTCCCTTAGATTTAGTGATATAGCTCACGGGAATAGGACTGGATAGCTGAACATCTCGTGTAAGGCTATGGAGGACACCATAGACCCAAGAATCACTCTCCTCTTTACAGTTTGTGACCAACATGGTCCAACTTTTTCCATTCACTTCAGCAGTCAATTGGACTTGGTCCCAATTCTTATCATGCAAAACACCTAAATATTCTTTACTTTACCTGTGATTTTCACTGCTGGATCTTCACATGGTGAGTGTTGTTAAAGATCTCACCCAAAGGTCCCAGAAGAGATCCCATGTCTACATTAGCATTTAACTGCAGGCAAATTTGGTTTAGACTTCCTTTCTCCCAGTTCTTTGACACAGATCTCTGTAAACATTCGAGCTATTGGCATAACAGACTTAATTAGGAGACAAATTTTAAATGTGAACTTGGAATCAAACAAAAGCACAACTAGTATAAGGAACATCATCAAGCCACTGAAGCCAAGCTTATTCTGTTCATTAAACAACCTTTCATCACAACTTGCCATGAATGTGCCACATGTTCCCAGCTCCCCAGAGCAGCACTATTCATAGTCCTCAGGAATGTTCATACAGGTGTGGGCATGGATTCCACATATACACCACCCCCAGCTCCCCTCCTTGCTGCACATCTGCATCTTTTTGGCATTTCCATTCAGGAACAACAATGCTGTAGCTGTTCAACACTGTTCAAGCAAGTGGAAGAAATGTAAGACATCAGCACTGAAATCCCTCTTCCTTTGAGGTTCTGTTTTAACTTGTCAAGTTTTATTCAAAATATGACAAACATGACATTCTACAAGGTCTGCTGGATTTGGGTGGTTATTACCAGGAGAGTCTCACACTGGAGCTGCTGCACCTCATCTAAGAGCACCACAAAAACATAATGTAGGGAATGCTTTACTGAGCCTGTTGTTCTCACAAGAGTAGATAAGGAATGGTTATTTCCATGTGACAGCTATTATTCATAAATTAATATGAAACAGATTAGATATCAAGGCATCAGTTGCTGGTATCTAAGTACTCAAAACATTCATGTCCCCATAATGACCATTTCATCTTCAAAACCCATCACTGACTCAACACAGAGTGGACAAGATCTTTAGCCATGCTTGAAAACCTCCCAATGAGTGCTGAGAATCACTAGAAGAATCACATTATTACAGCCCATTCTGTGCTCAATAAAATTAAGACGTTTGTCTATTATTTTCTGGCTAGGGCTTACACCACCTTTAAATGATATGTGCTCAGAACCACTTGTACTTAACTTACAGCAAAGGGGCTTTCTCTATAAGCACAAAGCCAAATGACAGCTGGCACCTTTTCCGTGGTAAAAAAAAGATGCCAGAAAATTTTGAGGGCATATATTCAGATGCTCTACAAAACAGCACAAATCTTAGATCTGGGGACAGCAAAAGTATTTAGATGTAGAGGACCTCAGGAGGCAAAATGGGTGGTTGTCTCTTTGGCAGGGGGAGTGCAGCAGCAGTAGCAAATCTCATACACACACAAAAGTTCTCTGGTAACAGTTTGAGAACAACCAATTTTACTTTTACTCTGGACTACTGGCAAACTTCAGAAACCTGTTCAATCCACTTTCTATGTTTTAGCTCAGTAGCAGTCACAGTAAAAGCACCACAAATATAATTTTACAGCCCATTTGACTTTGCCTCTTGTGAAATGCATATTTATTAATCTGGCAAAATTTCCTGCTGGGAGTTTATGGCAATTGTAGCTCCAAATTCTCTCATGAATTCATTTCCCTCTAAACACGTTAAATTTAAAAGCAGCTTCATGTAACATAAGTATCCAATAAAATTCCACCAAACTTTAAATATAAGATTTAATAGGAAGGACTTACATAAACAGAGCAGCACCAATTTCAAAAGCATGAAATCTTCAATAGAGTGAATGGTGTTCTTGAACCAGCTGATAACCAACCACAACCTGAGTTCTCTAATGGCAATGCTGTTGTTTTCCACCTCTGGGAGGGAGCAGAAGGGAAATGGAGATTTTCTTGGTGGGAGGGGAAAATATTCACAAGGCCAAATTGCCACCAAGAGCATATCTGAACCTCACTGGGAACTGTTTACTGTAGCCAGCTCCTCCTGGTACACCAATGTTTGACACTTTTTAAGTTGTCTAAAGCTTCATTTTTATGCCACAGACACTGTTCAAAAGATGTGGCCTGGCAGTCATCCCACGTGAGCCAGGTGATCTGTCCCAACACTTCAGTAACGTGGAAGGAACAACTACACATAGAGGTGAGACTTGATATCCTCATACCAAAGATTACATTTTTGAAAGGATAATAAACATTAACTGCAGTTATGTGGTGTTTATATGACTATGAACAGATAAAGAGTAATTTTGGGTCTTGTTAAATTGTGGGTTTAGGTGCTGAAAAGTAGCTTCCAGTGATGAATGTTTCCATATGCCACTTAATAAGCTGTGAGTATTTCACCCATTAATCTGAGTGAACATCCCCCTACTCATCTCCAACAGCATCTGTAACACAGCCATTGGAATTATATCTTTGCAGTGACTCTGCTCAGCTTCCACAGCAATTCAAGATTTTGGGTAGCCTCTTTAAAACCTTGACGTTCCTGAGAGAAGAACCCCTGCCATCTTATAGCTGAAGAGGTTATTAATATACTCCATCTCATGTAATCCAGCATTGAAGCACAAGCTCTGCAGAGGAGGAAAAAGGCTTCACCTTTATGAAGCCTTACCAAGCCCACTAGATTCATGTCTAAACTTCCCAACAAGCTCAATTAATCTTTACAGGATGAAGAATAAGGAGATACATGTTTCAGATGGCTACAAGAAGAAAAAAGGGGTTAATCTTTGATAGAAAGTAATGGTTTGCCCAGCAAAAAATATTTTGGGGTAAGTTGGAGAAACCTGATGCACAGGTCCAGAAGCCCATGCCCATCCTACAGCCACGGATTCAAGTGACCCACCAGTCCTTGCACAATCTGCAGCCAAAGCCACAATCAAACTGCTTATAAACAGTATAAAACTCAAAACCAATCAACTGGTCAAACTAATATGATCTGTGCCCAAGTAGTGAAGACCTAATTAACAAGAAAGGAAACACGTCAGCTGGAGTTGTGCAGTTTTATTTGAACAAAAACCAGTGTCGGTATTTTTAATAAGGTCTACATTACACTAAATGCATGTACATTTGTAAGAAGATAACCTAGTTGTAAAGAAGGTGAAGGATAGTATGTACAATCATAGTTAAGTTAAAAAAATTCACATTTTACACAGATTTACTTGACAGTCCTAGGCTTTCATGGTATATAAATGGTAACCAAAAGAGGTAAAAAAAACCTCCAAACCCTAGTCACAAGGAAATTCAGCTGGAGGACTGCATAATGCACTCAATTTTTCAAATAAACTAGTTCATAGAATTCTTATTTGTCCTAAATCAAATTTTGGATATAATTTTTGAATTACTATAATTAACATGTTCAATGAGTATACTGATGTAAACATTTTTGTTTATATCAAAATGGCAATGGTGCCTTTTCCTTCAATAAAAATCTGTATTTTATGTTGTGGTCTGGTCTTCCGCTTTTACAAATTAAAATAATTACACAGGATGCTTTTCAATACATGGTAAAAATTATCAAACAGCAAGGGAGATATGTTCAAAAGACACTTTGAAGCTTTTCAGTCCACCTTCACAACACTGTAAATCTTACTTACAAACCAGAAGCAGGCAAAAAATCCAATAGTCCCTGAAACGAGAAAGTAAAAATGGTTAGTTTATCTTACAGTTTGCTCTGAAAGAGAAATCTAACAAGTACTTCCCATCAGGACAGAATATAACATTGTAATCCAGCTAACTACCCAGAAAAACAGCACTTCTTAAATTTAACAACACACATTCATCCCCAGGCAAGGTTATTGATTTAGATCAAAGATAACTTTTAGGGACCAGGCCACTTCATGTACATTTAAGCCACCAATGACCATGTTGCCACCGCCATGAGCAGGGACACAAGTACCAGTTCATAAACTGACTTTTACACACATGCCAAGTCAGCCCCTACCTGGTTTTTTTTTTGGTCTACAATACTTCACTGCCACCTATGAACTATGACACATAACAAGGCCTTGGAAAAATTCACCTGTCCCAGTTTTATATTCATCGTGCTCTATTTATACTTGAGAATAGAAATTTCTTCTTCTGTATATCCTGTTACTTCCTTTTGGCAAAGGAATGCTCTGAGTGCTACAGCAGCTGGAAGCAAGCAGCAAGTGAAAGCAGCAGCGACAAACCAAAAGACTGAATGAGATTAGTGTATATCAATTTTCTAGTTTTAAATTGATGAACAAATTTGTGGTTTTCACTGACAGTCACTATTATGGGGCAGCTGCAAAGACGCTGTCCGTCATATTTACTTTTAAATTATTTTAAGAACTTCATATGCAAGGAGACAGAGTCCCAGTCAATTAATTTAGTCTTCAGCCTCTAAAGGAAGCAATGCACTGCTCCTCACACTTTTACCTAGTTGTAAACTGCCACACAGATGTTAAGCCTTAACAGATAAAAAAAGAGAAGATCACAATTGCACTGAATTCCCTCCCAAAGACACAGCTACATGCCAGCCCTGGGATAGCCCTTCCCAGCTCTATTGCAGGCACTCGCAAGATCATGCACTCAGCTCCTCCAACTTTGTATTATCCTCTTTTGTCTTTACAGCCCACGTTTAACATGAGTTCCAATCTCTTTCATTATTGTGACTTAATAACTAGAAGATTCCTTATTAAGCATTTGGGTCTTTTACATGAGTTACATTTCTGTCTTTCAGACCACATCTACACATTTCCCAAGCAAGGAACCCATCTTGGGATGCTTATTATCTGTATGCCAATTCTTACATTCCTCGTGCTACCATGTATATTTGCAGTTAAAGGCTTTTTGACAGACTATTATTATACGCCACCGATTACCCTTTTCCTCCAAGTTTGCAGTTGTTATTCTCTGAAACAGTAGGAGACAGCAGATTTATGGCTGTTGATAGGAGATCAGACACCAACCACACAAGGAATGTAATTCCTTTGTAGGCTTGACATCGCTAAGTCTTTGCAGTTCATGGTCAATTCTCACGCCTTCCTACTTTGTCAAATACTCCAATACCAGCACTGTTACTCTAAGGCTTACTCTCACGGTTTTGTCCTAATAATGGTTCTCAGCCTCTGCTTCCTGGTTGTTTTTATAAAACAGCCCACTCTGAGCCTTTTATGGCTTTTAAAGCAGTTTCTTTCAAATGTTTAACAGATGAGATACCTTAAAAATTTATCAGCTGTTCTAGAGCAGTACTATCATAACAAAAATGTACAACTATCCCAAGAATGACAGCTACCATAGTTTCCTGAGCATGCCACAACTTAATATGGGAACACATTGTAAATCCACGTATTTTCCTCCGATCCTTGTTAGTCTGAATCTTTATAATACATCAGTTTTCTATAAAATGTTGCCTCAGTCAGAACTCAAAGACTGTGAACAAGCACTTAATCTATAAACAGATTTTCATAGGTTTCAGTAACATTGATTTTCAACGCCTCCTCCTAAAAAAAAAGTCTGTTTAGCAAATCAAAGACCAAGTACAGCCTGCTCACTTTTTAAACTTTATCAAAAATATTGCCAGTGTACTGGAAGCAGAGTAAGACACTGTTTTTAAGTGGTAATGTTTGTCAGATACCAGATTTGAATCATGAACTCAGGAGAGAAAGGCAACACTCATCACCAAGACACAGCCTTAGGCAGTCAGAATATCCTCTGGTAAGCAGAGATTCCTTCTGTTGTTACCTCTACATCAATGATTGGGGCTTACCAGCACTGTAATCTCTTCTTCCCTCCCATGAACAAATATATCCTACAAACTCCATATGTGGATAGCTCTAAGGACCAGAAACATCAAAAAAAGAACATCAAACTAAGGACCCCATCATCTGTCAAATGTACCTCTCCTAAACAGCCACGTTATCCTCTAAGATCAGAACGGTTTAAAGGTGCTGGCACAAACTAGGTTGAAAACTGGTTTTCAATAGGTTAAAAATCCAACTGCAGATTTAGGAGTGCAAGTTAATCACACCAAATCAACTAGGTGGTTTTAGTGTTTTTGTTTTTTTTTTTTTTTTAAATAATGGGCCAAACAGACTAGAAGCTTCCAAAGGTTCAGGTCAGCACAGAGTTGTGTTGACATTGCAAAATCAGTATTACTGGACAGAAATTAATGTAAGGTAAGAGAACATTATTTATAAGATTCCCCTGAACAGTTGCTTTACCTACATGATTGCTTACGTTAGTGCAAAAAACAGCTTAACTTTTGCCTTTATTTTTAAGAACACGAACCACAGCACAGTGCCTGGTTCCACTGAAATTCAGTGTGTTTTCCACCTCAGCCCTAGGGGTGCTTGTGATTCCATGAACACTATAAAGCCCACAAAAAGTAAAGCAGTCAAAAAGCTTCTGATTTCCTACATAATAATAAATATCCCAGTCAAAGGGATCTGCAAATGAGTAGCAGTTTGGGAAGAAAAATAGCTCTGAACTAGTGTGGCTTGTTTGAAAATTCTAGCCAGAATGTTTTCCACGTTTTCTGTGTTTTAGCCCATTTCACAAATTTGTCACTTGTTCCAGATTTTAGCACTTTATACTGGACAGCACTTCATACTGGATCTTTAGGCTGGTGCTGACAAGTATCACAGGTTCTCAGATTCTCCTTTTCACCCCTTTGACTAAAGCCAATCTTAAAACACAGCACACTCTGTTTCCTATACCTGTACCTCTACCCAGTAAAATTTCTATTATTGGTTGCACTGGTTAAAATCCAACCTTGCCATCTCATACTGCATGGCCTGAAATGTACTTTCTTGAAGAGCATAGGTAGCACTTCAATCTTGAGCATTTTTCTAAGCTCATCTTGCACCAAAATTAGAATCATCCCTTATTAAAATGAGCCTCTCATTAGAACAAGAGAACTATTAAGGTAAGGTTTAGGTAAGACCATACCAGGATCTTGCCTTTGTCTCTTTCAAAACATATTCAAACTGAAACCCAAGTTTTGAAGCACTATCAACAAGAAGCACACCTCTGCAGCTCAGGCTTCTCTGACAGACATGAACACAATATGATAGGGAGCAGATACCCAAAGGTGTTTTTGGTAAAGCTGTTAAAATCTAACATTAAGTACTTAAAAAAAACCCCCCAAGACACAACAACAAAAAAGACCCCAACAAAGCAACAAACAAAAACCCACAGAAAAAAACCTAAATCGCCAAACAAATAAATAAAATACCCCACTATTTGAAGCTGAAAGAGTTGAAACCATTACATTTATTTTCTGATTGGTCTAAACCCCTTTACATCTTAAGGTTTTTACAGCTTTCACATGCACATCTCTATCAAATGACCCAGCACCACGCCTAACACCAATTCCTCCAATGAGCCTGTATAATCTGTTTGTTTGGTTTAATCCAATATAACTAATTAGTTTCTTGGCTAGTGTTTACTTTAACCAACCCTAACCACTCACCAGCTTAAACTGAAAGAAAAAGCACCTGAATGGTCTGCATTGAAGAACTCACTGTTGTGAGATAGATCTTTATTTTACCCCTAAGTGGGTGACCTGCATATTTTAAGATTCTACCTTTTTAAATAACCCCTACTAGCCTAGGAAAGTGATGCCATCCCAGTGCACAGCAGCTCACTGCACATCATTGATCCTTCTAGGGAGGTACAGGTAAAAGATCTTTTGCAGGAGCCATTTAAAACTCACGAACCCAGATGTGAAGATGACTCACGACACTTCTTTAGCCAAGAAGCAAGATATGTCCAAAAATCCATTTATACTTAGTTGGGAGATGCTGACATCTCAGCCGTTTTTCAATCATCTTGTCCTCAGCTTTATATTCTGCTGAATAGTCTGGTCTGCATGATATACATACTACCACTTTCTGATACACAGAAACAAGATGTTATACACAAAGCCAGTATCCAACTGAGTAAAGGACAGTTATTAGTAAACCAGTTTAAATTCAAAATTAAAAACAAGGATTACTGCACAGAATAATGTCAAAATACATTAAGCAGACTCTTCTGCTCTACTCATCTCTTCTAGCTTCATTGTTTAATGAAGAAAAAAGAATTCAAAGCACGAGCAGATCGTAAGAAAGCAAATAGAAAAGCACTTTGCACTTGGCTGATACTTCTCATGTACCTTAAAAGCTCTCTGTATCATACTGGTTTCAATCACTGCACAGTGGTGGGTGCTTCAGAATCTCAGATTCTAAACACAATCTACCCAGAAGATCAAAACTCAATTTTGAAAATGGCATTAACTCACGAGTGAAAATGATGTTCAAAAATAGAGGTCACTGTAAAGAAACATGCTTTGACTATGTTCAGCATTTTTTTGCCTCCTCAAATAAAATACATGTAATCATGTAGCTATCCCCATCCAACCACACTTGTTATTTCTTGAAAGATTAGCTGCACTTTGTACATTAAAATCAAATTGTCTGGTTTGGGTGTGCACACCATTAGATTTCACTGGTCAGATTATATTACTCTCAGTGTTGCCATACAAGCATTCAGTTCCTATTTACTTATTCCTTATGATCCCTTTTGTAATGCCCTGGGTAACACAATGCGCTGCCATGGAGGAGGTATTAACACTGCCCTTTATATTTCTGTCATAGTTGCTGAGACCTAATAGGCAAGAATAAAGAAAACCAAAATACCTAGTGCTATCTTAAGTGGAACAGATCAAGGTCCCATTTTGGGAACACTATTAATACAAACAGTATGTAAAATTACATTAGCAAACTCCTTCACCTCCAGAAACTGTGAAGGACTGAACCCTTACTTTCTAAAACAAGGGCTGCTAAGGAATATTTTACAAAACAAAGCAAAGTTAGGTGTCTTCTGCTTGTGCCATCCGTCTAGAACAGTGTACATTTCAGGCCCAAAAATCTACCACCAAATTAAATATGGAAAAGAAAGTTATCACAGCATTTTACATTAGCAAGGATTTATCAGGCTCTCCGTGTATGTGTTGTACCCATTAGCTTTCTAGTGACATTCTATTAAATGTTAAAAAAAAGGGGACCGTGTAGTAGTTTTCCTCATGAGCTACAAAAGCAGCATAGGGAGCACCATTGTGGGTTTTCTTCAAAAGAAAAAGACGACACTGCAAAAACAGCAGCACAGTTCATTACTGTACTTCAGGGGCCTCACTGGCTTTCACATCAAGAACTCCAGGATCAGCATATCTGAAGCTTTTAATACCATTTCAGCACCTGCCATGACAATTTCAAATATCATTTTATATATGAAAGGGATATTTTTAATTCTACCAATTTGCATCTTATAAGTGAAATTGAAATTTGCAGCACAGCAACTAATATATGCTAAAACCCAGACGCATATTAACATATCGCTTTAGTTTAAAAGTAATTAAAACATTTTAGACTACAGTTTTTGGGGTTTTTTAAATATAGATAGATATATATTACAGAAGACACCTGGAGCTTGTTTGTTTCACCCGGATTTAAGCAGGGGGTTACCTGGCAATATGCAAACTTCCATGTTTGCCTTCTAATAATTAAAAAACAGAAAAATTAAATCCTGCTTGGTTTTTTCCCCTGCTTCTTTTTAGAATTTTTTTGTCCTTCTTAGAAGATACATATTTCTAAAGAACAAAAACCAGCAATAAGTGTCAGTTACCGTTATTTAATATAATTTCTACAGTCTAACTGCTTTGTTCAAACACATACGGTAATTTTCTTCAGTTTTTTTATGTACAGTGGTTTTTTTTGCTTTGTGTCAACCAGTAGTAGAAGAAACTAAGATGAAAGAGGTCCTTCTCACTGCTACACTGACAAACTTGAAGTCTGACGCTAAGACTTACTTTCATTACCTATTTCATCCACTCTTTTTTAACTGCATTTAAGTGCACTTAACGAAAAGATGGATTTCACAAAATGAACACAAAGTATCACAGCAGCTTTCAACAAACAGGCAGAAGAAGTTAAAAAGTAACAATATCAACTATCATGCCATCCACAGAGAAATCCTCTATTACAAATCTTTGGAGTGACTATCAAGGCTGTTTTTATGAACAGCCCATCATATATGAACGAGCATTTTCTCTAGTTCTGTCATTGCAGTATTTCATGATGCAGTGACACCTAAAAGATCTGACTTCATGTGTTAAATCTACATATACAACAGCAGCAGTATGATGAACACCAGGATAAAACACTCATGGCTATTTTTCAAGGCCAGTACCGTTCAAAGAGCCTGTTACTTCACCAACACATGGATAAATTTGGCACAGATTTCTCATCAATCAACCTTGAAATCATAGTTTCAGTCAAGCAATTATGGACATTAGAATAATCCTGTAGAAGACACTTAGAAGACACTTAGTCTGTTTGAGTAACATCAGAAAAGTTGGACAACTAACACTGGAGAGCCGTATTTCAAATCAGTTCCTCCAGTAAAGGTACATTTCCATCATTATGAAGTGGTGCTTAATGAGCAGGTAAGACAACTCTATCTTGTCAACATTCACTTTTTCCCCAGCACCAGCCTCCTTCATTGCTGATAGTGAAAGCTGAAAATATCTTTCATCCTCCATATGCAGAGTGAAATTATCTCTAACTACAGAACTTCTAGAACCAATTATGAAATCCAGAATCAAGTTAATACTCGATATCAAAGTGAACAAGAACGAGCCTTTGAAAATATAATGGTTTGAACTCACTGCTAATATAATATTCAATAAAGTAAAATTAATTATACCATAAATAAATGTAATTTCACGTTAGGAAGAAAATGTAAAAAATATCTTACTGTGCTGTGTGGTGTCACAAACCATATAAGTAACACTGCCTAAAGAGTCATAAATTGTATTTAATGTTTCATGTAGTCTAAATTTCACCTAATGTTTCTCATTTCAAAACCAGAGCCCTCTATATTAATTTTAGTTCAAACATTGTACTTACCTGTGAAAAGGAAAAAAATCAAGACCATGATCATTGTGTAACCAAAGTATAAAATGGTGCTGGCAGTTCCTGTAATCTGGAGTTTGGAGAAGAAGTAATGGACTGCATAGATAAAGAGATAAACTGCTGTAAAGCTGCTAGTCAAGAACGACCTCCACCACCAGTGATAGTCCTGAAAGAAACAATAATTCATTCACTAAGAATCATCATGTTGGAAATGGAATATAGATAAGTTGGTGACAAAATATCATTGTCTTATTAAACACATTTAATTCTGCAAAATTTAGCTTGGAAAAATTCCAACACTGCACGTAGATATTTTCTTTCTTCAAAGTCAGCTGTCTCGCTTCCACTAGGAACATGAAATTACTTTAAGATCAAGGCTGTTTATTTTTGCTTATCTTCAGCAGTGCATTCTGAAGCAAAAGGCACATTTCAGAAGAGTGGCTAAGACAGGCATGTCAAGGCTGAAAATGCAATCAGTTCAGTGCCCAGCACTTCACAGTGTATGTGAATACCTCACCTCTATTTCTAACATCTTCCAGCTACAAGTAGTATCTACATCAGAACTGTAACTTTTACCTCTGCACACAGATGGAAGTAGCATAGCAAAACTGTAGCTTCCGAACATGTAATTAGAAGAATGATAAAAACTAGGAACAGGAATCCAAACATGTAATACATCTGATGAGACCTAAAATAAAAACAAATAAAAACATGAATATCATTTTTGGTTGAAGTTCTGAGTTAACTCTCAGTGTCACATTACCAGATGCTGAGTTTAACAAAAACCAAAAAAAATCCAAACCAGCAAACCCAAAAAATCCACACCACCACTGGGGTAACTGTGCCTATACCACTATTGGCTAATTCATAAAAAGTTTTCTTTACCTGAATGTACTCTGTAAACATGCGTTTATTTAAGCTAATAGTAATAAAACCATTGCTTTACAGAGCAACAAAGTCTTCAATTATACCCGAAATCAGCATCTATGAACTTTCACAGAGAACAGTTACAGGCAATTTCAGCCAGAGATGTTTATCACTTCACGTCTCTTTGCTGGGAAAACCTTTAGCTTCCCCAACTCCTGCATCACCTGTACTCTTCCCTAGTTGCAATACTAACTTCCTTCCTGCTACTGCAGCTAAGTTTTCCAGCTATCTCTGCATCTCCTCACTACATACAACCAGATGTTCCTCCACTCCCATTCTATCCCCAAGACCAAGGCTGACTTGAACCCAAGTGCTAACCAAACACAAAATCACCCACAAAAATAAATACAAGGGAAATATGTTCATTTACTTTTAATCTGGTGTCTTTCAGATAAGGGAAGTAACCAAATTAAACTTTATTGAGTGAAGGTGACAAATACTGAAGTACAGGATTTGACAGAGGGACTATTAGTTGCATATTCCCTCCATGCTTCCCTTTTGTAGGATAAATAATGAGAAACAGTTTAAGAATTTGCGAATTTAAACTACAACCGTCCACAATGTACCTGTTTGTCAGCTGATTATATTTTTCAGCACAGCTACATTACACGGTTTCTATTTTTTGAGGACTGATATAAAAAGCTAAACTAATGTATTTGCATTTAAGGACTGATTTAGAAAACTGTTCTGTAAGACATCTCAACCTATACAGATGACAACATAAAAACCTGGCACCTTCAGGATAATATTTCCCATTGAACAACAATGTATTAAGACATTTCATGTTTACATTGTGAAAGTTATGAAAGATTGCACTGGTTTAATTTTTCATGCACTGCTTGATTAGGTTTTGTAAGATGTAGGAGTGCAGTAGATTGTTCACAGGGAGTGGAGCCTTTATTTCGCAGAACACAGAATCCCAAAATCTTGACCTGATTCTGATCTAGCAGCTGAAACTGCTAGATCCCATTAGTTTCATAAATCATAATATAGTTACACAATGGATTAGGCTCTACCTAACCACAACAGCACAAAACCACATTTGTGCTGTTCAGAGCTAGGAAGATAAAACAAGGCAATAGGACTCTCATATCACACCCCAAAGCTGTCATTAAGAAGAAATAGTTTTGTAAGTTCTAAGCACAGAAATAAAGACTCTGGAAATTTCATAAAATCTGCAAAATTATCAAAAACTTTTAAAATTGGTTTATTCCTTATATTAGTTGCTTTGGGATGTTCAAACTCACTGTGTTTATTATCACACCTGTATAACTACAGGAAAAAAAAAAAGTGATACTCACCAAATGCTATTCAGAATGAAAAAAAGTTGAATAAAAATACAGCCAAAGGGTAAGATACCACCCATGATGATACCAGGCAATGGCTTTGTGAAAAATGACTGCTCTGGGATTTGGCGAGGAATCTGGTTTGTACGTACTGGATGTTCAATAGGCTGCAGGAAAAAATAACAGAAATAAAAGATTAATTATTGCATCATAAATAAGATTACTTTTCCCTAATATTAGCATATAAAGATTTTATAAACATAACTGTATTTTCATTCATAAGCCATCACAAGTTATCAAACAAAAAAACCTACAAACTTGATGTCCATGATTAGGAAAAAGCACATGTGCTTTAGACGTTGCAACCATGAGCCAGTAAGCAGGGCAGAACACGAAGGAAATAAATCTGTTCAGTCCTTAATTAAAAACAAAATAAAATTTTAAAAATCCAATGACATCCCCTTTTTCTTAGTTGTCTGGCATTACCTCAAACTAGTGAAGTACAAAACTGAAGCCTCTCTGAAGCACTACTTCGAAACTCTGCAATACTACTGAGGTATTGTTGAAGCACAAAAGGCAAGTACGACCTCCAAGAACATTACTAAAACCTGATTCTAGTGAATGGACAGAAAAAAACTGCTTGGTGTGACATTACAAATATACGCTCTGTTTCAATATCAAGACAGTAAAATATCATTTTACAATCATGGGATCACGGATGTTTCAATCCAACCAGATCCTGTCTAGAACACCTGCTTAGAGATTCAATGGCTCAATTACAGAGGACAGGTGTATTTCAAATCTGTATTCAAAGAGCCCTACCTTCTCTTTGAAGCCAAAATAGGCACCAACAAAGGTTAGTGGGACTGAAATTCCAAACCACATAGCAAGGATAGCAACCAAAGTGCCAAAAGGGATGGCAGCTGAGGAGCCTTTCACCCACAGAATGAGATTCATAATGAAGAAATCAGCAAAGACAATCCTGAAAAAAAAAATCAGAAAAGATGTTAAAATATTCAAGAAAGAATAAATATCACTTAGTATTACAAAATGCAAATCAGCTAAAACAAATGTAGCTTCTTTCAATTTTCCAACTTCCCAACAGTCCCAGTTCCTTTCACCACTGGTGCACTTAAAGTAAAAATGCCTGCACCATCCAATGCTTGTAATGCAGGTACCTACGGTAAAGCCGTTACTTAAATAAAGACTCTGCACGTAATACTAAAAAGTAACAGAAACATGCCACTGAAAAAAATCTATACAAAGAATGGAAAAATATAGAATAAATTTAAAAACTCCGTATCTGAACCTCCTTTCCTACTACGAGCAGAAATATTTCCTTTATTTAGGTCCTTTATAAACGGTAAATTCCTTCTGAATAAATACAGTGATAGCAAAATCTCCTATTTTGGAAGCCCCATGGACTCTCACAACAAACGTAATGTGCTGCTGCAGTTTGTGTCACAAGGGGAAGGGAGGATTAAGGAGGGCTCTGCCCTACAACAGAAATATTTGTATAAGCATGGAGTTACACATATTAAGTAGCCCATGCTTCTGGAGAATTTAAATAAAGACTGCAGCAGTCATGACAAGTCTTTAGACCTGCTCTTCCCTTCCCTGTTAAACACATCTGCCTCATTTTCTAAACATCCTGGACAAACATTAGAAAACAACTCAAGAGACGTGAGATGAAGATTTCAAACATCCCATTCTGAGAACAGCAGAACATTCACTCTGCAAAGGAACCCCATATAAAATAGAAGCTTGCGTGAATTGCCATTATTCCTGGATTCAAAGATACGGCACAGAAAATTCAGCCTCAGAAAGGGTCCTGCAAAATGCACCATTGTCTGGGTTTTGTTAAAAAAAGTGTTCCTGAGGCAGAATTGAATCTGCCCTGAAGTGAACGTGCATCCTTCCACTGTACTTAATTTAAAAATGAAGGAGGGAGGATCAGAGCAATAGACAGGCTCCTTTTTTTCCTAGGAGAGGCCTGTTCAACAGACTTGTTCAATAAGCACACCCAAGCGACCCCTGGTGTAAGCATCTTGTTGAACAAAATATAAAAATAAAATCCATTTTAGAAGTCTTTCTAAACTTTATCATCTACCCAGGCTTAAAACACAGACCTCACTTACCCCCTCCACAGTTAGAAAAAATACTGCAAATATGAACTCCCATCAGTCTACGGAGATTAAAAAGGCCTTGGGCTGTTTATGATATTATGCAAATTCACTGAACTAGCACAGTGTAATCAGGACATCTGTTCATATTCTACCAGCCTCAGTCATTTTACTTCCTCTGTGAAACTCAATTTATCTGGGAGTTTAAATGATCAGCACGGTATTCCTTCCATCAATGTATATTTTCTTCTCTCTCCTGATAACATATAAATGACAGCAGGGAGACTGAAGCACATTTTGTTTAGAAGCAAGATTTCTCATAGAAATACTACACTTGGTTGTTACTGAATACATTATCTTTCATTTGATGAAATTCTGCTTTACTTGAAGCCAAGTTATGTTTTATTCATTCTGAGGTTTTTGGGGGGAAGAAATACCATAAGAAATATATAATATTTTCCTCCACTTTTGCCAAGGACATTTGCCAAGGGGTAACTTCGTGTACCCAAAGTTGCAACCAAGAAATATGGAAGACTTGCAGAAGAAATTAGTTTCTGCTCCCTCTCCCCGCTAATTCTCACAAGAGGTCATGAGAGCTATGAGAAAACAAAAGGTTGAAGTGCCCCACTGGCCACACTATGTAGTATGATATACACTACAGCCGCATCCCAAACTGGACACCACCTACATTTATGTAAGAAGATTATAACCAGCATTACCTGGAACACACTGAGTACTGCAGTACCAAACTGGAATTACCCCATCACTGTGCCAAATGCTCTGGTGCAGTGATTCCCAAAGGCTGTGACAACCTTGCAAGAGAGTTGCCCCATTCCTCCTACCCCCACAGCTGACAACAAAGCAAGAAGCCAAGAAGCTGTGTTCTGGATTACCAGGCTCTAGCTCCTCAGAATTCACTTTTCTTTATATTCACAGATAGGCAATGCACAAAAGGAACAGCAGCTTGGGAATGCCATAAACAAAATCACACAGACAAGCATTGTAACAGTTGGCTTTTCCCCAACTCCTTCCCACTTCAGATTCGTTTATACTTAAGAATAAAGGAAAGAATGAGGGGAAACAATACTAACCCAGGACACAGCAGAGCTGTAAGCAAGACATTTGTCTTCCACTTCTCACCTCTGAATGCTGAGGAGAAAAAGTAAAAACAATTTCAAGGCCAAGACTTTTTCCAGCTGTTCTGCAGAATGGCAGCAAGAAGCAGATAGGCTGAGACACCAGCTCCAGTTGGAGGTTTATATTCAGCCCAGCAACTCTGAATTTAACATGTTGTGTCACATTAAATAAATGCATATACTTACTCTTGTACATTCTAGCAGACACATAACCAGCTGGAGTTCCCAGTAAGACCCACAATACAACTGCACAGGTCATCAGAGCACCACGGTTGGCAGGAGAAAGGAAACCAAGGCAAGCTAGGACTAAAGAAACAAAAAGATTTAATTATATGTGGACACATGTCAAAATTCCCCTATAACACAGATCACTGTGAAGGTTTATCCCTTTCACTACCATGTATTTAAATGAAGGCTGAGTGCATAAGCTCTTGTACAACCCCATCACATGAACATACCCGTAATGGCACTGTTTCATTCAAAAGCATTATTTCCACCTCATCTCTTAAATAGAAAGTTTTTCATAGGCAAAAGGCTGAAAAACAAAATGCCACCATCGACCAAAAGGGTTTTTCTCTTGCCACCAATTTCTTTCTATACTACTACACTGACTGCACAGGAAACTATCACTGCTAAGCAAGATACAGAGTTGTGATCAACACTGAAAGACAAGCCTATCAAGAAATCTTACAGTATCATGCAATAAATAGAAAAAAGCAGCTCCCCTATGAAAGACCAAAAAAATCTGGAATAAACCCGGAGAACAAAACTTGGAATATTCTTCTTCTGTACTAAGTATCAGTGTACTTTCCCATTCGTCTGTACAGTAAGAAAAGGAATGCTCATAAACTTCACTGATAACCAATAATAAAATACCATCTCATGACAGGTTACACAATCACATGCATTTATAGCTATTTGGTAGGGTTTAATTATCTCAACATTGTGTCAGTACTATTTCACTGGCCTGCACTCTTCCTCTTATTTCTGTAGGGCTGCAGGCTCATATCAAACATATTGGATAGAAAGGGTTCCCAGAACATTCAAGCTTTAATTACACCCTTGAACTTGCATTACTGGACCCTTGGATACATTACACCATGCCTTTAAAAAGAAATAAGCAAGAAGGAAGTTTGATTTCTGAATTCATGAAGAATCTGCATTAGCACAGATATCACAATGTTTTCAATGATGATGCTTACAACAGCATTACTGAAGCTAATTATTGTTATGAAATTGCATTAATATTTTATGTTACTAAAGGAAGGACTTCATTTCCAAAAGAAGGCTTCTATCATTTGTTTAATAATACTGCATCTTTCTTATTACTATTACACTACAAACACATCACCTTAATGAAGTCACTTACATAAAGTAATAAATGTCATAATGAAAATTTGTGTTCCTTGGCCCAAAAAGACAGACAGTAACATTCCCTTCCTTGGAGGTCTAAACACATCTCCATGAACCAGCTTCCAGCCAAATTCCTCTTGGGCATCTTCCTGTATAAAATCAACAATGTCTTTAGCAGCGATACATAATGCAGTAGTGAATTAACACAAACAAGATGCAAAATGCATATTTAAAGTTTGATTAGCTTCCAGTTAAGATCCAAAGCCAGACTAATTGCATCTGATTCATCACTCATTGATTTTATAACCCCCTAGTGGTTCAGTGAAAAAGGCAAGATTTATCAAGAAAATTCTCATCTCCTAAAGCAAGAAAAAGCAAATGCAATTAGCCAAACCATAGAACATCATTCTAAATTTAAACTAAAACAAAGCATTCAGTTTAGTTTAAACTTCAATCTAGTTCATGCATCTATCTTTTTCTGTTTCAATTTCAAAGTACATTGGTCTCAATGACAATACTGGAAAAGAATGAAACTCTCTGTACTCCAGAAGAAAGTTTGCTCCCTGGAATCCTGAGGGACAAGTACCAACACTCTGTCCCACTGTCAGAGGTGAATGGATGGAAGGATGGAATGGAAAAGGGGAAACCTCAGTCCAATGGCTCTAAGGAACCACTGCTGAAGAACAAAACTTTTCAATGAAGTCACTCAAAACAGACACCTCTCCTCACAAAAAAAAAACAAACAAACAACAAAACCAACACACACAACCACAGATAACCAAACCCACAAGAAGACCCTCTGCTCCTCATAAGGTTAAAAGCTATAGGTTCCATTCAATGTAGGAATATTGAGTTCAGTTCAAAAGACTGCTTACCACTAGAATTACAGCTTGCCAAAAAACAGGGTAAGAAAGAAAGCAGACCACACTGGTGAACAACATAAAGCACCTTAATGTACAACAGATGTTGTAATTTTCTTTTTTCTGGAAGATTGTCTTTGCTTTCCCCATACTGATACCTCTGCTTGCTAGGAATTACTCTCAGAAGGCTGATGTATGAATACAAAAATTGAAAACTATTAAACACAAGATAACACTGATTAAAATACAAAACCACACCCTATACCTGATAGAAAATACCAGGTATCCAGGTATAATTCCAACACATCCATTTTCCAGTAAAGAAAGATTTGGTTGGTCAAAGAAGCATAAACACAAAACTTTCCTGTAAGTCTGAACTTGAACTAAATTTGATAATGACAAGAAAATTGTTGAGGTAGACAGAAGAAAGGCTTTTCCCAGGTAGTTGTAAGTAAGGAATGAAAGAGTTACAAAGGTTACCACCTGAAGCAAATCTCTGTTTCCAAAGTGTTGAAGACTAAGCAGGAACAAATGCTTAGTACTTCATTTCCTGAGAGAACACAGAAAATGTTTACAGATTTGGAATGGCTTGTATAGAATCCTTATCAACAACTCATCTGGGAAATGCACTCAAAAGACACCTTCTGGCTCTAATGCAAACTTTAAAACAAATAGCTACATGGTAATTATCTTGGTTTAAGAAATAAAGAGAAACCAAGTCTGGCAGATTGAGACCTCTCATTTATCTTGTATGAGCCTATGTGTCACAGTTTGTCTCAAAGCTCCACATTTAAAATTAAATTCATTCATCACTGGCTACTTAGCTGTGAGTCAGAGTATTTTTCAGACTTCTGTTCAAAAAATACAGCAGCATTTTCTATTGCTAACCTTTAACATACAACATAACGATAAGAACTGTACAACTAAACCAAGTAGTAAGCTATACTTCAGAGTTTAAAAAAATATTAGAGCAAAATTACTCTATAAACTTTTCAAAGGTGCAGTAATCCTCATTTTACCATTAATTTAGTTTAGTTCTCAAAACATTCTAACAAAGATTTAAGTCCCCTACAAGTCAAGTAGTCATTATCAGAGATTTTAGGGGAAAAAAAAAAAAAAGAGAAAGTTTTACCACCCATTGATGAAAACATATTGACGTGAGTTCTCTTTGACATGAGTTCTCTTCAGTTCAGGAATCTTCTTTTAGTTATAAGACCCTAAAAGTAATCTAGTGATTTCTGAACACTTCATTAACGAATGTCTCACTAAATCCACATCACACTAAAAGCCAGTTGGCATTAGTTGAAACATTAAATGCACATTCTAAGACCACAGTCACTGGCTGGTCCATTGATCTCTTCTGAAGTACAATCACCAGCATCCCCTAAATATGAGATACTAATTTGTTTCACTGCATCTTCTTCAGCCCAGGTCCTCCTTTGCACAATTATTTCACACCTTTTTAAATAAGCTCCTTGAACTGCAACAGATCTTTAAGTCTCTCACACCTGGCAAGAAAATAAAAAACTGTGGCTTTCTGAAAGTCACACCTATCCCTGCTGTTACTCATAAAAACTAATGAAGCTTCTACACGTCTTGCTCTTTATCACATTAAGAATGATCAACTAATAAAGACAACACAGTATAAGATATTGAACATCATTTAATTGAGAGATCAAACAGAAGCCTCGCAAAAACTATCAGTTAAAGGATGTGAGAAAAATCATTCCACTTTAAATCACTGTCTGGATTTACATTAACAAAAGATACTCAAAATCAAAACACAAAGAAGTATTTTCAGATGTTTTAGTTTCAATATGAAACATTTTTGTGCATTTTTAAGTATTTCTTTAACCAGACAGACAGCAACAAGAGTGAAAATTCAAACCTTTGTTGCATCTGACATTACTTCTCGTCTTTGAGTTGCAGATACCACTTTTACCAAAGAGTAAAAGGCTGAGTAAAAATTACTCTCAGTCTACTGGTCTTTTTAACTCACAATCAGTTATATTCTCTTCCACTATAGGAACCTGCTGCTTTGCCATTTTACAGAGTACATATTTCAAAAGAACTCACAACAGGTTCAGTCAAATTGCAACAGGCTTCAGTCATCTCACTAACTTAAAAAACTAGACTCAGTTTAACACAGTGATTACCATGGGAATTGTATTTACAAAAAAAATAAAATATCATTTACGCACATACCAAGTAGTTCTAACGCAGCTAGAGGTCAGAAGTTGTGTTGCACATGAACTGCAATATTATGATCTCCTGACTAAACAAAGTGATTCCACCACGCTTTCCAGCCACAGGTAACATCAATTTGTATCAGCCTATGTTAATCAGAATATCTCCAATAATTTTTAACCCCCAGAGGTATTACCATGTATAACTCATGTTATTACCATGTGTAACTCATCCTAGTTATACATCTCTCTAGACTGTACTCAAAACTAAGAGACAGACATCACTATGGCCAGAAAAATGTGCTCATGTAAAAGCTGTAAATTTTACTCACAGAAGAGTCGATCTGGTTGTATCTTGCAATATCTTTATGAAGAGTCCTCAGAATGATCATAGCCACCATGCCAGATAAGAAGAGAACAATTACGAGGGAATTCATTATACTGTAGATAAAGAAAAAGTCAAACTTTGAATCCAGTTATTCAGGTTTCAGGAGATGTACCAGTTCATACTACATGTACAGCTCAGATCTGAGGAAAAGCCTTAGATATTCAGACCTTTCATGTTCCCACCCAGAGAAGAAAAAGGTACACAACCGAAAAGTCCATGACTTCTTAGGAGACAGAAGTGAGGAGAACAGTATTTCATTATGTCTTGCTAATTCTGAAGACAGTTATATATTGCTTTTCTTTATTTTCCTCCTTATACAGCTCAGAAGTAATTTCCCTGGTGAAACAGCTACAATTCTTAAATCAGATTGTCAAGTAGGTTTGATATCTATCAACCAATGAAATTGATATTGTGCCATTTAATACTTTGTAGAGAACAATTTATTTGGATTAGCCTTTCCAAGATTTACATTGCAAAACATTAATACTTCAACACAAATGATACACTTACTTAATATCATTCTCATGCTACGGAGGGAAGTAAGCAAGAGCTTTTCACATACATCTTTTACTCATAAAAAAAGACCTTTTTACTGTAAGCAGCTGCTGAGTACAAAACATGTATTACACATATGTACCTCTCATTGGGCAGTCAAAGCCAGACAGTACAATAAGAACACTGCAGAACAGCAATGTCTCAAAACTTCTCCAGAATGGAGATGATAAAGTAAAACAATGGAAGCTGCTTTCCGTTTGGACTCTGATGTTGCATTCCTTTCACAAAAAGCAGTAATACAATTGCTCCCGAGAGATGAAAACTTACTTCACACACGAAACCAAAAAGTTTTCTTGACTGAAAACTTACAGATTTTGTTCTATCTACCTAGAAGTACAACTAAGAAATCTTTGTGCTTCCCTGCAAAGTTACTCACTAAATAAATGCAAATCTTACCTAAACCACTGGATGTTTGTATGCGGCATGGACTCCAAAATGTAGTCCCACCTGGAAGCCCACTTAATATTATTCTTTTCCTATAAGGAAATGAAATAGTAATTAATAGAAGCAAGTACAAGCTTGTTGCAGTCTCTGAGAGGGGATAAGCACACCACATCCCTTCCCTAAACCTTCCAGTCAGCATTCATATCTAAGCTTGGTATCAACGCTGGATGTAAGACCCTCTTGCATTAATTCATCTCTAGAGACTCTAAAAGAGTATCTTTTCATTGAAATCTCCTATCCACATCTTCTACCTTTAAATTTGGCTTCACTAAGCCTCATCTTTCCATGATTTGGGATGTAGCTGCCTGCAGATTCCAATTGCTGAAAAACAATCATGCCATCACTACAAGATTCTCCCAGCATAGCATACTGATCTTGAAACTTCAACTTTGCCAAATACACTCGAGAGAAAAATTCCAGGGGAAACTAGAAAGATGTTTTTCTCATTACTTTTAACGTATTTAGTACAGGCTTCTTCACTCTCAGCCATAGTGCTGGCTGATACAGACTGTTTTCCACTCTGATTCCTGGCAGACAACTTTCATTTCCAGATATTCCTGTGATGGATCTTCATGTGTACAACTGAGGACTCTTTCTGACCCACAAGCCTTGTCCTCCCCAGTTTTCTCTTTGGATGTACATGTGTCATCCTGATACCAAATTTTACCCCCTGACTGGCATGAAGTTCTGCTGCATTTCTTCATTTACTCACAAGGTGCTAGGTTTGTACAGTTGAGTATCAAACTGCTCTCATGCTTACGATTTGTACACTTGTGTACTAAACATTAACTCCACGATGATGTATATTTTTCACACAGAGCTAAATACCTTGCCCATTTCAGTTAATTAAAGCAGACACCGTAACTTTCTCATCAGAAGTCAGCTGCCACATTAGAAAGGACCATAAAACAGCTACACATTTTACTGCTTTAAATAGTCAGGCTTACTGAAACTGATGTTTTCCTATTTAAAAACAATTCTCACTGATAAACACTCCCCTTTTAAGTTATTTTGAAACTACTAATCAAAAGTAAAACACACAAGGTATTATTTCAAATCCAGGCTTATGGATGACAGAGAGAATAAGCAGTTTTGAAGTGCCATCTGCTGGAAGTATCCAAATCCACTGGATGTGAGCCTTACCTGCTCCATGACAGGGAGAGAGAGTAGGTATCCAAACACCTAACCCACTGCATGACTAATCAAAGTTCACACTGAAGTTCTGAATAGCAATTTACCTCAAGATTTAAACACAAATGTTAATGATAGGAGGTTCACTCATGTAGGAAAATCAAAGTCAAAAGAGGACTGGGTGTCTCAAGGCAAAAGGAACAGGATATTGAGCCTTGCACCTCAAGGTAGCTGGTTCAAATCAAATTCAATTTGGCAGGATGAAAGCTGTTGCCATATGATGGCTGCATCACCGCCTGTACAAAACAAGCTGGTAGTCTCAAGCCAAACCCTCTAAGATTGGTGTCTTACACTGGAAAAACAACCATGCTTTTAGGACAGACTAGAACAGAGGTACAAAGGTTTGAAGTACCTTGAATCAAATTATGCTCACTTTCCATTCTGGGGTAAAGACCCACTTGCCAGAAAGTCTAATTTCCTCCTAAATCATTACAGGCTGAATAAAGCATTAGTATATAAGTAAACATTAGAGTATTAATTGTAAAAAGTAAATTATCATCTACTCAAGAAAAAGGTAAACAAAATAAAAACCACACAAAATGAGACAAAGCCTGCAACCTCACAAGAAAAAGCTTTACAGTCAACATTTAACAATGCAATGTCCTCAAATAAAAAGATAAACTGTTCTTCAACATGAGACTCTCAGCACCCAGAAAGCAGAGTTTACCTTAATGAAGACAACTCTTGCAGTTACTCAATCTACTAATTTTCTGTTAGTAATAAAACACGCGGAAAAAAAAGATCTTCATTTATATATTCATGGTGTCAAAAATTACAAGAACAAAAAACGTGTTAAGATTTTCAGAAAAATACTTCACAAGACCATCCTTATGGAATTTACACTGCTGTAATCCAGTTATGGCTATTAGCAAGTTATCCAATTGCTTTGATTTCATTCTTTTGGGGAATTATGTATTCATGTAACAGATTTAATACTTACTTCAAATGTCACAGAGTAAGTGTAAACCAAGTTGAGTTTATTGGTGAATTCTCCAGGAATCTCCATAGGTGGACCTTCACAACTTAAGTTGTTCTCATCTGTATGTTTGTAGCTAATGGGGAAAAAAAGTTAAATAAAATTTTTTAATTTTTTTTTTTTTTTTAATTAGCATTGTGCTCCAGCCACAAATACTCCCCATCAGGAGAGCTTCAAGGTTGAAGCAAAGCACCTGGTCAGAGAATGACAAAATTAAGGTTATGTGCAACCTAACTGCCCCCTCATGGTCTTCAGTGCCAGGGAAAAGGCAAATTCTCATTTTTCACCCATTCAGGATGCTACTGATAAAGGATTAATGAAAAACGAGTACGTTTGGTAGAATCTTCCTGGCACTCATGGAACGAATAAACTTGCATAACAAGTATTAATTCACTAAAAATACACCGTACCTTTGCAAGAGAAAAAACAAGTACAATCAAGTCATGTTGTACCAAGCATGTCTGTATGACTTGAGAAACTGCAGTAGTGTAATTTATTAACCTACTTAACTTCTATAGAAAAGAGAGAAAAGTTTAGCTATTAAAAAAATCCCCTACTTTGAAATTTTATAACTGGACTGCAGTTTTCAAATATAGATAAGTATGAACTGTGTATGAACAGACTGACTAGGGGCAAAGTAGGTGCTTCAGTCTTCTTCTGACCCTGAGTTGTTGCACCTCCACTCTGCTCAACACAAAAACTAAGAAGCTACTGTTTGAGAAAATCAGCTAGTCTTCTTAGAAAATTAGTTGTTGTCATCTGCAAGTCTGAATACCAATGCTAACATTGTATTTCAGCTATACCTCAGTATCCAAACTTACACAGGAAAAAGTACACCTGTACATTCATCCAAAGCATGTTTGGGACACAGGTAATAGATCTGATATAGGAAACTGTTACTCAGTGAAAGGATGTTTCTCAGTGTATCTGAAAACATATATACCTAGATACAAGTCAATCAAAACATGAAAAAGGCTCTGTTGTTTGGGTCAGGTTCTAAGAGTCTGCATAAGCAGCTTTTCCATCACAAGGGACTTTGAGGAACACTTCAAAAACAAAGTTAAATTACATTTACAGTTGTGGAACCGTCCTGGTAAACAGTTCCAGACATAAACCAGCACACTGAAAGCTTCACCAGGAGTCAGAATAACAAGTTCCTCAGAATTTATTAACACCAATAACATCTCTAAGGAACCATGCCCTTTGGAACTGCTGTTAGGACTCCAGAGTACCAGAACCTGCTGCTTTAACACACAATTACCTTTGTGGTCTCAGTCTTGCCATCACCAGTCTTGCACCAGGCCAGTTTTCATCCTTCCCGCTGTGGTACATGATTGTTATGTCAACATGGTTGAAGAGGTAGAAAGTGTTCTTCTTGTTAAACTCTGACTACAAAACATGATAAGGAGACTGAGCAACTTCTCCAACAGGAGAGGGCGCAAGTCAAGAATTTTAAAAAGAGATAGGTGTCGTACGAAGGAGCAACAAAACAGAAACACTTCAACATTAATACACCTGTATAAAAGATCACTTTCAAGAGCCTGGGGAGCCTGAGGAGTAACTGAGTTGGAGGGTGACTGTAGACAGAGTAAACTGAACATGCATGATAAATGCAACACTTCAAAGAAGCATCAGACCTGCTGCATACAAATGAACTGACTGCACTGCACACAAGCAGCAGGTCAAGTGGGAGAGCAGAGTCATGGAGAGCTCTCTCCTCACCAAGAGGAGCATTGTCCCTCACCCAGGAGGGATAAAACTCTATCACTATTATCTGTAACTGTACTAGTTCACAATGGAACTCCCAGGATGACTGACACATTTCCAACTGTCAACATAATTTTTCCTGTCACAGCTATGTTTGTTATCCTTCAGCCACCTGGGAAAACCCTGACACATTTAACTTGTAAACTGTGCTAGACGTAACTTTTGCAACTAGAACACAGAGCTCATTTCTAGGACTTCACTAGAAAGCTTCTATCTGAAACTGATAAAAGAACATCTTGCACATGAACACATGACATAGACAAAAAATGAACAGGTACTAAGATGGATACACACGAAATTTCTGAACAAAACCTCAATTTTCTAAGGCTTTTAAACACCCACACCATTATTTTATAGCTTTGTAAAACATATATTGGTCAAAGACCTGTATGAACATTTTATTTGGACAACTGTATCAGTGAGACACTGCACACACTAGCAGCACTCAGCTCTGTTAGTGCCCACAGTCTGAACATTAACCATGTTTACAAACATATCTGTTCTTTCTCAGGAAAAGAAAGCTTAAAAGTAAAACCACAAATGAAACCACCCTATACTAACAAAAAAAGTTCCACCACTTACATTTATAACACAAGCATCTTTAACTCTACCATCTGGAGTAACAAAACATCCTATTGGAAATCCTGGATTACAGTATTTTTGTCCATCTTCCACATCATAACACCACGTTACAGGCATGTTATCGATAATCCTAGACAGAAATCATCAAAGAACACGTCCTCAGAAAGGGATGCACCTCACTTCACAGTGACATTTCACATTCATGTAATGCACACACTTTTCAGTAGTGCCTACAAGATGCACAGTAGAGAGACAACTATCACACAGAAGGAAGAAAGCAACCACTCAAAACATAGATAACAAATGTCCAAAAGCAGAAAATAAACCCAACCTCAAGCACATGTCTTGGCTTACCAGTGATGCTGATAATTCAATTGCATTCCTTTCTTCAAAAAAGCCAGTTTGCTTTTATCAGCACTGTTTCCTGGGTCATATGATCTTGTACAAACCTTCTTGCATGTTTCTTGCTTTTTAAAAGTGAACTGTTAAAAAAAGCACACAAAAAAGAGTCACTTTAATTTTGCTTCAAAAATCTTTTAGGGGTTTTTTTTTTTCAGGTAAAGTAGGGAGGGTTTTTTAGCTACTTCACCTCCGTGCTATAAAAGTTTCTAAAGGATAAACCCTGAGGACTGAAAATTGAAAATTAGTAGAAAAGGTATTGCTTTTTCTTTTACCAGTTTGTTTTATTTTGGTAATTTCATCATCTGCTAAAACAGACTTTCACTACACCCTTCTTGAATGTTTCATGTTACCTTTAGCTGGTTTTCCCCATAACGACCAAGTTAGATAAGGATGCCAAAAACACAAGTTGCACAACATCTAAGCTTCAAGCACAGACATCACCTAACAGAAACATGCTCATATTTGCATCTCCAACTTCTAACCTAGTTAGGATTTACCTGTTAGTGAGCTTAACACATGACTGAAAATTCTAATGTTATCAAGGCCCAAATGCTAACCAGGAACAGCACCTTCTAATTAATGTAGTGTGCAGCCATTTCAAACAATTGTTATAACACTTAATCTATTCAATATGTATCCAGTCCAAATGACCCATCATGCTACATATTTAAAAGCTTCTCATGACCAGTGGTCATAAGACTTAAAATTACATCAGCTCAGAGAATCAAGGAGATTTCTAAGTGCAGTTCATACAAGGGAGGGGACATCACCTGCTCAACAGACTAATGAAAAGATGTGATCAGGTCCCTAATGACTGAGCAGCAGCAGACTCAGAAACTGCTGCCTCTTTTTCTCACAGGGATTTGGATTATCTAGCAACCATCACACACACACATAGCACAGTTTTCAGCTTCACTGGCAAATCCCAGTCTGGAAACTGCATTTGAACACCATACAGCTCTCAAACACCAAGAGCCACTGTTTGACCACAGCTCCTCCACTGCTAATAACTGTCCCAAGTTGATGGCACAGCTTTTTAGATATGCTGCATTTGGTCATTGCTAATGCAGGGCATGATACAGAAAAATACCACATACCACAAAATATTTCCATACATTTCTTTTACAGAAGGTTCCAAGTGATATGCATCAACAATGAAAAATTTGGTTCTAGACAACAGATGATAAGCACGTACAAGCAGAGAAAAGCTGCAAGTGAGCCATAACGTAATTTCCCCTTCCCACTCTGGAAGTTGCCCAATACTACAACCAAGTTTATGAAACAGTTCCTGAGCCATCACTTTATAGTTTCCAGTGTTACATTTAATAAGCAAATTATTTCAGATCACCTAACACACCTTACATCCAGCTATTAAATAACTACCGAAGATATAGTTTCTGGACCTCTCTACCACAGAGCAACAGGCAAGAAGGGTGATTACTGGCTCAGTTTCCTAACTGTAATTAACCACTCTAAGATGCCTTTGGGCTAGGAGGAGTTTTGGTTTTATTACATAAACTCCATAGTGCTTATATTAAAAAATATAAACAAAAATAATCATCCAGTCATCAAATCTTCAGCTGTGTCTATGGATTACAGCCATGAGAATAACAGCTATCAAATTTAAACAGGATCAACTTCAAGGCATAAAATAACCTTATATGGAGACGATGCTATTCTCTCCCCAAACAGCACTTGTCCAAGATTTTCTGATGGTCTTTTCTCTTCCTTATCTTGACAGAAGTCAAAACTGGAAAAAAGTAGCAAAGGTTCCCTTTTATTTTTAACTGACATATAACCATAAATATCAGCCTAAAACAAATTCTTAAATTATGTCCTTAACATAGTAGTTTTCATTTTTTTTTGACAGTTCAGCCACTTCTAGTAAAAAATCTGAGTGCCATTGTGAAGAAAGCTGGCATCTACTTTAATATCCATTTCAACCAATACATATTCCAGCTTATCTTTAACAAAATGCATGATGCGCAGTCCACCCGCCCTTTTCAAATGGCAACTTCAACAAACAATAGACTTGTTTCATTTTGTGGAAAAAAATGGGACTGTGCTACAGACTTTTCATTTCTCTAGCAAAAAGGTTTTAAAAAACTACACCCCTTTCTTAAAGGGAATATTTACAAATAGCATTTAACATGAAACATTTCAAAGAAGGAAAGTGCTTTTAGTATTACAGTGCCACACTGTCAAACACCATTCACCAATTCTTTTCAACTACATACAGCCTGAAACTGCTGAATACAGGAGAATGTAACCATTCCGGCTTTTCATTAAACACAGGTAGCAGCAGGTTATGTAAAGAAACCCCAACACAACAACAAACAAACCATACTTTTCTTTGGTACATAAGTACTTTTCCGCAATCAATGGTCCTAAATTCATTGGCTTCCATAAAATTTAAAAGAAATAGAGACACGGGGATTTTTTTTAGCTAGTCTCTGGCCTTGCTTCTACTGTTGCACTGCCCAGGGAAAGATCTAAAACACCTGCAAGTTTTCTGTGCCCAACAGCAAGACTGCAAATCATATTGTTTATCATTGCTTTGTAGGCCTATAAATATCTATAAAAGCAGATAGAAGTTTTCACAGAAAAGAATCAAAATGAAACAAAACCAAACCAACAAACCAAGAATAAGCTACAGAGCTTTGGCAAAAAAAGGAATGCCAACAGTGACTCCGAGTTTCTTTCAATTAAGAGGGAAAAAAAAGGAACTCCAAGCATCTGACTTCCTAGATTTGCCTAACAGAAAGAACTTTCAAATATGTCAAACAGTCAGCACTAAATCTTGTACTCAGCTCAAAAAAATGCACCCATAAGAAACCCTGCAGCCTTTTTTTAAACAACAGAGGACAGTCAGGTGGCACAGGTGTGGCCTTCATCCTTCCCACCCTCTTGTACTTCATTCCTGCCACTGAGCGCTGGATTCACTCTTCCATACCTACAGCCAAAATACTGACACCCTTACGGTAACAGAAAAGTGCCTTTCCAAACGCTTCTGGAAACCTGTTGGGATGTACTTACGCATCATATTCGTATGGCAGAACTGATTCAACAGAGTCCAGCCTGTTCACGAAGAGCTCAATTAGTGACTGAAACAGGAAAGGAGGAGAAAAAGTATGAAAATACGGACTTTCAGAAACAAACGTGTGGCTGGTACGAAACGCGTGGCTAACCGGCAAGTGCTGCTACCCCATGGCGGAGTTACCCTTGGCTGCTGACAGGCCCCGCCACGCCAGGAACGAGGAATTAAGAGTCCTTCCAGCGCTGACTGGAAAGTTCAGCAGGAAAAGGGAATACCAGCTGGGGGTGTCTGTCTTCCTGGAGTAAACGCTGCCGCCCGGGAAGGACACCCGCGTGCGGGAATACCCCGCGGACCCCACTCGCCCCGGGAGCCCCGAGCGGGGCAGAGAGAGGGGACGGCCCGCGTCGGGCCCGCCCGTGCGGACTCTCACCTTGCAGCTCTCGGTCTCCTCGCCCTCCTCACAGAAGCTGACGGGCGCCAATCCGGGCAGGTAGAAGGCGGCGCCGAGAGGGGCCACCAGCAAGAGTGCGGCAGCCAGCAGCCTCATCTTGCAGCCTGGACGGGCAAACGCACCATGAGGCGACACTGCAACCCCGACCGCCCCGGGCAGCGCCTTGCGGAGGCGGCCCCAGCACAGTCGAAGGTGGGGGAGGCCGCGTCACGGCCGGGTCGGGGCCACAGCGGCTGCGCGGTGAGGGGGGGGGGGGGGGGGGCGGGGGGGGCCGAGTGGGG
>VXAZ01000671.1:799327-830217 GCA_013399875.1 Gymnorhina tibicen
GGGGGGGGGGGGGAAGCGCCGGGCGCCATATTGGGGAAGGGCACTATGAGGAACGGGAGATGATAGGACAAGGGGTGAACGGCTTCCCACTGCCAGAGGGCGGGGTTGGATGGGATACTGGGGAGAAATTCTTCCCTGGGAGGGTGGTGAGGCCCTGGCGCAGGTTGCATGGAGAAGCTGTGGATGCCCTATCACTGGAAGTGTTCAAGGCCAGATTGAACAGGGTTCTGAGCAACGCGGTCTACGGGAAGGCGTCCCTGCCCGTGGCGGGCAGGGTGGGGGTGGTGGAATTAGGTAATCTTTAAAGTCTCTTCCAACCCAAACCATTCTAGGATTCTATGATACCAGAATCTCTTTTCAGGTTTTAGCCCCCAGCAAAAAAGCACAGAATCAATTAGGTTGGAAAACACCTCTGAGATCATCGAGTTTAACATAGGTTTGAACACCACCATGTCAACCAGACCATGACACGAGGTGCTACGTCCAGTCTTTCCTTAAACACTGGCTGGGACAGCGACTCCACCACCTCCCTGGGCAGCCCATTCCAATGTCTAATTACCCTTTCTGTGAAGAAATTCCTCCAAATGTCCAACCTAAACCTCCCCCCGCACAACTTGAGTCTATGTCCTCTCATCATGTCACCTGTTACCTGAGAGCAGTCTGACCTTCTTCACCTGGCTACATCCTGCTTTCCGGGAGTTGTAGAGAGTGAGTGAGAAAGGCCTAAATCAGATATTACCAGCTCAGAAATTAGGGGTGGAAATCCAAGTTTTTGTATAGCAATCTGGAAGAATTATATTTGATGGTTTTTTGATGCGGCCTGTGATGTTTGCAGCCACAACAGTGGGATATGCCCCATGGCCTCTTGGTACAACACAGGCACATTTGTGCCACAAACGTGATGCCAAGCTCCAGGGTTGCCTGTTCAGGGGGTGATGGCATGAGCAGTGCTCTGGGACAGCTGCAAAACCTGTCTGAGGAGCAGGGTAAGTGCAAGTGATGGCTGCAAGCCCAGCTCTGTGCTACCATGGCAAGACTGGTACTCACAGCTGCCCGAGACATTGTGCTAAAGGCGTTCATATCAATACTGGGTAGCAAGCACCTCCATCTTTCTTTCTACATTTCCCATTTTGGCAAGCTGTTGCCACTCTTGCTTCCAGACTGTTACATTACATTTGTATTACCCTGCAAAACTTCCATGTCCCATAATTTTAACCAGTTCATCAATCTGTAGTGAGTTGCCCTTACCATAGAACAGCAACAGGCAAAAGGAAAAAGAATAAAGGGTGCACAGGAATTCTTGTCTTTTCGGCTGAGCCTGGAAATTAGAGTTGTCATTTCAGGCAGCCCCAGCTATGTCTTAGGGACCTATGATCCACCTTGTATTGCTAAAATGAAAAGAGCCACAATGAGATCCCAAATAGGTGATTTGGGAGAAGCAGATTAGGGAGTTCCAGTTTAGAAATGGTTGACAAAGTCAGTGCCAGAAACAATTATTTTGTGCTGTTCTCATCTACTCTAGTCTGAGTTTTACAGAGGAAAATTCCTGAATGTCTATCTACCTATCTATACCTATCAACTGACAGTGCCTAGAAAATTGCTTGTTACCAAACTATTAAACTGATTTTTCAGTTATTAGTCTTTGGTTCCTTATCTAGAGTGAATTACATTCTCTTTTTTATTAATTCTGAAGGAGTCTTTTGTGATCAGATTATTTCTATATTCCTTAGTCCCCATCCCCCAGCTCTCCTAAACCCTTTATCCAGTTTAAACCCAAAGCATGATGAACTTGGTAAAAGACCAATATGTTTGATGGAAATATGCAGCATGGTACAGGGGAGATCCAAAGCACTTTCCTTTGCATGAACAAGTTTGCAGTGTAAATTCAACTACATTGTTAAACATCCTAGGATTCATTCAAGAGAGTGACATTTTAGTTGAAAGCTACCACAAAAGTCCATAAAATATTACCCTCATGGAATGTTGTCCACCTCTCCCATCTACTGGGCTCATTTTTAGGGTTATCAATGAAAAGGCAGGAAGGGATCAGCTTATACATATGTGGGTTTCTAACACACTTAATTGCATTTCTTCTGCTTTCAAAAATGTGATAACGCAAGGGCAAGTATATCCATGCTAGTTAGGGAACAACTGTCCTGTGTAAATGTTGGTGAAGTTTTCCTGCTCTCTCTTTCCCCAGCTGTCCCATCCAAGTTTTGTATTCCATATGGGCCAGTATTAGGACCTCTTATCACTACTCAATTTCCTATCAGAAAATTCAAAGTTGAAAGGTCATTTGCAAAAGAAACTGTCACAGCTTTTCAGCCTTGAACTTCTTACTGAAGAGGAATTAGTTTCCATTCAGACTGCAGTTTGTTCCCTGATGATTTCTGTAGTTTTTCTTTAAAAATTCAAAATTACAGGGAAAAAAAAAAAAGATGAGAGAGGGGAGTGGAGGGGATTAGAAGAATTAAAGAATTATGTATCCTCTAATCCTCTAGGAAAAGATCTGACTGAATTTGGAGCAAGACCATACATACACTGTAGTAAGAGACTGTAAAATATTGTTCCAGTTTGCAATGAGGATGCAACTAGGTTTTGATGAGAAGCCTCATGAAGATACCTTGTAGGACAATGGAAAGAAGAATTTGGCCCTGATACAATTATAGCATTTCTGTTCAAATGCTGTTTCAAATGTCATTATGTTCATGCTAATGCCACCTAACTACGTGTACAGTATGTGTTAATAAAATGAAGCCTGGAGTTATCAATGAAATATTTTACTCTTTTAATCAGAGGAGGAATGTGAGACTTGTGTTTGCATTTGCTTATTTTTCCAGTTGTGAGGCAGTCAATAAATACACTGTGGGTCAGAAAAGCACTCAGAGACCCCGCCTTGATGGAGGCCATTTTTAGCATATTTCTTACAGGACTAACAATTTGCTTTAGTTTTCACTATCCATCCCAGGGAGGCTCTGGAGTTTAAATTCTTTCGTATTGAAACTAGAATTTAAAGCTTTTTTTCATATGATAATTGGATAAGTATCTGGTAATGCCATTCTTTGGCAACTGCATTGATATCACAGGCAGTGCCCTCCCACCTCCTTACGAAGGTCATCTTTCCCTTTTCCCCTTCACAGTAACAGCATCCAGAAACTCTGAGCTTACACACTGGAAAGGTGACATCTTCAAGTACATACTGCAGTTTAGAGTAGTGTTTGAGAGCTCCCTTCCTTTGTGTTCTCAACACATCTATGAGCTAGTCTGAGGTGATGTTGCCTTCTGCTTCCCATAACACAAACAGCAGCTGAATATCAGTATCTGACAGACTGAAAAACTGAAGATAAGAATAGAGTCTGACGTTCTCTTACCCGAATGCAGCAATTATGCAGCTGTGCAACTGTAACAGCACTGGGCAGTGCCTATAGAGTCATAGACTCTGTGGCACCCCCCAGAAACGAAGGTCTGGAGAACTGCAAGCAAGAACTGCAAGGGAGAACTTAAAAGACTGTGTGGTGATTAGACTGGGTAGCACTAAGAAAATAGGCCATGATGGCAGATTAATATCAATTTAGATAATCTACAGGTTCAAATAATGAAAATTTAGCCAGTTTTTGCATGAGCAGATTTCCTCCTAACTTTTCCACTATCAGTTTTAGCCAGCCAAAGAAAATCACAGTTGAACTTCGAGTATAAATAATTAACAAATGGAGTTAGTTGAACAAAAATGGCAAAACTTTGTGCCATCAACAACACATTTAATTTTAAACCACACTTGTTTTGGTTTGCTGTTATTCCCCAAGGAAGGGGTGCTGACACACACATGTATTAATCAAACTAATTAAAAATGCTTTTAAGGCTGTTTTAGCAAACTGGGTTAAGCTCCTGCACAAACCCCGAAGTTAAACTGATACTACTGTGATTTTCCTTCCAAAGCAGTGACAGATGTGCTGCTTCACAAAATCAGTTAGCAATGGAAGGGACCTCTGGGACATCATCCAGTCCGGTTCCCCTGACAAGGCAGGGTCACCTGGAGCAGGTGACACAGAAACGTCTCCAGAGAGGGAGACTCCATGACCTCACTGGGCAGCTGTTCCAGGGTTCTGCTACCCTCAAGGCAAAGTTCTTCCTCATGTTGAGGTGGAACTTCTTGTATTTTAGTTTATGACCATTGCTCCTTGTCCTGTCACTAGGCACCACTGAAAAGACTCTGGCACCATCCCCTCAGCACCTGGCTTTGGGATATTTATATGCATTAGTGAGATCCCCTCTCATTCTTCTCTTGACTAAACAGGCCCAGCTTCTGTGCCTCTCCTCGTAAGAGAGATGCTCCAGACACCTAATCATCTTTGTGATGATTACTATCTCCAGTAGCTCCTTTCTCGTGCGGAGGAGCCCAGAACTGGACACANGTCACTAGGCACCACTGAAAAGACTCTGGCACCATCCCCTCAGCACCTGGCTTTGGGATATTTATATGCATTAGTGAGATCCCCTCTCATTCTTCTCTTGACTAAACAGGCCCAGCTTCTGTGCCTCTCCTCGTAAGAGAGATGCTCCAGACACCTAATCATCTTTGTGATGATTACTATCTCCAGTAGCTCCTTTCTCGTGCGGAGGAGCCCAGAACTGGACACAGCACTCCATATGTGGCCTCACTCCTTCGGGACTAGGCGCAGCCGGCAAACAAAGCTCTACCCCGCCTTTCCCACGGCCCNCATGAAGATACCTTGTAGGACAATGGAAAGAAGAATTTGGCCCTGATACAATTATAGCATTTCTGTTCAAATGCTGTTTCAAATGTCATTATGTTCATGCTAATGCCACCTAACTACGTGTACAGTATGTGTTAATAAAATGAAGCCTGGAGTTATCAATGAAATATTTTACTCTTTTAATCAGAGGAGGAATGTGAGACTTGTGTTTGCATTTGCTTATTTTTCCAGTTGTGAGGCAGTCAATAAATACACTGTGGGTCAGAAAAGCACTCAGAGACCCCGCCTTGATGGAGGCCATTTTTAGCATATTTCTTACAGGACTAACAATTTGCTTTAGTTTTCACTATCCATCCCAGGGAGGCTCTGGAGTTTAAATTCTTTCGTATTGAAACTAGAATTTAAAGCTTTTTTTCATATGATAATTGGATAAGTATCTGGTAATGCCATTCTTTGGCAACTGCATTGATATCACAGGCAGTGCCCTCCCACCTCCTTACGAAGGTCATCTTTCCCTTTTCCCCTTCACAGTAACAGCATCCAGAAACTCTGAGCTTACACACTGGAAAGGTGACATCTTCAAGTACATACTGCAGTTTAGAGTAGTGTTTGAGAGCTCCCTTCCTTTGTGTTCTCAACACATCTATGAGCTAGTCTGAGGTGATGTTGCCTTCTGCTTCCCATAACACAAACAGCAGCTGAATATCAGTATCTGACAGACTGAAAAACTGAAGATAAGAATAGAGTCTGACGTTCTCTTACCCGAATGCAGCAATTATGCAGCTGTGCAACTGTAACAGCACTGGGCAGTGCCTATAGAGTCATAGACTCTGTGGCACCCCCCAGAAACGAAGGTCTGGAGAACTGCAAGCAAGAACTGCAAGGGAGAACTTAAAAGACTGTGTGGTGATTAGACTGGGTAGCACTAAGAAAATAGGCCATGATGGCAGATTAATATCAATTTAGATAATCTACAGGTTCAAATAATGAAAATTTAGCCAGTTTTTGCATGAGCAGATTTCCTCCTAACTTTTCCACTATCAGTTTTAGCCAGCCAAAGAAAATCACAGTTGAACTTCGAGTATAAATAATTAACAAATGGAGTTAGTTGAACAAAAATGGCAAAACTTTGTGCCATCAACAACACATTTAATTTTAAACCACACTTGTTTTGGTTTGCTGTTATTCCCCAAGGAAGGGGTGCTGACACACACATGTATTAATCAAACTAATTAAAAATGCTTTTAAGGCTGTTTTAGAAAACTGGGTTAAGCTCCTGCACAAACCCCGAAGTTAAACTGATACTACTGTGATTTTCCTTCCAAAGCAGTGACAGATGTGCTGCTTCACAAAATCAGTTAGCAATGGAAGGGACCTCTGGGACATCATCCAGTCCGGTTCCCCTGACAAGGCAGGGTCACCTGGAGCAGGTGACACAGAAACGTCTCCAGAGAGGGAGACTCCATGACCTCACTGGGCAGCTGTTCCAGGGTTCTGCTACCCTCAAGGCAAAGTTCTTCCTCATGTTGAGGTGGAACTTCTTGTATTTTAGTTTATGACCATTGCTCCTTGTCCTGTCACTAGGCACCACTGAAAAGACTCTGGCACCATCCCCTCAGCACCTGGCTTTGGGATATTTATATGCATTAGTGAGATCCCCTCTCATTCTTCTCTTGACTAAACAGGCCCAGCTTCTGTGCCTCTCCTCGTAAGAGAGATGCTCCAGACTCCTAATCATCTTTGTGATGATTACTATCTCCAGTAGCTCCTTTCTCGTGCGGAGGAGCCCAGAACTGGACACAGCACTCCATATGTGGCCTCACTCCTTCGGGACTAGGCGCAGCCGGCAAACAAAGCTCTACCCCGCCTTTCCCACGGCCCACTCCCGCTCTTTTCCCGCCACTCACAGTCCCCGGCCCGCTCCCCGCTCCTGGCAGGACGGAACTCTCCGGCCCCGCTGTCCCCCGGCCGCGGCGTGATCCCCCGGCAGGAGGCCCCGACGGGAGCCCCCGGCGGCCCGGCGGGCCGCGGCCGCCCCCTACCGGGCTTGACGCTGACGCCGCCGCCGCATCCGGGGCTCCGTCCGGTGGGTGACGTCAAGCTATAAAGGCCCGCAGCGCCTTTGTTCGCCCCCATTGCGCAGTTGCAGATTGGCGCGGGTGGAGGTGAGCGCGGCTGTGGGCTGGGGCTCTGCGGGCGGCACCGCCGGGTGCTGCGGAGACCCGCGGCGAAAGGTCTGCGGGGTGGGGGCCGCGTGGCGCGCCGCTCGCGGCAGAGTGGAGGCACGGCGGAGCCGGGCCCGGCCCGCACTCCCTTCCCGCCCGGCTCCGGGTAGGACGGCGGGACCCGTGCGGTTGCGGTGGGGTGACGGTGGTCCCGGCGGCGTGAGGCGCGGTGTCCGCCATTTTAGTTGTGGGGGTTCCTCAGCATCACCGCGGAGGGCGAAGCGGGCACGGCGGTAGTGCCGCGCCGATGTGTCCGGACGGGGCTGAGTCGCGCGGTGGGTGAGCGCCGAGGAGGCCGCCGGGCGCAGGGACGGAGCGGAGCCGCTGCCAAAGGTGGCCGCCATTTTGTGGCGGTGCCCGAGCCCGCGGAGGGTCCGACGCCCCCCCCGCTCCCCGTGCCCTGGAGCGCGGCTGAACCCGGGCCCCGTGCGGCCCGGCCGGGCCCCGCCGTGGCTCCCTCGGGGGTGCTTTGTCCGCGCTCCCGTGTGTGCCGGAGCCGGCGCGGGCCTTCCCGCCATCGCGCTGGAGACACGCGGGCAGCGCCTTGTCCACAGGCGCCGGGCGGCCTGCCAGGCACGGAGAGGTTTGGCTTTCTCTTCGGCTCTTGGCTGTTTTTCTTTTTAAGCCCTCCCGCCCCCGCGGCTGTAGCTGTGACATTGGTGTTTAGAACTGCAGTGGTGGTCTGGTGTCTGTTCAGTCTCACACGTTGTGTAGGCCAGGACTTCAGCATAGGCTCGATGTACATTAAGTAATACAAAGAATGAGCTTAATTTAGAAATACTCACTCAAGATGCTTTTAAGAATTTTGTCTTACTTCGACATATTAAGTAAACGACTCGAAACGTCCAAGATTTAAAGGAAGGGTCTGCTAGGATTGCCATCCAGGGCAAAAAAACCAGCACTTCTGGAAGAGTTTTCACATTCACCAGTATGGCTTCATTTTAACAGTGCTTTGTTCCACTTTTCAAAGTTCTATTTAATATCTTTGAAACACACTATATAATGTGAAAAAGTGACTTAATACTACTTCCAGTTGCTTCCATTACAAAAATTTGTGATTTCGTAATGTTTTTTATGCCTCATATTTCTTACCCAGCATCTTTCTGAAGAAAATTGCTTTTACTTTTGAGGACAGAAGTAATTTATATACCGTGAAGTCTTTATTGCAGTCTGATGTTTTGTTAATAATGGCCTCATTCTTTTTAGTAGGTCATTTACGGAATCAAAATGGTTGAAGCAGATCGTCCTGGGAAGCTGTTCATTGGGGGCCTGAACACAGAGACTAACGAGAAAGCCCTTGAGGCTGTATTTGGCAAATATGGACGCATTGTGGAAGGTAAAGAGAAATTTTTTTAAGATTATAATAATAAAAACAAGAACAGTGTAGCTATGATGACTTTTTTTGGCGTTGATCATCTGAAATGATGGTGCTTACATGTCCTCTAAGAAGTTCTGAGCTTAAAAGGTTAAATAAAGGTTAGGTGTTCCTTACAGGGAATTACAGGGAAGGCTGATGTGACTTTGTTTCTGCAGTCCTTTTGATGAAAGATCGGGAAACAAACAAGTCCAGGGGATTTGCATTCGTCACGTTTGAGAGTCCAGCAGATGCAAAAGATGCTGCCAGAGACATGAATGGAAAGGTAGGCATTAAGACCAATTATATGTTGCTTTTGCTACTGACCAGGACAATTAAACTTGGGGGTAAATTAACTTGTAATAAAAGTTGGAAAGAGAATGGATTAGAACATCCTGGAGGCAAGTCATAACTTTAAATGTCTGTCTCCATGAAGCTGAAATCTGTTTCTCCTGTTCATGGATTTGACAATAGAAAATGAGGTCTGGCTGCCAGTCAGCTATACTCTTTTCTTATTGTTCCTTAATCAGTGATAGAGGGCTTTTCAACAATCAGCTCTTCATTCTTTCATGTTTCAATAATGATTTTTGGGTTGGGTTTTTCTTTTTGATCGTATTTGAATGTGGTACTGTGTAAATTTAACTTCAGGGAAGTGACTTACCTGAAAACTATTAATGGTTCCCTTAACATGGGTTGACTGTGACTTCCCTGCTGTGCTGGAGCATTGATGAGCTGTCTGGTATTCTGTGGATAATCTCCTACACTGTGACTTGCATCATCGATCTGCTTGGTGTGTGTGAGGGGCATCTTTCCAGTTAATGTGCAATAGCTTTGCAGTTAGCCAGTGACTGAATTGGTTCATTTACACCCTAAAATGCAATGGTCTAGCTTTCAGAGAAATTAGAAGTGTAATGTTTTTAAATATAAAGATACAGGAATTGGGAGCACAAGTTCCAAGATAATACCAGGATAGTTTGTCAAAGAACTGTAGGCTGCTGTAATCTGTATCTGTCGTGGCATGTGTTTTAAAAGTTGTATGTAAGTCAGCAATTTTTTGGTCAACAGCTGCTTATCTTCATAGAGGTGCTGTCTGTTCAGGCAGTGAAAGCCATCTTAGGTCACTTGAATTGCAGACTCTGGTTTTTCATGCATAATCTGAATGGTTGTGTTGAGGTCACACTGCATTGGCCTTGTAAGCAGTGTCTCTTGAGATGCCATTCAAGTAAGGTGAAGAAACATCGAGTGATTGTGATTAATTGACACTTGGGATTTTGGTATGTTTGTCTTCTTAGTATAAGAAGTTGAAGTGAAAGAAAAATGTCAGTTATTGCAGTCAGTAAGTAAAGCAACTTTAGGATTAAGAAAATGAGCTTGCTGTAGTGTTCATGAACACAAATAGTAAAACCTCTTGTATTTGTGTTATAGTAGGCTGTGTTATGGAAGGAGAGTGGGTTTTCTACTCCATGTACTGATGTTTTTGGGTGTTTCATGACAACCTTCTCACAATTAGGGTTACTTTCTTTGAAGACTTGCTTCCTTTTCAAACAATCTAGTAGTTTTTGTCAAGGCAGAGAGTGGCAAGTTCAGATTATGTTCTCTGTATACCAGCCTAAACATCTTTCAAGGTGCTCCTTTTATTGAATTTTATTTCTCCACTGTCTAGTTTGCCCCAGTTCTGAAGACTTGCTTACTGCTGTGCTTGAATACCTTATTTTCTCTGAAACAGTCATTGAATCCTCACATAAGGTAATTTCAAGGACCAATAGGTAATTCTCAGACTGAAAGGAACTCAGTCACTAATCTGCGTATTTGTGGAGTGCAGCTTGCAAATCAAAATCCCTCTGAAAATAATCACCAACTGTTCTACATCTTGAATGTTGTGGCATGTGTTTGGTCACATTGGAAACATTTGGGAGAGTACTGCTTGGTGAAGTAGCTAAATGAGACAATGTTTGTGGCTGAGGTAATGTCTACTTGTTCTGGAATGCACAACCTGCATTACTATCAAGAAATGCTAGAAGGGACGGCCTTGTGGATCATTGTTCTCATGGGTTTGTCTTCACTATAAATTTAGAAGTACCTTCATCTGCTTTGAAATTAGAACAGCAAGCAGTGTATGAAAAGAAGATTCTCAAATGGGATTTGGCCTAGAATGTCCTCTGGTCCAACTTGCTTTGACCATGGATATGAAAGATATTCATGAGGTGGTCTCTCGTTCTCATCTTCAGAAAGCCTTCTGGACAACAGGTACTGCTTGTTCTCCAAAAAGACTCTGCATTCAAGGCCTGAGGATGAGCAGTGTTTGAGGCCTGGTGTGAGAAGAGGTCATTGTCATAAATCACAACTTGAAGGTTTCTTTGTCCACTGGGAAAAGATGGATTGGAGAATTCTTGAGATTTTAATGCACTTAAGAAGCAGCAGCAGAAGCACTGTGCAGACTGCAGTTCAAGCAGTCTGTAAGGAGTTAGATGATCTGTCTATCCAAGGGGAAGAGTTCTCCATTGCGCATCAGTTGCTCATTCTGTCATCCCAAAAGAATTTGAAGCTGTAGCCAGTAGAAGAGGCTGACTCCAATAGATTCTGCAAGAATGAATTTGCATTTAAATTTTTTAATTTGCAGATGTTTATGAGAATCATATATCCAGAGTTTTGCACCAGTTTGAGTGAGGGATAAGTGAATAACTATATTTTACTTTAAACTGGGACAAGCATAGATTAGTCAAAGCTTGCTTGTTGAAGATAAGTTTGTCCTGCAGAAAGATATCGGGAGATAATTATTTTAGAGTTGGGATAGAGATTTTTCATTTCAATTACTTTGCTGAATTGAATCAAGGCTAACATGTCTGAGCAGTGCAAAAGAAATGTAGAAATACCTTGTAGCAGCTTCCCAGCTTTCTTTAAGAAGAATCTTAAATCATGGCAGTCAAGTCTACATCCTGATGCCACAAAATGCACATGCTTACCTGGACACAAATGTGGATACTCCCAGGTCTGTCGTGGTTGTTCGGTGCAGTGGGCTGTTCTCATGATCTTCTGCTTCTAAGTCCTTAAGATGAAATGGATAATTAAAGAGAGGATATGACCTTAGGCATAACATCAGGACAAACCAAAGATTTAATTCCAGTGTAGACCTGCCAAGCCAGCTGATCTGTATTAAGAGGATGGAAGCAGATGCTACAACCCCTACAGTGTAAACTGTACTCAGCACTACAGAAGGTTGTCTTACTCTAATTGACAGAAAATGCTTCCTGTTCTTTGGTGAAGAAGTGATACAATGTGCAGAAGCTTGGCCTCTTAAGAAATGGATCTTCATTTCTTGAATATGTATGGCAAAAGGAAATGCACTTAATGTGCCATCAAGGAACATGGAGAAATTGAGTCATTGCAGCATCACCAGTGAAATGATCCATTGGCGAGGAAAGCCCTGTATGGTGTTACGACCAGCTTCATGCAAGTTACTGTAACAGTTTCTTTGAAATACTTGATTTCTTGCCCCACTCCCAAAATTATGCAAATTTCATTCATCTTTTCTGTTAGAATGTGGAACAGTTTGCAGGATAGTTCTCTAATTGCGTTTGGTTAAGGTTCCCTGGCTCACTTTACAAATCTGTACAGATTATTCATTCCACATATAGGAGACTTTGATTGCCAATCTATTACTGTCCTTAAATGACTTTCATCTTAAAATACTTTAATGCTTTTTAGCACCAAGATGACTTCACTTTCTGGTGCTCGTATCATACTAAAAATGCTGCTGTAACACTCTGAATCGAGTGAATTTGAACACTGAATCAATCTGAATTTGAACACTCAAATTATTGAGTGTTCATGTTGACAGCTGGTGCTTTGAGCTCATTGAAAAAACTTCCTTATTCTGAGATGGGTTGTGTGACTTTTACGCTTGGTGAGATAAGACCTTTCTTTGAGCTAAGAACTATATAAAATGTTGTCCCCTCCGCTTTGAAATAGGACAAACTTTGACAAATATTTTATGGTTAACAAAATGTTCTTGTACCTAGTGAAAGGTCCTTGTGGACCTATGGAATAGTTTAAGACTGCTTGTGTAAAGCAGTCTGCAAAGAAAGTATCTTTTGCCAAGGTAAGATGCGTAAGTGCAAGGCAGAAGAAAATAGGAGGAGAAATTATAAGGAAAACTGTACCTCCTACATAACAGAAATGAAAGAACCTGAACCTAGCATCCAGGTTTTCAGAACCCATGCTAGCAGAAGGGGACGGTGTTTGCTTTCTAAACTTGAAACAAGCTGTCAAGAATCTTCCATGAAATTGAGGACAGCAATGGCCATAGCAAAGCTTAAGGCTTCAAGCCCACTCTTCATGCTTGAGAAGGATGAAACTGAGAGATTAATTATGATGGCAAATCAATATCATGCAAACTGAGAAGTTCCAGTGATGCAGCAGTACTAATGCTCACTCCTGGGATGTTTCAGTTTGTCATGCCAAAAGGCTTTTTGAGAAACCTTCCATAAGTAAAATATTTCATGAAGTCAAAGCCAAGACCAGTATGATTTTGCTGGTATTTCTTACTTTTTTCCCTCACAATGGATCAAGTTGGACCTGTATATGTACACACAGGTTTTCAAACAATTGCTGCAACTCCATGAGGTGGCAAAATACATGCACTACTACAGTGAGTTTTCAGAGAGCTAGATTTTGATAGAGAACAAAAAAGATGCAGTACGTCAATAAAATACTATTAGCAGTGCAGATTAACATATTACTAGCAGTCTAGCAGTCATGTTTGTGTTCATTTATTGCAGCAAAGAAGTGCAATGAGCAACACTTTCTGCCTGATAATTAATTAGTTGTCATGGCAGAGTTAAATATTTAACTGCTAAAAAAGGCAAATAAACCGTGTTTGCCAGAATAGGCGTGCAGTAACCTAATTTCAGTGGAGCTTGTGATCTTGGTTCTGCTATAATATCCAAACATGTGGTGTCTAAAGATTACACAGGAATTTGATTAACTAGGTTGAATTACTCAACATGTTACTACCCGCTCATGTTTGAGGTATAATAGTTGGCTGCAGAGTTCCTGGTATTGCAGGTCTATATTCCAGAAAAACCTTCTACTTTTTTCCTACAAAAAAAAAAATACAACCACACAACAGAACCCACAAACAAAAATATCCCAACCACAAAGCACCTTTGGAAAAGCAAGTAATAGAGTAAATTGTGGCAGTCACCTTGATTGAAAACCCACCTTGAAACACTAGAAAAAAGGGGTGAATTGTCATACTCAGTCTGCTGTGTAGATGCTGAAATAACTTCTAAATACTTCAGTGATCACCGTTTTATCAGGACATCAAGAAAATGTGCTAAACGGCCTCCCCATTGCCAGAAATCCCGACTGAAGCTTAAGTTACCTTCAGCTTAATCTTGTAACTACAGGTGCACTCCTAGTTTGGTACAAAAGTACGTGGCAATTGAAAGTAAATTGTAGATCATATGTCATGTTTCATTTACAGAATAAATGACGTGGGGCTGCCGTAATCATTGGACACTTGTGTTTTCACTGAAAGTCCTTTCTGATGCTGCTCTGTGGTTTTTTTCCATCAATACCACAAGAATGAAGTACTGTAGAAATTGAAATTAGGCCCAACATGCTGCTGAGTACTTGGGGACTAATACTGAAGACTGAAATCAGTTCTAGAGTTGCTCTAACTTATAAAATGGAAGCCCTATAATAGTGAAGCAAGAGGGGCTTGATTTAAGAAATACAAACATGACTGAGCAGTAAGTAAAGCAGCTTCTTCTTTAGTCATTAGATGGGAAGGCAATTAAAGTGGAACAAGCAACCAAGCCATCCTTTGAAAGTGGTGGTAGGCGTGGGCCGCCACCCCCTCCCCGAAGCAGAGGTCCTCCCAGGGGCCTTAGAGGTGCAAGAGGCGGAAGTGGCGCGAGAGGACCACCTTCAAGAGGGAGTCACTTGGGTATGTATTGACCTCTCTCATTATATACTTCGACAACATACAAGACAATCCCATTGGAAGATGACAATAATCCTACTGGAAAAAAAAAGTCAAACAGCTGAATAGTGCACTCCTTGTTCTTTATTAAAATGATGAAATACGATCTCGGCAGTTTAGTCAAATTTTTGATTAGGCAAGTACACCTTAAGAAAAGGCTTTCAAATATGAAGATTCCTTTCTACAACTAACACTCCACTTGACTTTTGCCTATGAAAGAAAAGCAAAACTCCTGCCTTGCACATGAGGAAGGAAGCTTTCTGGTATTCAAGTTGAAAAAGTGATTCTCTACCACCAGGGAAAGGGAACTGCCTTTCATTCTTAATAGCAAGAGGTCTAAACTGAGAAAACTGTAGGGCTGATCCTTCCAGATCAGAGTGAGAGTTAGGGCAGCTAAACCTTGTTTGTTGAGTTGAAGCTTTCTGAAGTGTAAGGATAGTACATTACTTGATACTGGATATTCATTAAGATACAGCTATATATTCAGACTTTTCAGTATCAAAACAAAACTCACTTAAAAGAACTAGCAAGCAGCACCTGAGGTGTAACAGTAAAAGCTGTAATGCAGAAAAAAACCCCTGGAAATAGTGAAACTTCTCTCTTGAAGAGTCTGTGTAGTAGGTTCTACAGACTCGGTAGTGCCTCTGTTCCCTCTCTGTAGGCTCTTCTCTAGTACATCTTCCCAGGTGGCTCTTGTCTTCTGAGAACAGTAACTTGTTAAGCATTTCAGCTGTGACTGGTTACAGATATCAGCTGTCTTTTTCCCTTGTGCCACACCCTATAGCTTTTGGATGAGTTCTAAAAAACAGTTCTTGACAGGATTTTAGGCTGTGGAAAGTTTGGCTCTCAATTCTGCCAGTAGCATTTACTAGTGGCTAGAAGACAAGAGAAGACTTTAAGGTCTAGTTTTAGAGGTTTACTGTTGATCATGTAGTGGTAATAATGGCACCTTTAGGTTGTTGTAGTTCAGGCTTTAGGGTCATGCAGGCTTTAGGGTGAGCATCGCAGAAGTAATGATTGGTTCATGGCTTATCCTTCTAGGGTCTTCTCGAGGGCCACTTCCTATGAAGAGAGGTCCACCTCCACGAAGTGGAGGCCCTCCACCTAAAAGATCTGCACCTTCAGGACCAGTGCGTAGCAGTAGTATGGGAGGAAGAGGTAAAGACTTCCTGATTAAATTAATTGCTTGGTCAGCTGTAGCACCTTAGTCGTCCTTTAGGAACTGGTGCAAATCATTGATTCTAACTTCAGTCTGCTGTGCGATAGTGGATTGTTTTTCTAATTTTTGGTTCCTTTCATACCAATATAATTTTGTAGCTATTGGGAACAATTTGGTGCAGTTTGAATATGTTTCTTCTGGTGCTGTTTTAAAACTGTATAAGCAGAAATGCAAAGTGTTGTAAATGTAGGCTCCAGAGATACTATTAAATTGCTCTAAACTATTTACTAACACTTGGCTTGAGAGTTCTGTATGGCTAAATGCTAATTAAATTAAAAATGTGGACTGTTTCTCTGAAGCTCCTGTGTCACGTGGAAGAGATGGTTATGGTGGTCCTCCGCGCAGAGAACCAATGCCATCACGGAGAGATGTCTACATGTCTCCAAGAGATGATGGCTATAGCACTAAAGATGGGTAAATTCTTATACTGTTTTATTTTAGTGAAGTGGTTTTTGTTTAGAGAAGGATCTTGATTCCAGACTTTCTGTTAGGACATATGGCTAGCATCTCAATTTTTGTTCTTTGTAGTTATTCAAGCAGAGATTATCCCAGTTCCAGGGATACCCGGGACTACGCACCACCTCCCCGAGACTACGCATATCGTGATTACGGTCATTCCAGTTCACGTGATGAGTACCCCTCCAGGGGATATAGGTACCTACTGTTGGATTTTTCTCCCTGTCATTTTATTCTTGTTGTGGTGTTAGTGATTTGTACTAAGTCTTAGTAGTCTTTCCTCCTATAGTGATCGTGATGGATACGGTGGTGGACGTGACAGAGACTACTCCGATCATCCAAGTGGAGGTTCCTACAGAGATTCATATGAGAGCTATGGTAAGAATCCATTTTGAGGATCATATAACTGTACAGGTGTCAAAAAACCTGACTTTCACTAGGTTGCTTGTGTTTTAGGGGGAAGTGGCACACTTTTTTCCCCCCACAGTGAAAGTGCAGTGGTTGGTTATCATTTGATCATCTTGTTAAATAAGCTATAAGCTAAAGAAGCAAAGTCTACAGTTCAGAATGACAACTGTCTCTGGAAAATATGTCTTGAGTTTCTTCTCTAAAATAACAAGCTGTTCTGGAATACCCAGTTAAAGAGCCTGCCTGAATAAACAAACACCGTCTTCATTCCTTCAGAGTCTTTAAATCCACTCACTGCCTGATACGCAATCCCCACTTAAAATATCATTAGCGTGGCAGATTATATTAAGACCATCTCAATACATATAAAAGAGTAGCAGTAAACATTTTAATACAGCAATTCTGTAAATTCAGATTTGAAAGTGTTCTATATAACTTATGGTGTTGCCATATTACCTGACCATTGACCCTGCAGGTAACTCACGTAGTGCTCCACCTGCTCGAGGGCCCCCGCCATCATATGGTGGAAGCAGTCGCTATGATGATTACGGCAGCACACGAGATGGATATGGAAGCCGAGAAAGTTACTCAAGCAGCAGAAGTGATGTCTACTCAAGTGGCCGTGATCGTGTTGGAAGACAAGACAGGGGTCTTCCCCCGTCCATGGAAAGGGGCTATCCACCTCCTCGGGATTCTTACAGTAGTTCAAGCCGTGGGGCACCCAGAGGTGGTGGCCGTGGTGGAAGCAGATCCGATAGAGGTGGAGGCAGAAGCAGATACTAAAAACACTCTTAAACTTTTGGACCAAGACAGATTACTTCTGAAATGTGGAAGCTGTTCTATCTTTACTACCAGAGGACTACTAAAAAGAAAAGTTGTTTTTAACCGTTTTTTATTGTTGCCTGTTAAGTTTTCCCCTCCATGACTTTTATGCTTTTGTGAGGAAAAGTTAAAACAATGTTTAATATCATTTCAAAATTGTTAACATTTCTTTCAGAAAGCAGATGTTAAATGTATAAACTTGAGCTGTGTACTAGTGTTGTAATTTTCAAAGTAAAGTTTCCCTGAAATGCCACACTTCCATCTGATTTTCGTCATGAATGGAACAAGCTGTTCTTAAGATCTTCCACACACCCTCCAACCATCTAACATGGAGATGGATTGTTCTACATGTTCAGCATCTCATTCTGAAAGTATTGCGTGTGATTTGGAGGGTGGTGGGGATGATTCCACATAAAACTCAGTTGTGCCTAGAAATTTGAAGTCACAGTGTTCCCAGTACAGAATGCCTTCAGATCCTTGTGTAAAGAAAAATAGAGGATTTCATTCACTTAAGCCGAAAAAGCAAGTGGATAATACTATATTCTGCCTTCCTACTGTTCCGTGGGGAGCTTAAAAAGATCTCCCCTGCAAAAAAATCATGTTCATATAAGTCAGCTACAGAATACTGTTAAAAAAACCAAACCACAAACCATTGACCAGTTCCATCAAAGAAGCTGCAAAACGATGCTCACTCATACTGTTTCAAATTTTTGCAACTCTGTAGTGTTTCACTTTTAAAGGAACATCTTTGATTCCAAAGGAGAAAATAAGATAAGCAAAGAAGTCTTTCTCTCCAACTTCTCAAAGGCTTATGGCTTCCTAAAAACAAGTGAATCTTTCAGCATTCCACAGCTGATTTAAAGCATCAAATGCCTGTGAAACAGCAAAGAGGGTAAGCAAAGCAAACTAGTTTTTCAGTCTAAATCAAAATTGAAACAAATTACCTTCCTCTAGTACAGTAAGACAAGCTGCATGTCATGGCAATGGAAGTGCTGTCTAGATTAAAGCAAAAAGGAAAATAAATTCCCCAATACATTAAAAATTCTCCAAATTCAACAATTCTTGGATAAAAGCATTTACTAAACTGAAAAAAAGCACCTAATTTCAATTTTGAAACTAAAGCTGTGATGCAGCTCCCACTAGATGGAATATTTCCACGTAGGGTTGGGAGGGGGTATTTTGTGACCAGTATCTTTCAATGAAGATGCTTAAAGAGGCTGCATATAGAGTATATTAACAAAATTAAAGCCTTGTGGAATCAGGAATTGGTTTAGATTGACAAATAATCAGCTCAACTATTGGGAGTTTAAAGCAAGAAATGCAAACTTGACATTTAGTTGAATGCTTGACTCTGTTTAGTTTGACACTGCATTGCAGGGATATCCAGTACATGTGGCAGAACCTGTGGCAAGTTGTTATAACTTGGGTAAAGCCATGAAGTTCAAAAGATGCTCTTGAATATAGTAAGCATGAAGACCTCCAACTAAAAAAAAAAAAAAAAAANTCCTCAGTAAGTTTTGTCATTCAACTTATGGATTTAACATGGCAGTGCACCATTGAAAAGGAATGAGAATCCATAAGCCATGCAACCTCTCTCTAAGCCATTCCAGTCCATTCCAAGCCAGTGAATCCTCCACCATTTAAAGAAGTAGTAAAAGCTTGCAACAGAGTAATCTGCAAACCAAACTTGTGCCATTGTTTTGAAATGGGGGCAATTACTGTAGGTTAACTTGTGCTGTAAAATGTATTTGTCTCAATTTGTTGTATCTTCTCTTAATTGCAGGGGGATAACTTCTAGAAGATACCACTGAAACGCTGGTTCATCTGTGTTGATGGCAGATATGACTGGTGCCTGTACCAATGCATAAGGTAAATATTATAGCAGTGTAATAGCTGCAAGGAAGTTTTCTGGTCATTGTGTTTTTAGGTTTGAATGGATATTCTTCATGGCTAAGTATTACTCTTGACTTCTGTTTAAATTACTTTTGATTTCTGTTTAAATTTTGGAGGAGGAAGTTTAAGAAGGCTTTGTAAACCAACCAGGTTAGGAATGGCAGCAAGACACTACTTACCTGCAAAAACAGGTTCAATCTGGGTACAGTTAAAGAAAAACATGTTTACAACTGCATTTCAGGTCATGTAGCAGAAAGTACTGAGTATGAATTTTTATAAGAGCAGACCATAAAAATCTGAGTTGTAATAATAAATGTCAGTGTAGACATTTAATCGGTCTTGTTAAACATGCAGGATGAGCAATTAGACTGAGTATAATCTTGCATTAGGAATTGATCTCTGCAGAGGTCCTGGGATTAAATTGCAGACTTCAGGCATCTCCAGGATGATTTAAGATGAGATTGCCTCTGTTTCGTGGCTCTGAAGCCTACCCTATTAAAATTACTATTTAAGCAGATGCAAGAGCAGCTGTCTTTGGATTTTATGTGAAAGCATGACTCTCCTGTTTTTCTGAAAACTCATAATGAAAAATCGGTAGTGGCTGTCATGCTAATACAGCTGTCTGGAAAATTTCTCTACTAAATAATTGTTAGTAAAAAAATTGAAGTAACTTATAGTGTGTGCAGAATTTGATAAAATCTGGGACAGATTAAAGGATAAGGACAACTACCTTTTCCAAGAGAAGCATTTATGTAAGGAAGCATGTATGTAATTTTTTAATTAGCCTGTAAATGTAAGAACCTATTTTGCTGTTAGTTTCAAATTCTGCTTCTAAGAAACAACTTTTAAATGGTAAAAAAGAAAAAGCTGTAGTTCATACAGTTGGTTTACCTGACAGGTGGTCACTGTTATCAGGGAAATCCTATCTTGTGGGAAGGATAGGTTCTATTGTATACTGTATGATATTTGTAGCCTCAGTTGGGTTACAGTTTATTCTATTGAGTCTCAGTAACAGCAACTCAATAACTGTGCAATGCCCTTGTCAGAATATGCGGGCAATGTTTTATAAATACTCCTGATAAATTGATGCTGTTACCTTGATAATGAAGGAAAAATATGCTTTGTTTCAGGGTACTGGATTGTGTTTCAGATTAAATACAGAATCATCACGAGTGTTTTCTGTTCAGGGGAGGCATGTAGTTAAGCAAAACAAAAGCTACTGCCCAACCAGCTTTTTATTTTTCTATCACTTGATAAAATTTCAACCAGCAAATGCTGTCTTTGTTTTCCTCTTAAAATGTGACTGTGAAATATTTAAATTTGAGTCTTACTGAAAGGACACTGAACAATAGGTGTTTCTAAAGGTTAAAAAACCTAACCTTTTTCATTCAAAAATCACTGATGTCACTAGTGTGGCACTAAAGTGGATTAGGGAAATATGTCTAGAAGTAGCATTTCCCCTTCACTCCCCCACCCACCTGCAAAAAACCATCAGGAGTCAGTTTTTAAATTTATAGTTTGACCCAGATCCAGGTCTTGAATTCTCTAATGAAGAGACCAAATACTGTCTTTATAACACAGCATTCTAGGAGACTTCGAAAGGTATTGACAAATCATCATATAGGTTGTGTCAGAATGTTTTAACCTTCATGTGTGTGCACCTCAATTCTCTCTGTTAGCTGGGAAGCTGAAGCTTAATTATTCTTGACGAATGAAAAAGCTTTCCTTTTTTTAAAAAAAAATTCGGTGCTTTTTTTCAGTTTGGTAAATCTGTTTTGACCATGTTGTAATAAATACAGATATTAGAGACAAAAGCGCACTCTATCAGCCTTCTCTTCAGCTTATAAATGTTTCCAGATTCTTAACAGGCAAGGTACCAATGTTAAGGGAGCAGTAAATAGACCTTAACTTATGGCAAGGAAGGTAGTAATAACCTTGTGAAAAATCAGGATTGGAATTGCTGACTGTTTACCTTCCCTTGATCACAAGTTTTATTTAATTTTATAGCACATTATTACTTAGAGATTAGTACCAGTATGTATACCAGTGTATTACGGAACTCCTGAGTAGCGTGCTGAGATTATCAAGAGCTGGTGGGATTTTGTGGTGAGTGGGATCTGGAGGGGGAATACACACAGGAATTGCAGTACTTGGTACCTGCTCTGGAGAAAATGTTACACAAAGGAGTGTGCATTAATACAAGTTGTCCTCGGGGCATTTAGATTATTGTAGTTAGCTATTGATGTGCTTTCGTACTGTTGGAACAGATCAAATGCAATCCAAATGTATTCATTGCGTATATAAAACTAATTCAAAGATTAGTTTGTCTTTTTGCTTCTGAGAGGGTACTAACTTGCATTTCCTTTTTCCAGTTACGGTGACTAGAAGGTGGCAGTGCAGCAGTGGATATGCATTGGAAAATCGAAGGATAACAAATCACAACTGATACAGCCTGGCTTTTGAGTGTAGTGTTGCCCACCATTTTCTAGAGGATTGTGTAAGCATTCAGGAGTTGCCTTTGAAAGTAGCACTACTGATCTCTTGGACATACATAAAATTCCTGGTGGAAGCCAACCGCTGTCTGCCATAGCTGGCATCTTCCAACAGTCCAGAGTGAGCCCATTCGTTGCTCATTGCACACACATCCTACAGCAGAGAAATACTGAGGCTGCGTTTCACGTGTGTACTTGCCATTTATGCTGAAAAAAGAACAAGTTATACAGAAGTGAGTCTTAGTCCTCTTAAATACAGAGGACTTGACCAAGAAACCATGAAAAGTTCTGCTATATTACATTAACAGTTTTGTCCAGACCTTCCGGATGAGAGAAGGGGAGTGTTGGTGTACTGAGACAATGTTAGTGATGAATGCCCAGAATAATTAAGTGTTCCTGTATGTACACTGGACAGCACTACATCTCTTGGGAGTAGGTGCTTCCTTCAAAAGTTTGTCTTGGTTTTGATGCATTTTTCTCTTACATGCATGTTGACGTGCCAATATATGTGAGAGGAATCCTCAGGCATTGATATTTTATGTAGAAAATTCGTAACTTAAGATTAACTGAATTACTTAACAATCACGGATAATAAAATTTATACTGACTTTTGTGATAGACATAAACTGATCTCATTTAAACAACATCTGGGTCATAATGAGTAGCTAAAGAAGAAAAAGCATGCATACCTTGTCTACAGATTTAAAACTTCGGGTTTGGCGATAAGGTTATCACTTTAAACTTCAGTTATGGGCTGCAGATTCTAGGAGTAAATCTGTATAGCAGATGGATAGAATTGCAGTATTTCCCAGGGCAAATAAATTTACTGTTAACAAGTACTATGGGTTTGGGGTTTTTTTGTCTAATTAAAAAGAAAAACATGTTTTACTCAGACACTTGGACAGTGGTAAAGATTACTGGCGTTAGGTCTCGGGGGGTTATTGTTACAAAGTGATCTCAGTATCTCTTCAGCAAGATCAGACTCCTTTTTCAGCAGTAACTTACAGTCTTGAATGCTGCTGTTCGGGCTGAACTGGATCATCCTACCTAAAATGTAATGCTAGAATGGCAGCTACTGTAAGATCAATGCCTGCCTAAAATCCTTTTTACTGAGAATGTACCCTGATCTACAGTATGAACTCATGCACCAAGTCAAACTTCATCATTGAAAGCTACCAGTTGAAATGTATCAGTAGATTCTGCAGCAGACAAATACTCCAGTGCTGTTCTTTGTGGTTGAGTATTTTCCCTCTGCTGGAAAAAAAGAGTGAATTACTTAAGTTTATGTGTGACTTTGAGAAGATCCACTCAAAAATGGTGTCTGAACGTGTGACTGCTGTTCCTACCTTGTTCCTGTCACCATGCTGTTCTGATGTGTATGCTGCCAGAGTCACCTGGTAGTTGGGTATAGGAAAGTCCTCCCCTTTTAAAATAACACTGTGCTATTAATAATCACTGGTATAAATCAGGCTGTAAATAAGTATTTGTAACTTAAGTTGACTCTGCAGAGATGATCAGCAATTCACTTGATTTGTTGCTGTCAGCAAACAGCCAAAGTTGAAGCCTTTCTAAAGACCAGACCAGACACTTCCTTCCTTAGTGGCTCTACCTTCATACCCTGGGTTTGCCACAGAATTAATTTTGGTGTGGGAGTGGGTAAACAAGCTGGAATGTGTTTAGATGGTCCTTTCTACGACATGTAAGGTTGGGATTGAGGTGGCTAATCAAAAACTCCATGAATTTTTGGGCTTTCTGAATATCCATATCTGCCTGTCTTTCAAGCAGTTGTAAGTGTTCAAGATGTGGGAAGTATTTTCATTTAATTGTAGTTGCAGCCATTAATATCTGCTTTCTGCAGCAGCTGCATGTGAAATAATCATAAAACTAAGCCCACCCATCTATACCAAAGGTTTCCTTTAGAGGAGGGAGTGGGTGAAGTACTTTGGTGTTCAGGTTTGTAACACTGACTTCAATGAAGCAGGTGTGCAATTTTCCCAGTGTTGGAAGTATTTCTCTTTACATCAGAAACCACTGTATTCTGATGAGGTGACTGAATCTATATCCAAATGTGTGTCCCCATTGATAAATGAGCATTAGCAGTTGTCTTGGCTACCTACAGATTTGAAAAAAATTCTGAAAGTGGATACTGTATGTATGCCCTTCTGCAAAGCCGTAGTGCTCATGACAACTGGAAAAAGAAAAAAAACCAGCTGAATTGCCAATTAGTCATAATTTTGAAGTATTTTGCACACGTGTTTGTAGATGTGCCCTCACCAAAGAGCAATGAGTTATGATTGAGCTGTAGCCCACTTTACTGTTCACAGGGCCTGCAGCCATGTGTTATGAATATTTCCACACAACAGAGACCTGAAACACGTCCTGAAAAAGGTCAGAATTGTGTCTAATCCTAAAAGGTCAGTTCTGATTTACTGGTGGCTGTTAAAATGGTCTGTAGGTAGGTCCCACTACCAGTCATAAGACCTGCAAAGTGGAGACAAATCCATGGACATTTACTGTGTACAATTTGTCCTCCTGCTGCTCTGTGTTTTTCCCTACCCTTTAAATTATAAGTAGTTTGGTAACACTGGTTTCTTGAAAACAGCTGTTTCAAGTAACAGGGTAGGAATTGGCTCAGACATTGTAACCAAGAAATTCTGGTCTCTAGGATACTTTGTTCCTGTTGGATTGCTTCAATCCGTGATGTTCCACCTTCATCATGAACAGAATTGCTTCATTTTCCATCTGTTCTGGTGAAAGGACAGTTATAAAGATGACTGGGCTTTTCTGACTTGCTGTGCTAAGTAGTGGTGGTTAATACTGCCCTGGGCAGGGTGGAAAAGTACCTTCAGTGGATCCTGAAGCGGTGGTGGAAAGGGACATCTTAATAAGACAGGTAAAATAGTTGGGAATTTTATTCTCAGCTTTGGATGACTTAAATTCCTGACCTTTTTGAAGTTATCCAGATAATTGTTTTGAGAGATTATCACCTTCTAAATAACCATTTTGGATTATATGTGGACTTACACACAACAGTTGAAAAGAAGTATTATTTGCACATAAAGTGCGTGATCAGAATTTATTTTCAAAAATCAGACAATAGAAACTACTGTAAAAGGCAGTTTTAATAACTAGGTTTGCCACATCAAGTCAAAAATACCTATTTAGTGCAGTATTCCTCCAAAACATCACCGTTGTGAATTGTTTTAACACTGTGAATACGTTGTTATTTACAGTATTAAGAAATTTCTTTCTTTGGGCAATAGCCTTAAGTTCAGACCAAGTTTACTGGGTGATAGGGTGCCAGCTGCTGCAAGGAGGAAGTCCGTGAGATATTTTTTGTGTAATAACTGTTCATATAAAATACTTGTGGTTTCAATAATTTTGCAAAGATGTAGTTAGTGATCTGCTTTCCCTGTCTCCTGCTGAGTGCTAGAAACTTTTATTTTAACAACAGTTTTTTACCTTAGAGTGGCTACTTTTGGTGCCTAAGATTTGGTTTCTGTACCAAGCAAAAAAAAAAAAAAAAGGTAGTTTCACACTTGAGCTGCATCAGGAAGATGTAATCACAGATGTGGGTTCCGGTATGCTGTTGCACAGGAGAACAGCGCTGGCAGCAGAACTCTCCGCCATGAATCCAGAAGAGCAGATTGTAACGTGGCTTATTTCACTGGGAGTCTTAAATTCCCCTAAGAAAATAGTAGATGATCCGGAGGAGTTCCTGAAAACTTCTCTGAAAGATGGAACTGTGCTTTGCAAACTCATTAATCGACTTCTTCCGGGATCTGCAGAAAAGGTAATGCTTTCTGATGTATTTTGCTAGCCTGAGACAGAGCTCTGCTCAGTGAAACTCTGCCCTGGGCATTCTGAGGCGTAGTTACTTTGGTAAGAGAGGAGCAAGGAGCTTCAGAGAGAGGTGTTCTATCATTTAAGTTTCTAATTGAGAGCAAAGTTTGATTGTAGCTTTAGTTCTTTGATTTTGTTTCTACATCCAGGAAAAAACCCTGCAAGGTTGCAGTTGGCTCACTTACACATGTTCAGTCAGTGGCAGGAAATACTTGGCCTACCAGAGATCAGAATATCTTGGTTTTGAATAGAAGGATGTGCAGTGTATCAATATTTACATAAATATAATTAATTACGACTGTAAATATACTCACTCTTTCAGAACTCTTACTGCAAAATGCTTTGTTAGTCGGGAAATGCACTGGAGAAGCAGATTAGGACAGGAATAAACAATAACCCTTGCATCTGTGCCATTTGGTCTGTCCCAAGACCAGCAAATCCACTGGTTCTGAAGCCATGTAAATGCCTCCTGTTACAGTTTGACAAGGCATGTATTCACAGTCCAGAAGTGTGATAAGAATCTGCAGGAGAAAAAAAAGGGAAGGAGTCCACTGAGAGATAGGAACTGGCAACACAGAGGAGCTGCTTTAAAAAAAACCAAAAAATCAACAACACAACAGATTCTCCACCCTATTAAAACAGGAGCCTTTCATTATGCAGAGATCAGTTTTGCTAGCTCCTTTTCTTATGTGTGGTGGTTCAGGGCAGTGTCTTGTTTAAGGTCATCATTTTCCCGCTGTCATTTAGGGCACTGTCATATGCTGACATTCAAAACAAGATGCCGACCAGTTCTATGTGTGCATCACTTCCTCCAGGGGCTTTCTTCCTGCTTCAACAGCTTGCCTGCCACCCCCACCCGCCCCCTGAAGAAGCTTCCCTAATTCAGTATAAAACGCACATGTCAATATTCATGCAGGCCTTCTCAGCACAGGCAACGCAATGAGATCAGTGGATTTTCTTTCTTTAGTATTGCCTGGAGCCTAAAAATGAAGCTGATTGCATCAGTAATATTCAAGAGTTCTTGAAAGGCTGTGCACTCCTGAAAGTGGAGGTAAGTCAACTTAGATCCTTTCTTTTATTGTAACATGCCAGTTTGATCAGCCTTCTGAAAGGAAGCCAGATATCAGAGGGAAAAAGTTGGTATCAATTCCTTGTCTTTTGTATAAATAACATAAATCTGAGCATAGATGATTTAATATTCAGTGTGAGGAATTTGGAAACAGTATATTTACTCTGAGCTTAACAGATTCTCATCTTTTGAGACAAAACATGTAGCAATAATAGGAGGTCTGTCTAAACAGACTTTTACCTGGACCTGTTAAGATTTTTTTTTTGTTGTTATTAGAAGGAATTACAGGTTTTAGCCTTGCTTTAATGGAAGGTGAAGTATTCTTAATAGTACAGTATTTTTCCATCCCCTGCGAGTGTTGTGTAAGATTCTTCCAAACCCATATTAAATTGATCCTTACACATAAAAATAATCCTAATGAAGTCAAAAGATACCTTTTTTGTGGCTGTTCCTGATCCTATCTGTGTAGATTCTTATGCTTAACCATAGCTCGTACTTGCAAGATCAGAGTCTAAATGAATCACTTCAAAGTTCAATTAATTTTGCCATCAAATTTTTTACTATTTAAAGACTTTTGTGTCACACTTAAAATTTCTACAGTAAAAAAAGAACCTGTAACTGTCATCACTATCTTGTTTGAAATTTGCTCAAGATTGTGGAAAAAAATATTCTGAAGACAAAGTCTGCCAGAAGCAGGGACAGCATCCTTGGGCATTACACAGAATATTCATGCACCACAGTGAGAAAAGTCCAACCCACAATAGCTCTGTTCCTGCATTTTTTTCCTTTGAAGGTCTAAACAAGAAAACAGCCTTTCTTCTCTTCAGAGCTTTTTAGCTAAGCAGCATGAAAATGTGCTCATTCCGGAACTGTCTCCCTGGCCTTTTGTTGCCCAGTGATGCATTTCTCGGAGCCTGCTGCAGCAGCACAGTTTTAAGAGCATATCATAGAGAGAGAGATTGATAATCCCTGAAGGCCTTCGCATCAGAAATCAGTTGTTGCCAGTCTTCTGGTACTGACCATGTGATTTCCTCCATTTTTCTGAGAGTTTATTTGCAAACTAATCACAAAACGGTTGTGGTGGAAAGTATTTTTAAAAATAGGAATCTTAAAGAGCTAAAAGATAGGACAGGGGAACAGTCCTCACCTGTTGTGCAGTGCCATCTCATAGCATTGAAAGTTTTTTCTGTAATATTGCAGTCACACTCCACAGTTTTCAGATACTCAAAACAGGCAACGTGGTGTGTCCATCTCTGGGTGTTTCTCTGATCCTCCGTGTGCCTTTTCTTCCTTGGCTTTAATAAATTCAAGTTTTCTGACTTCTTTTTTCTTCTGATTTATAACCACTTCATCTTTGAAATATTCTGAGCCTTCAGTAACTTCCCTCATGCTCATGTGCTCCTCTCCTGTTTGCTGTGAGAGGAGATCTCAAAAGCTGGGTAAAAACTTAAACCTCTCAAGCTTGAGTTTAAATTTTGCAGTGAAATGAAAACAATTTCTTATTATTATTTTTTTTTCCCAAAATATTGTCATATTAGAATGCCAGATGAAGACATAAATTTTGCTTCTTCCTAGCTGCTCTCTGGAGCCTCATGCAGAAGAAGGCTTGAGGTAGGACAGCTGAGATGGTGGGCAAGACATGGCACAGGCAGAGTGCTTATGCTTCCTTCCAACTATTCTCCTGTGTTGCCAGCTTTCTTGAGTCCTCAGGCAAAGCCTCTGCCATCTGTTCCTTCTAAAAGCTCCTCTATTTGGAACATCTTGACAAGGAGACTCTAAGCAGCATTCCTACGGGTGATCCTCCCTCATTCCTGATCCCTAGTTTGCCCTGGAAAGGGCCATTGCCCTTTAGGAGGGGGTTCACTGCATCAAATTTACTCTGGAAGCATGTCTGGAGCATCAGAATAGGCAGAGAACCTTTGCTTCCAAGATCTATTAGCACTGAAGTTGCAGTGATCAGGTATTAGGTAAAAGGAAGATGAGCACAGGATAGGGAATCTGTTCTGCCTCAGCAATGTAGTTTGAGAAAAGGGTAATATCAGGAAAGGTCTGGGCTTAATACATTTGAATTCCATGACAGCCATCCTGCTGCTTACCCAAACCATGGATATGACAATCAAACCCTGATGGTTCTCTCAATTTCTGCCCTTCTCCAAATGCCACAGTGAACTCTTGCTCCTTAGATAGGAAGAAGTACCCTGAGCCACTTCTGTCTTGAGACTGACAAGGGCACGTTAAGGTCAAATATTCTGTTCCTGTTGCAGATGTGAGCAGAAGATGATGTTCTGAGGAAAAAGAGTTCACAATTTATTTTCTGGATGCTGACTTGTACAAAAGGGCCTCATCCTGGGGAATCTCAAACATGATACTAGCATCCCATCCTAGCATCCCGTGGCTTCATTGTACTCTGCCTTCCATTTGCTTTTGTCATGGATGTTTGTGCAGCTGCCATGGAATACACCATTTCATTGGGCATTGCCAGCATGCAGGAAAGGTGGTCAGTGTGAAAGGTAGGCTTTCCAGCAGCTTTTGGTGGAAACCCAAGTCCCACCTTCCACTGAACAGATACTGCTTGCCAATCTCCCAGTACGAGGGAATGCATAGAGGTTACTCTTTCAGAGCTACACGTAGGCACTTCCCTCCTACCCTTTGTTGTCCTGGTAACTCAGGAAGTGGAAGAAAGACACAGTGAGGCAAACAGCAACTTCTCGTGTTTTACAGGAGCAGTGAAACGCTTGGACATAGGGGTAGAAGGACACACTGTGACCTTCCTGCTATGAGCTGGCTCCATTAAGTTGAAGCCATTCTACAGGCTGGAGGTGTGAGCTGGAAGAATCCACCTCACAGCGGAGTATAAATAACAAAACTGTTCCTTAGCTAGAGCCCAGGACTGAAGCCTGAAGTCTTCTGCTGTTTCATGTATGTTAGTCCTAAAAGAGATGGCAAGCAGGGGAATCGCCCCTGCTTCTAACCCAGCAAGTGTTTTAATGAGGTGAAACAATGAGACTGTGTCCCAAACTTTCCAACAGCTTTTCAGTGCTAGAATTTGATCCAAGTTATAAGAATGTCTGTCAACCCAGCTCTGCTGAGACAAAGGACTAGGCCAAAGACATGGGCACTTCATTGGAGCTTAAGTGTCCTTAGAGGATTCTTTTGTGCTTTGACTGGGGAACAGTGCAGAAATCCTGAACTTGCTTCATTTACACTGTGGCTTCAATGTCTGAGCTGTGTATCTGACCCAAGACCTGGTCCAGTGAGTGAGCACTACTAAGGCAGTGCCAGCTGGATGCAGGTGGGTTGAGGTGGAAAGTGGAAGACAAAGGGTTCTGTCCTGATGGCCAGGTGGAGTCTAGTGTAGAAGAGACAGAACTGAGATCATGAGGAAAGAGAAGAATCATAGAAAGCTCCTGGCCTAGCTTGTTCTGGTGGACACAAATGGGAACAGTTTACTTTTGCTCTTGACACCAGTGTGCATATAACAACAGCAGATCAATAGCTAAGCATCATTTGCTGCTGAAGGAGCAAAAGACCTTCATTCAGCAGCAGCATTTCATTGCTAATATAACAAAACTTCTGGCAAGGTCTGAGTTCTGTGAACTAAGAACAGTATCTGCAAGATAAATCAATAGCTGGATTAAACCTGGCTGTCCAGAATGATCATAGAGTATGCAGAGGGTCATTACTATCATGGGCAGCACAGAGGTTATTTGTGCTGTTGGAGGTGCCTGCAACCTCCAACAAACTACCTGGACTGAAGGCATGGGAGAGCAGTCGAGAAATCATCACCCTCTTAGCTCCCCATCCATGCACTCCCAAAACCTGCTTTGCTTTGGCTTCACGCCAAGGTGACATTACCTCTCCTAGCTGGATAACATCAGAAGCGAGAGCTCCTGCCCAGCACCAACCAGCACAAGCACTGGAGAATGGGTCTGCCTGAATTCAGAGTGACCCAGTGTCCCAGAGACCCCTGGCTCCAGGTCCCTGCATGGGGTTGGGACCTACATCTGGGCTTCACTGGGTATCAGGGCAGTGCTCCATTCCCTGTCCATGCTGCAGCCTCCTGGTGTGCTGAAGTATCTGGGGATTTTCCTGCTCCCTGCAGGAGAATGTTCCCTGAACAGATGGGCACAGGCAGCAGAGGACACATCATCTCTGAGCTCTCACTGCCTCAACTGAACTGTGCCTCGTCTATGGGCCCTTCTGCAGTGTTTCTCTTCTCAGTGGTGCAAACCTGCTACAATTACTGTTCCAATAGCATGGGTATTTTTTCCTGGTCCCATCCTTTCCTGTCCTTTCAAATCTTTCCCTTCCCTTCCCTTCCCTTCCCTTCCCTTCCCTTCCCTTCCCTTCCCAAACCTTCCCAAACCTTCCCAAACCTTCCCAAACCTTCCCTTCCCAAACCTTCCCT
>VXAZ01000671.1:830382-971906 GCA_013399875.1 Gymnorhina tibicen
GCCGGCGGAGGGAGCTGCGGCCGCACGGCCGGGCCGCGTCCCGCAGCGAGCGGCGGAGCGGGGCGGAGCGGGGCGGCAGCACCGCCTGTCACTTCCCCTTCCCTTCCCTTCTCTTCGCCGCGCCGCGATCCGGCTCCGGGTCAGAGCCGCAGCGGCCGCTCCGCAGCACCGCCCGCGCTGCCGCCATGCCCCGGGGCTGCGCGCCCGCCCGCCCGCCGCCGTGAGTACCGACCGCCTCTATCCCCCGGGGGTCCCCGCGGGCGTCCCAGCCTCTCAGCAGGGGTGTCTCCGGGCAGCTCCCATGGGTGTCCCCGCTGAAGGGAGTGACGGCACCGCGGCACCGGAGCGGAGGGTTCGGAGCCGGCGCGGTGTCTGTGCTCCGGGAGCTCCGCGAGTGCAACGCCGCTCCCGCCGCCCTCCCGGCTCTGTCTCGCCGATGCTGGCGCAGCTCCGGCCGCGTCGCCGCTCCCGCTGGAGGCAGAGGCAGATCCAGTGGGAGCAGCCGGGTCAGCGAGCGCCCGAAGCGCCGCATCGCTGGGGGACGGGCGGCTCCAGTCCCCCTCCTCGGGTCTGGAGGGGTCGCGGCCGCGCCGGGCTTCGGGCTCGGCACCCAGCTGGGGGTTTGCCGGGGGTTGTCCAACTGTGGACAGCTCGGACTCGAAACACAACCCGGCTTTACCTAACTTTTCTGCGCTTCTCGTCGCGGGACTGGGATTTTGGGTGCTGATAACTTGCTTACCGCACCCGGGTTTGAGTCTCCTATTCTCGTCCGTCCCGGATAGCCGGCTGCTCTTCTGGTCGCGAAGCACCGGCTCCTGCTCATCCCCTCGCTGCCTTTGGCGGAGGCTGACGGTGCGGCAGTGCAGAGCTCTCGCCCGGTGCGGTGCTTGACGAAACAGCCGGAGCGTTTTACCGAGGGGAGCTGCAGTCTGTGATTCTGAAAGTCGGAACTGCGTTTTAATGCAGATCCTCAGATGATAGGTGTAGGTTTAAATGCGGTTTTAGTTACATCCACCTGATCTTCCATGAGTTAGAAGCGAAAAAGCCTTTTCTGCCTCTATTTGTCTTCTAACTGCAGCTTGTCTTTTAGTTATGAATGGAATTATCGATGGATTGTGCTGGGAAAAGTAATTTTTAGCTCATAAATGAGGACTTTTCTGTATGAGGAATTTATTCTGGAACAAGCTGCAGAGTATATTTACATTACAGTACCTGACCCAGAAGAGTTTTCCACATAGCCAACTGATCCACAGTAGCTGTTCCAGACGATTTCCCCATGAAGAAGTTCTAAATGTTATTACTTGCTTTTGTGCAGGAATTTTTTGCATATCTTTCTTCCCACCATTTTCATCTGGACTTTGTCAGCCTGATGACTGAGCTTACAGCATTATTCTCTGCATTGAAGGATTTGAGATGTATTTTACTACTTTGCTCCCTAGAAAAAAAAGGCATTCATTCAAGGCAGGACTTTATTTTTCTGAAATTATTGAAGTGGAAGGAAAAAGGGTATGGCTGAGAAAATGACACATGAGAGAGATGCATGCAAACATCCCAGCCTGGCTGTTTACTTTCCTCTTGTGCAACTGTAATGTCCCATGCTCCAGCAGCTGCCAATGGGGTCAGCGCACGCCTGGGCTCTCTGTTACTGTCTCCCTTTCCACGGAGATGGGAACGTTGCTGCTTAGGGCTGAAGGTGATGCTTGGATAGCACTGCCTGCAACTGCAGGGCAGGAAAACTGGTTCATGCACCAGCTGGCAAAGGGGATGGGACTTGTATAGTCCAAAGGAGCAAACCCAAATGAGTGCAGGTGATAGACCAGCTCAGAAACAGCCGAAGGTAGGTGGGTATGTCCCTGGAATGTTCAGAGCAGTAGATGCAATCGGAGATGTGGAGTTACAGGTTTTAATATTTGTAATGACAGCAGGCTGTCCCCATGCTAAAAAGTGTGTGTCTCAGTACTGAGTAGCTGAGTCAATTTGAAAATATATTCTCAACAAAGAGCAGCCTTTGTACTGTCCATGTTGGACTTTGGTGCTGCTCTGGTGTGTCTGTGAAGAAGAGGAGGTGCTGTGAGCATCCAGGCTGTGAGAGAGGCCAGTCTCCTTCCTATTTGAAATATGCCAAAGATACTCAAGGAGCTCTGTGTGGAAAGCAAGAAAGGACTGTTTTAAAGGGCAGTACTAGCCTAAAGGTAATTGAGACTTGTGTCCTTATTTAGCAGGATACACTCTTTAGCGTGTTAGAAGTGTTTGTAATTAGGTGGTGTCTGTTGGGAGAGCTTTAAAATCATCTTTCCTGTTCATTGGATTTGTGTATCTGTGGTCTCCATCTGCAAGACAACATGTATTTGGGGATTAGCAGATGGTGCCATGGTGGTACCAACAAGAGGGATTTTTTGTATCTCTTATCTTTGCTTCATTGATGGTAGGATTTGTATAGTCTGTATGAAGTTGAGAGCATTTTTCAGGTGTTAGAGGGGATTGAAGTGTTTTGGAAACTCAAACTGCCCCTCATTATACTGGTGGTGATTTCTGAAGTGTACAAGGTTCAAGTTATCAATCATGGAAAATAAGCCCTTGCTAACCATGTATTTCTGTTTTGCCACTGAGGATTAGCAACATCAAACTCTTTAGGGTGAAACTTTGGTGTATTAGATAACTGGGTTTGTCTGCCTGTAAAAAAGTGTAAATATATATATTGCAATAGCAGAAAATTCCATGTGTGTTAATTCTGCTGTGGAAAATGTGTGTTTATACATATATCTGTATGTACTGCCTCAATCTCTTCAGCTTTTGATAACAAAAATAGCAACAAAATCTTTCCTTTCCTCAAGGCTAACAATAACCTTCTTGGTGATTTTCAGAGGAGTCTCTGCTCTGCAGACAGCTCTGATTCCTTCCCTGTTCCCTGCATTACATTCCAAATGCTGCTGGGTCCCCCTGCCCTTCCCATGCCGCCTGCCAGTGGTGCCCCAGGAATTCTCTGTCTGTAAAGGAAATTGGACTTGTCAGCCCTGAATAAACACCCTGTCCCTGTAGAGACATAGGGGCTGCCTAATCCTCACTGTCACCCTCCAGCATCGTGGGCAGTTCCAGTAGCCAGAGTGAGATGTTTTGGGCTCAACTAATTGAGTTCATCTTTCGCAGGTGTTTGATCCACATGATTTGTACACTGGAGATCAGTTCTCCAAGGTCCTGAGCACATTAACAGCTGTAAATAAAGCTGCTGAAGGTAAGAAAAACGGGGTTCTTCTACTGTCCTTTCAAACTAGTTCTCATGTGTATGCAGGGCTGGTTTTTATTTTTTTGCTAATTCCTAATTTATGGTGATTTCTGGAGGTTTGTCAAATTGTGCTGCCAGCACTGATGGCTGATGGTGGACAGTGGGATTGACATTTCAGGCTTCTACCAACTCTGAGTTAAAATGTGACATTTCAGAGTTGCTGTGTGAACTCTGCAGAGCTCGATTATCACTTTACACTGAGGGACCTCTGCTCAGTTTTGACAGTATTAAGGGACTTCAAAGTAGGTCAGCGTAAGGAATCCTCAATGTAAATGAGCATGCATCTCCCAAAATGCAAATATCAGATTCTAAAGAGTGTGTTTTAAAGCTGAAGAGAAAAACAGCTCCATCTGCATAATAGCTTTCCTGAATGTCAAAACAAATGTTGTTGCTAGTTGCTCAGTCAATTGTATTGATGTTTTTCTCTCTCTCCTCTCCCTGGTTCCATGGAGTAGGCTCCTGAATCTGGGAATCAAGCTGATGGCTTGTCCTGCATCCCTGAGAGCAGGAGCAGGCTGCTGAAGCAAAACAAATCAGCTCATCCTGATTCTATCCCAGATATGTAGCTGTTCCCTAGAGATTGCTTTAAAATGATATTCAGCATAGGCTGTGAAAAGAGAAGTTCAGCAGGGGGGACAATGGCACAGTGGTGCTCTGGGGAGGGGTGAGGGGACCAGGGTCTCTTTTCTGAGGGGTTGAGGACCAGGTCTGCCTGGTGCTGAGGAGAGTTCACAGCCTCTTGTCGTACAGGTGGATTAGGACAGACTCCTACACACCCACTGAAGTCCAGCCCCAGGACAAGAGTTCCATTTCCCTGTTGCAGGTTACATTTGAGGTGATTTAAGGGAGGAAATTTCAAAATGAAAACTCATTATTTTCCTCTCATGGGAAGGCTTTCCTTTTGGCTTACTGCATTTTGCCTATACATTATCTAAACTGGTGTATAAATTATCATGCATATATTGTACATCAACATATATAATAATATACGATGTCTAATAATAATCTATAATGTATAATAATAATAGTATATATTTGTACACACCCTCGTATGATTTGTACACACATATGTGTGTGTGTGTATAATGCTGCTCTGAAGAAATTCAGGTTCTGAGGAGCTGTTCTGGAGCCAGGACTCAGCTCTGCTGACAGCTCACTCCACAGAAGTTTGGGAATGGGAATTCGGCCTCAGCACGCCTGAGCACCTCCTCCCAGCCTCTCACCACTCAATTACCAACAGCACCCGCTGACCCTGTGTAGAAGCTCTGGCAGTTCAGTGTGATAGGGGATATAAAATGTAGGTTATCTCAACCGGGAGCAACCTCTGCAAATGCTGCTGTTATGATTGGTATTTGCTTCATTATTCTGAAAGCGAAAAGAGAGAGAAACTTTCCTGCCTCTGTCCTCACCTGTTGCTGGACTGGAGGAGTGTGATGGGGTGTGTGCTGACAGGGTGGCGAGGCTGCAATGCCATTCGCACATCAGTCCCCTTATTTACAGCCCCAACTCCATTCTTCCAGCCACCCATGTGCCAGCTCAGCCTGGGACAGGGCTTTGCTGGGGAATAGTTCCTATCATACGTTACTGACAGGGCTATAGAGAAGCTGGGATCCTCTTGGTTTCATGGCAAACATCTGTTTGAACATATGCTTTCTGTGTTTAAATGTTAAAAAGCACAATGCTTGTGACATAATTAGCTGCTCAGGCAGAGAGCACCCTTGGGAAAAGTACAGGGTAAAATAAATACATGTATAAAACATTTGCTTTTTGGTGGCTTGGCCAAATTCCTGAGGAGCAGGAGCCTGTGTCCTAAAAACTGCCACTGCAGATGGTCCGGTTTGTCTGTCTTGCCAGAGGCCACAGTCTGAATGGAGCATCAGGATAAGCCTGGTACCAGCTACTGCAGTTGCTGGTGTCACCAAGGTGCTGACATGCCTGCACATCCCAACACCCGCAGCACTGCTGCATCCCAACATCCTGGTTGGAGGCAGAGGGAAGTAGGTGTCAGCTAAGGAAACGCTGTGGGAATGCGTTTCTGAGCATCTATTTGAAGTCCAAATCCTTGTGTCTTCATGGATCTTTTTATGCAAATAACTGGAGGCATAATTTGTAGCGGATAAACTTTTAGTTCAGCAGCTGTCCATCAAAACACAGCAATACAGAGCTTGATGCTTTTGTCTGCAAGAGAGGGCAGGGAAGGAAAAACAGCTGTGCTGGATCAGACAAGGCTCATCTGCCAAAAATAGTGTAGGAATGTGAGCAGAAAACCCAGCTATTTTAACCATAGTTTAAGCAACATATGGCAGCAGTGTTCCATGCTGGACCAGGCATAAAATAGGACACTGTCATGATGCAATATAAATGATACACTTCCCTGCCAAACTGTCAAAGGCAGTTTTGCATTTGTTTCTAGGTTGCTGCAGATATTTATAAAAGCTTTGGAAGATTGGGAGGGGCAGGGAGAATCATAAAATCTACAGTAATGGAGTAATTTCTGTGGGACTGTGGCTGATGACTTGAATAAGTGAAGTCTGGACTCAGGATTTATGTCCTCCCTTTCAGAAGGAATCAGGGGAAGAATATCTCACACTGGCAGCCAGCCACACCCCTGGCCTGTGAGTCACCAAGAGCAGCCAAAACCGCTCCTGCTTAAATATCAGGATGCTTCAGAGAGAAAAACCCACTTTGTTGGCAAAGTGGGTTTTATGTGGGGTGGGGTTTTGCAGTTGCTGCAGCCCAGGAAGCTGGGAGTTCACCATGCAGTCGTCAGGCAGTTGTGTAACAAGCAGGGCAAGAGAGAAAACTGAGTCACTGACAGTACACAAGGTTTGCCATGGATGTTGTCCATCGCTGGAGCATGGACTGGCTAGACTGGTGTGTGGGTATGGCATGGCTGGGCTTTGTAAGGCAGCAGCATCTGGAAGTCGTAGTCATGGACCCCACTGTGCAAGGGGTAGGAGAGAGACGAAGCAAGTCCCTTCCCCAAGAGCTCACAGTTTGTGTTGCTCCAGGTCCAATCTAAGGATGAGGTGTTTTCCTATTGAAACAAAAATACTCTGAGGAGAATAGAAGCCCAGCTGAGTTCCTGTAACTCCCACTAAACTTCCCCTTCAGAATGAGTTTTCCATGCTGACATTCAGAGTGGAGGAGAATGGAGGAAAAGCAGCCTTGGAGTTTGTCTTTTCCGATTTCTGTGCACATTTCATGGCTGCGTTACCCTCTCCTCTTGCAGTGTTTTCAAGGCAGAACTCCAAATGTGGTCCAGGGACTTGCACACCCAGCACAGGGATTCCTGCAGACTGCTCTTCTCTGTTCTGCTTTTGAGGTCCATAGACATGCAAGGTCCCCACTGCAGGTGGAAAACTGTAGCTCTGGAATGCAGAAATGTCCTAAAATCTGAAGAGAAGCTACAAGACCAATCTTAAAAGTCCTTCACATTTTACTGAAGTGATATCTGCTGTTGCATCTTTTGAGCACCATGGGACACAGAAAGGAGGTGATCTGAGTGGTGTCCCACAGTGTGGTGTGGGGTACAGTAGCAGTGAAGTACTGGGAATTACTGGGTGGCTTGAATCCCATGTTTTTACCCCTGTGCAGCATCCAGCAGGATTCTGGGGCTGAGTGCTGCCAGGTCCTGCAGGAGCTGGAACTGCTCTTAGCAACAAGGCTACTGACTCAGTGTCTGTGCAGTTAGGACCAGGAAACTTTTTAGTCTCTGGCAACTTTTTCAGTATTAATATAGAAACAAATCACTAATTATGAACACAGATGTGTCAGAGCAGCAGCATTGCCTCCAGCATCAGGTGGGGACAGAAACAAACCTAGAGACTGGTTTGCAAAGCAAGGAGCTCTGAGTGTGTGAAGGAGGCAGCTCCAAGAGCTGCTGGGATGATCTGAGCCTTTCCATGGGCAGTTCATCTCCTGGGGATGACACTCCTGTCCTTCCTCGGCATGGCTTGAATCCCTCTCTCACATGACTAATGGCAGCCATCCATGAACAGCAATCAGAATAGTGCCTAGCCTCTCTCAGCTGGATAATGAACCCAGAGGGACTTCTCTAAATAGAGGAGCGATTGTGTTGACCAACTGTTCAGCATTCCTCTCCACTCAGCGGGATAGCCCACACTGCAGCTGCAGAGGTGACCTAAGAGCACTCACTGGAGAGCTAAACTTTGACACACCTTCAACAGTGCTTACTTGGATCCCAGAAACATTCCCAGTAGGGAATCACTGTACTGAGTACTATTCTACTTTTCTACAGTTTTAAGGGGGATTTCAAAGAAATACTGCGATTGGATGTGTGGCTGCAGAGCTGGCACAACCTAGGAGTGCCTCAGGATGCAATTTAACTTCTTCCATGATGGAAGGGTTATCCCAGCCCAGAAAACCACCCTCACTGCTGACTGGGAGTACCCACACTGCAGATGCCATGCACTTGCTGTCTTCCTCTGATAGATGCTCTTTGAACTGTTGTGGCCTGTTCCTGTTTTCTTTGCAGGCTTTACTCTTTGCTTTGCTGTGATGTGGAGGGATGGTGGACAGCTGGGTAAAACTCAGATGTTGTTTTGTTTCCCCAGATCAGCTGTCAAAAGGGCCATGTTCACATCTGTCCTCTCTTAACTCCGTGGCAGGAGACCCCCAGAGTGACTCCGACGGCACAGCTTCCCAGTCAGCAAGGGTGTTACGGAGGCAGTCCAAGCCTGTGGTACCCTTTATTTAACATGTAACCGTGGGTTTGATGGCCTTGGGGTTAGAGGAGTGTGATTGGTACCTCTGGGTCAACACCAGAGGTTGTTCTCCCCTGATCTCCATCATGGGTTTGCTGCCTCAGCTGGAGAGAATCCTGTGGCTTCTCCAAACTGCAATGTTTCTCTGTGTGACATGAGGAGAGTGATTCTTATCTGCCACCCATTGCACTGGGAAACTAAATTAATGCTTGGGAGGGACCTTGGGGTCCTCTGAAGGGAGTGTTTACATAACAGCAAGATATTATTGCTTGTTATACAGAGCAATACTGAAAAAACAGCTGTCACAACAGAGAAGAACAATGGCTTGTCCTAGTGGTTTCTGCTTTTTTTGACTATTTACCGACGTTTTTCCACATTTCTTTCCTTAGGAGATGACCGAGAATGGCAGTCATCAGCTGGTGGTAAAGGCCAGGTTCAATTTTAAGCAGACCAATGAGGATGAACTCTCTTTTAACAAAGGAGACATTATTTATGTCACCCGAGTTGAAGAAGGGGGCTGGTGGGAAGGGACCTTGAATGGAAAAACAGGCTGGTTCCCAAGCAACTACGTCAGAGAAATCAAATCCACCGGTAAGCAAACTGCTTTCAAGGGCTGATTGAATGACAGTGGCATAATGCAGTGAGGACCCTTGTGCCTTTGGGAAATTGCCGCTATTTATTAAGGACTGTTTGTGTACTTCAGGCAGCTGGGCTAATGGAAGGATGAACGGAAGGGTAAAGTGTAGTCTTTCGGATGAGTTGCTTGAGAGCTGCTTCACCCTCTTCCCAGCACGTTGTGCCTTTCTGTTGCTCCCCCCAAGCCCCAGCAGCGTGGAAGAAGTGATATTGTCAGAGAATGAGGACAGAGATGGATGTGGGTCCCCTTTGTCCTGGGGAGCTGTCAGGTCATTCCAGTGTCTGAGCACAGAACTAGCTTTTTGTTAGAGATCTTGGTCAGGCAATGTATTTGTGTTTGATCCTGGCTTTTCAGGCATCAGTGGAATGGATGCTCACCATCATGGTGTGGAATCTGACAAAAACTGCATGGCCACAGGGCATGGTCTCTGTTTTGGTCCATAGTGATGGCTGATTTCACAGAGTACATTTTTCCCCAGACACTTTTGCTGCAATATTGACAAAGGAAGAGGGAGGGGATGATCCGTCTGATGACATCTGCCTTTACTGAGCTTTGTCTTGAGTGTCTAACATTTTCTGTGATGTGGTTGTACTCAGACATAGGGTGGTGATGATATGAAACCCCTGGCCAACTGCCCTGTGGCATTACACATCCACTCAAGCAGCTCACCCTTGCCCAGGCCTTTGTGTGAGATTAAACTGGTTTTTTGCAAAATGCAACTTAACTCCTTAATGTGCCTTGAGGACTTACCATAGACAGAGACCAGTTGTGTGCTTGGTGCTGGTTCTATGGCTCAGGATCTGCTCTGGCCTCAAACGCTAAGATGCCAGCAGGAGTCTGCAAAGTAGCTGCAAAATGTGCAGCCCCTGTTAGACATCCTTGCTTCCACGCTTGCAAGAATAAAGCAAAGGAGGGAACAAAAAAATTCATGATTTAGTGCTCAGAATTAGGTCAGTTTTTATTTAATTCTAAATGAAAAAAATCATTGTTAAGATATCTCATCTCCCACTGTTTCCCTCTGGGAAATGATGTCTGAGCTGGAGCAGGACGTTGCAGCAGGAATTGAGGGCTTGTCTGGCACAACTCAGGAATCACTAATTAACTCTGAGGGGAGAAGAGAGATGTTTTAAACAAAGGAGAACAAACTTGAGTCCTATAGGGAAAATCAGATAGGAGCTGCATGAAATGACAGTATCTCGCTGAAGTGAAGGGCCTGTCTCCCTAGATCCTGATGTAAGAGCCCATCAGATTTTCTGTCTACAGAGCTTTTCCCTCCAGATCCTCTCTTGGCACCATTTTGCATGGCAGGAGAGTTCATTGCCCTGGTGTCTGTGTGCTCAGGAGATGTGGCCGTATTGCAAGTGAGGAATGAGGGACCATCAGTAAATCCTCCATGCCCCGGGGGCACTGCCGGGGCTGCAGCTGGCAGGGAGCTGCTTTTCCCATCTCCACAGTGTAAGACTTGTCACTGTGAATGGAGTTACTTGTTTTTCAGCAGTGTCCATACCTCTGCTGTGTCCTAGGTGTACCGTTTGGGTGGAACTATTCTGTGATTCTGTGAAGTAACTGTGGAGCTGAGCTCCTCTGAGTCTTTAGATGAGGCACAGAGCTCCTGGCTGGAAGTGACAGGCAGCACTACAAGAGTAATAATTAGAAAGTACATCAAGCTGCAGCTTCCAGAGGCTAAATTTATCAATTTCAAGCTTCTCCCCTGCTATCAGTGTGAAAGTAATTGCCTTGTGTGAGCGATTGCAGGGAGACAGGAGAGCCTGGCTGCTCCACATGGCATGGAGTTGTTTCAGTATGTGCAGAGTGGCCAGGGCTGGGGCAACCTTGCACTGCCTGCCTGTCCCAGTCCAGAGAGGTGATGGTGTTGCTGGCAAAGCCATGCTGCTGACAGGGAAGGAGCTTCTCTAGGAAAGGAACAATGGAGCAAGAACTTGTCCATGTGTGTGTGCGTGCACATATGTACAGTGCTGGAGGCATCCACAGGGATTTAGCAAATGCAGAATGAGAATTGACTGCCAGGTTTTTGGGAGCTTCTCATTTAAATCTACCTTCATTCAGAGAAGGATTTTGTATCACAAGTGACTGTGGGGATCGGAGTTCAGCGTATTGATTGGAGTTGGCTTCAAGTGCCCTTGAATTCCAGTGAATCACCTGGAAGCTGCACCAGGATCTGTCATTTCTGATAGACACCCACTTTTAAAAACAAATTTAGTGGGCCAGGTGAAGCCACACTGTAGTTCCAAACAGTGCCAGATACTGGGCTGCTGCCAGGGATTTTGGAGCAAACCTGGATGTTGGCTGGCAGAGGCTGCACGAAGCTCTTGGTGTGACTCGCTTGGCCACCGTCAGTGTCGTGCATGCCACTGGTTTGATCCTAGTTTTTTGTGAAACGGGGAAACAACCCTTCAATTGAGGTTTTATGGTCACAGGGGTGAAGTTACATTTGCTGGACATGATGTGGCAGTGTCTTTTCCTGATGGAATAATGAGAGCTGTGCACTGTAATTTATTCATGGGTTTTTTTTGTACAGATAAACCACTCTCTCCCAAAGCATTAAAAGGGCTAGAAAACACTCAGCTGACAAAGAATTATTACCCTGTGGTAAGTTTTAAAGTGCTGATCGTACATTTTAATAAGTACCATATTATTAATCTTCTGAACTGGCTCCTTCCCTTAAAAATCATTGAAGCAATTTGTAACAATTGGGGATGCGACTCTGTGTTTAAATGCAGCTGTTTCCATTCCCTTGATTCAAGGCCGTTGAGACCATAACCACAAATGGCTGCAAGATGTCAAAAGTAGAGACTTGAAGTAGACAACTGAGATAATTAAGGAGAGGTGACAGCTTTCAGATCAATGTGGGGGGATAAGGCACAGTATTTCCTGTTGATAAAGAAGGGGAGATAAATGTCATGGTATAAGCAAGCCAGATCAGGGCTGTGGTCCCTTTCTTGGGTTTGGCTGGAGATGTTACAGCCCGAGGTGCCTGTCCTGTGCCTCTGCCAGCAGCTGCAGCCCTTGGAGGACAGGCAGCTGCCACAGCTCATGGCATGGCTTTGTAACTGGACTTGGCTTTGGAGCAGGTTCGAAGCCTGCCAGGCCATGAGCTGCTGCTGCAGAAGGGCTGGGGAAACATCCCCTCCTCTACATATTGCTGCCAAAGCAAGGAGGTCTGGCAAAGCAGGAGCAGTTACCTTCACTGCCTGTGTCCAGGCTGGAGTGAACCCCGTGGTGTAAGAGAGTGAAGATGCCTCACGTGAGCATCCCTGGCTTTCAGTGCTGGAGCTGAATCCTGCTCATCAGTATGTCTAAATATATTTCAAGCAAAGCAAAGAAGAAACAGTTTGTCCAGGAAGCTGGAAACCACCTCCACTCTCTCTAGTGCTTATCCACAGTGAGAAACTGGAATGCTGACTGTGAACGTGCAGGCACTGGGTTTGCCTGCTATGTGGCCAGAGACAAAACAGCTGCTGAGATGGATTAGCAGGACCAAACCCAGATCACCACATCCCTGAAGTGGCAAATGAGGTGTGCCTTGGCTTGATCTGCCACAGAAGCCATCCTCGGTGCAGCTTTTAACACCTGCTTTCCAGGCCTCCCCAAGTTTGCAAAGTAAAATCTCAGTATTTGACCATCAGGACTTTCCTGAGTGTTCTGGGTTCTGCATTAAGAAATGTGATTTCTGGACTTAAAATACACTTCCATGCTTTTCCAGACTTGGAAGCCAATATCATGTTCTTTTGACTAGCTTGCTAGTACAAAGATCTTCTCAGTGCTCTGTCTCTCACCCTAGGTGTTGCAAAATATTCTGGAAACAGAACGAGATTATGCGAAGGAACTACAGTCACTTCTGGGAACTTACTTAAGACCCCTCCAGTCTTACGATAAGTAAGATATAAGGGCATCTGAGGTAGAGAGAACACTGTGGGAGCCTTGGGGTGTCATGGACAGAGGGTGCATGTTTAGACATTGTCCAGTCAGTAGAGATGGGAGAGTGGTATCCTAAGGCCTCTGTATTTCAGTCACTTCTCCCTTCCCAAAATCTTCATGTGGGAAAATTTCTTGTGCTCTCAGCCTTGTAGGCCTAAATGAGGGTGGTAGGAGAGTGACTCATAGGATGACAGAAACAAGCACATTAGCTTTGGAAACATCCAACCTCACTAAAGGAACAAAGCAGCCCCTACCTATAGGACCCTCCTCCCATAGGGAAATCCATGGCATGAATCCCTGAAGACAAAACTGTCTCTGTGTCTGTGCACACACCTCCCTCCCCACCTCTGGCTGAAATCCCATCTGTCTGTGTCCGTTAGACAGCTAAAGATCTGAGAAGATTAGTGTGATTAAGTGATTAAAATCCAATTAAGATAATCCTTGGCAGCAGATGTCTTCTCCAGGAAACAGTGGTCTGTAGCTCACAGATCATGAATTTTGTGTTCTGTCCGATGGTGTATCTGGGGAAGGAGAAATTTTTGTGTCTTTTTGGAAGACTTACAAATTGCTTACGAATAAAACTGGGTGCTCCTGAGAGCAACTTCTCTTTGATGGTGACTGGTGATGTGGCTCTTGTAGGCTCAGCGCTGGGGACATTGCAGCATTGCTGGGAAACATGGAAGAAATCTCTGCTTTTCAGCAAACACTGAACCAAGCCTTGGAAGAAGTTGCAAAGTAAGTTTGTGTCATAGCACTGTGGTTGTTAAGCTTTTAAACTGTAGCTAAAAGTAATAGAAAGACATGTTCATTAACGTTCCTCCTGGCTGCTGTCTTAGACTTGTTAAAGAAGAAAATAACAGGACTGAGGAAAGGTGGCAGGCAGTGCTTTGGCAGGAGGAAAGGTAGAAGGAACTCTGACATTTCTGGTGTTAAGGCATCTGCTGAATGAGTGTCACTAGACCTGACACAAAAGTGTGCCTAACCCACAGATGCAGATGCATGCAGGGTATGTGGTCTGGCAGGCATGAAGATAGGAATTGCCAGGGAGAAAAGAACAAATTATTAGCGGTGATCATTTCCTGCAGGGAGGCTGACACACATTTAGCCTTAGCTAAGGGCTGAAAAGAGATGGGGAAAGACTGAATATTTGGAATATATTCAGGCTGTGGCTTCTCTTTCTTTCTCCATCTTTTCATATTCATGGGCAGCCCAGAGAGTGGGACCCCCCCTGCATTGCCCCTAGTTCTTTCCCGCACATCCTCATCCTCATCATCCCAGCTGCAGCTCAGCTGGTGAGACAGATCAGGCTGAGTCACAGGTTGTCTTAGGCTGGTAATGGGTTGTGATGCTCACTGTCTGCACCACAGAAACCCAGACCCACCTGAGGATCCCCCTCTTGCTTCTCCCCAGGTGGCAGGTGTGCTGCTCAGAGCTTTGCTCAGTGCTGCAGTTATGAAATGACCTGGGAACATCCCTGTGCAGTGTGTAGTTCCTGGGCAGGTGCCTGAGAGTGCTGTAGTTTCAGGGTGCAGATCCGGGGGCTTAACGTGGCTGGTGTGTTGGTGTCTGTAGGCTCCCTGAGAACCAGCAGCGTGTGGGAGGCTGTTTCATGAACCTGATGCCCCAGTTCCGCTCCCTGTACCTGACATACTGTGCTAACCACCCTTCAGCAGTGAATGTCCTCACACAGCACAGGTGAGTGATGGAGAAGGTGATTCAGACTCCTTAAAAAAGTTAACTTTTTTTATTAATACTTGGCCTGGCATGGCTGTTGACCTGTGTTTTGACAATAGGGCAAAGAGATTTCCTGCTGCTGGGAAAACTGCTGGGCCTTTGGGCTCTTCAGCAGAGCCTTTCAGCTTCAGCATGAAGACAGCTCACTGCTCGTGTTCAGAGCTGATCTCACAGGTCCTCTTTGCACATACAGGACTCCCACCTTGGGTCAAACAGGCAGCCTCAGCTCTGGCAGTAGCATCTCCTGTGATTGTTACTTGCTAAAGGACCCAGTTGCAGTTTCAGACCCACTGCTCAAGTGCTCACACACTGACAAATGGGAGGGTGTTCCGCTGTGGCACCATGCTGGGGCGTACATCACTGAAGAAGGAGGATGGTCATCAAGTCACCCAGTTACCCAGTTTATTAACTGAGCTTCTATTCAACCAAATGGTTGATTTTCAGGGTCATTGGTAGATCACATTAATAACATCTTTCTTCAATGTGACCCACATGAGTAGACACTTGAATTTGTGTGATGTCTTGCTCAAGAGTGTGCCAAGCCAAGATGCTACCACTGTGTCATCCCTAATGCAGGTTAGCTGTCCTCCCTGCAACAATGGGAAAGCCAGGACCACATCCATAGTGTTTAAGTCTTCCCATTCTGCAATGGGAGCTCACGACATATTTACTTACCTGCTGAAATCCAGCTTTAATTCAGTGTAACAACAAGCCTGGCTCCAGCAAATGACTCATTCATGTGATTCCTCAGTCTGACCCCTTTTCCTAAATCAACTAAAGAATCAGCTTCGGCAAAGGTGCTGACACACACAAGCCATGTTTTCTGGAGCAATGTACATGCAAACACCTGCATCACAGCTTCCAGCAGGGTCCCAGTGCATTGCTAGATCCTCCTCCAGCACAGTACCAGCCTATGCAGCCCCCACCCTCCTCTCCCCATCCACCAGATACCTGGCCCTGTGCCACCTTGCTGTGCTGGGGGACCAGCTGCTGGCACCAATGTGCCCCAGGGGCTGTGCATTCTAACGCCTGTGGCCACACAGCATCCTCTCCTGCTTCCTGGGGGAGAAGAGTCTTGCTCGGCTGGAAGCTCCCAGCTCCCTGCCTGCTCCATGGGGTTGGTGGTGGTGCTCAGAGGGGAATTTGTGCTGCCTTTAAAGAGGCCCAGCTCAGAGCAGAGCCCTGGCCATCAGGAGGCTGTGGGAGGTAGCAAAACACGGCTCTGAGCTCTGAGAACCCTCCTTATTGTTGTCTCTTTTTATAGTGATGAGCTGGAGAAATTCATGGAGAGCCAGGGTGCGGCCAACCCAGGCATCCTCATCCTGACCACAAGCCTCAGCAAACCCTTCCTGAGGCTGGATAAATACGTGACACTGCTGCAGGAGCTGGAGCGGCACATGGAGGTAGGTGGGGCGTGGGGCTGCTGGGCAGGCTCTGGCCCTTGATGCTGCCAGAGCTGCTCCCTGAGCTTCAAGACACACCTCTGCCTCTTGGTATTTGAGCTCCATGTGGCTAAAAGTACTTACCACATCTCCAAGGAGATGTCCCATGTCCCCCGGACATTATCCACCTTTCAGATTAAAAGTGAGAAACCGGGGGAGGAGTCTGAGGAATGTTGAGGAAACACATTGCCTGCTCTTCACCCCAGCCCCTCCTCAAAGATGGGCCATTTCCAGCACAAGTAAACGCAGAGGCTAGAGTTGGGCTGCAGCTGCCATTTATTTGCGCAGCTGGGAATAAGTCTGTGTCTTTGTTATCATTGGATGAGATTCCTAAGCCACTCGCTCCTGTGGCTTGCAGGCACATCCTCCCCCCTTGCCCGAGGGTTGTGCTCCTGGGTGGAGGCAGAGCTGCACGGACAGACATGGATCTGGCAGCCAGCACAGACACAAAGGTGGAGAGCAAGTCCCTGGGAGCAGGGAGTGCAGCCAGGGGCACAAAGACTTCCTTGGCAAGAAGCAGGTCTGCCTCAGGACATTTCTTGCCCCAGGGACTGTAGAGATCTCTGCTACTGGAGCTCTGCTGCTCACTGCTGGTGCACTCCAGCTGCAAGAAGGCAAAACTCAGGGGTGGTGCAAGAGGGTGAAGAAAATGGAAGTAGCAGTCTGTTTTTAACCAAGTTTGCTTTCTCCTCTCATCCACTTTTAATTACCAGTTAATTTAGCACACTTATCCATGACCTACAATTGAGCCAAAGTATGAAAACCTCTGGCTTGACCCAGAGATATTCCTGAATAGGAGAGGACATGAGAGCTAGCAGGGTAGGCACAGTCCAGACCTACCTGTACCCTCTCACCTGGCTGAGCTGAGCTACAGGGACTGAGCTGAGCCCGGCTGCAGCCACCATGCCCATGCAGGGATAATGTGCTCTTTGCAGGATATGCATTGTGCTCTTTGCCTGCTCTTTGCAGGCAGTTCAGCAGTGGATTTGGGGACACACACATCACCTATTTCTGTTAGTTTCTAAGATGAGTGTGGGAGTTCTGTTGCATGAATCAATAGGGCTGAGATTTAAGCTGTGATGCTGCAGGAAGAAGATGGCTGTATGCAGTGTGGATGTACACCACAACATTCCCTGTACTGCTGCACAGCTACTGAGGGGGCAGGTGTGTTCAGGGCAGCCACTCGTCACACATTCCAGATGAGCAATCCCAGGCTGCAGGGACAGCTCCATCACAACCTAGACACCTTGTGATTTGCTTGGCATGAGGACTCGCTTTGGTTGGTGATGAGGAGCAGGGCCCTAGATCCAGGAGAAAATTCTGGGTGAGTACTAGCATACAGCTGTGGTCAGAGATAAGGGGAAGCATTCTGCTTTTACCTGGCCCAAGAGCACTCTGCTCAGACATGCCTTCCCTTAAACCCGGAGCTGAAGCCCCCTTGATGCTCGTGGCTTTCCACCCTTGATGGGGCAGTGGCTGGAATACGGGGCACATCAATGGAAGTTTCCTTCCTGAAGGTGCACCCTGCACCACTGCCTGTTTTCACTGATTTTTCTTTGCAAGTAGATTTGTTCTAAGTCCAATCATACCTACTCTTGCTCTGGCCACTTTACACTGATTAAATTGGTATCAGTGAATTGCATAGCTGTCTTTAGCCATGCCATGTTGAAGTGGATGATGTGGAAAGTACCTGGGGGACTTTGACCTCTTCCTGAAGCCCATGCTGCCTGTATCCTCAGCCGTGGGTGTACTGGGACAGTGGGTGATGCTCAGGGTGGGTTGATGCTCAGGGCGGGTGCTGCTGCTGCTGGTGGCTGAGGAATTTACTCTCTCTTCACTAGGAGGCGCATGCAGATCATGAAGATGTTTTGAAAGCTGTCACATCCTTCAAGTCCCTTGTGGTAGGTGGCAATTCTTAAAATAGAGCACTCCATTTCAGGTCTGCATTTCATGAAGAATGAGTCAAGCCTGACATTTGTCTCCTCATTAGAAAAAAAGGTCTTTTGGAATGGAAAAGATGGGTTACAAAGAAACTTAATTTCACATTTCAAGCCTAGAGCTGCTCCAGTGGCTGTGGCAAGTGCACGCTGGCTCTATGGTCCCAGAGCAGAGATGGTGGATCTCCAAGTTTCCCCTCTGCTGCTGAAAGCCACATGTGGACCGCGGTGGCAGCAGGGTCCCTTTCATCTCCTGTTGCCTCCATTCCCTAATCATTTGCCACCTGAAACTAGACCGCCCCTTGCTCATTGAGGGAGTGGTTAGCACAGCTGTGACTGACCCAAGTACTGGTGCCAATGGGAAGTTCCCCTCTGAGTCCGTGGAGTAACTCTGGGTTTTGCTGAGGTTTGCTCCACAGGCACTGGGAGGCTTGGACCACATTCCAGTAATTTGTGGCCCCAGGTGCCGTGGCCATCGGTGGGGAACAGAGAGAAGGGATGAGTCAGATAACAAACCTATTTCTGTGAACTCTGTCACCTGCACACCTCAAAGTCCTGCTGCATTGAGATGAAATAGAGGGGGAAAAGCCATCCATGTGCACAGAGGTTTTACCTGGAAAAGCTTTTTTCAGTTATTAAAAAAGCTGTAGTCTGTCTTGCTTTGTAGCCACAGAGAACCTTTCACTATAACCACTCCAAGTATGGCCCAGCTTCCTTCCCTTAGCACAACAGATGTCACACGTTCGTGACAGATGCAAGTGTTTAGCAGTGTAGATAAAAGATGAGGAGGAGAAAGTTCATAGAAAACAGGAAAGGGTGATCATGTTACATTTACTTAGAAACTCAGCAGCCTTTCCATTTATTCTGGAAGCTAATAGGGGAATAACTCATTTAAATTACAAGGTGTCATTAATCTTTAGGAAATCTCGTAAGCGCTGCATGGTTTTACTTGAAATGTGTACTTGGGTGATGAGTAATTTAATGTCATTATGACACAACTAAAGAGGTTCAGTGTGGATTTGATGTTAGACAGGCAGAGGTGCCCCTTGTGATGGGCACGTGGTCCTGTTATAGGACCAGAAGGCTCCCGAGCAAAGGCAGGGAGGGACCAAAGAGCCGCTGTGATTCACACAGTGCCTCTGCACAGACTGTGATGAATTCCTGTGGATTTTATTTGGATTTTTATCCTGGGAACATTGGATTCAGACATTTGGGGAACCATCAAAACATGCAGCAGTTGTAGAACCAGAGTAAGCCCCCACAGTTTGGTTCAAATGTGTGCGGTTTCAAACTAGACCCAATGCAGCCTCTCTCTTTGAAGAGCTGGATAGTCAAAGAGTTGGAAAGGAGGAAAATCTCTGTCAGAAAAAGGGGTTTGGAAAAAACCAAGCGGTTGGTGAAAACAGCCCTGGTTTGGCTTTGCGGCAATTTTCCCTGTTGGCAGAGGGGTCAGTTAAAGAAAGTTATGCTTGGATTTGCAGGACTGTCTTTGTTCAGTCATCACTGTCCTCTCTTGCTGAGAGCTGCTGAGACTGGTCACTCCCTGGAGCTTCTCCAGTCCCCAGCTGCCCAGCAGTGGTGCAGTCTTTTCAATTACAGCACTTTCAGAAGATTCTTTTTTGTGCTACTCTACAGCACTGCCCAGTCCTGCTTTTGGGTTCACAGATCTCAGTTAGAAAATATCCACCCATCTGATTTGTGGGGACTTTGCAGTGCTACAAGTACAACTCTGCTGTTTGGACAAAATGGGTAAAATCCCTCTATGCAGTTGCAAAACTAGAGACATTTAACTGTGCAGCTGTCTTGGTTTGGAAATTGTGACCCTGAACTCTCAGAGGCAGGGCTGGTTTGGAAAGAAAAGTTTGCTCAGTGCAGTTTGCAATTTCTTTGACATTTGAATGTAATCATTACTTCATAAATCACTATGGTGTGATTTTTTAACAAACTTTGTGTAATGGAGCCAAAGCAGGCTTTCCTGATCCCTGACACGACCATCCCTGAGCCCACAGAGCTGTGTGAGTGTTGCTGGTGGAACTGGGATGGTTTGGGTTGACTCCTGCCCTTCAGCTAACAAAGCTCTGCTGTGATTCCTAGTCGCAATGCCAGGAGCTGAGGAAGAGGAAACAACTTGAGCTGCAAATTCTTTCTGAATCCATCCAGCGCTGGGAAGGAGAGGACATAAAAATGATGGGAAATGTCATCTACATGTCGCAGGTTATGGTGCAGTCTGGAGGAAGTGAGGTGAGTGTAGTGTTCCTTCTGCTGGCTACAGACCTCGTGTCTGAAAACCCGCTTGCTCCCAGGATAAGTGATGCGAGGCGTCAGCTCCTCTCCTTCCAGGCCACAAACTGATGACAAATAATGCTGATAAATAATTTTACCTCGGGAAGAGTTGTGCAGTGGGGCAGTGCATGTTTTTGGAGTGAGTCAGGCATCCCATAGGTTTAGCTTCAGGCCTTTGGCGACACACTTTTCAAGCAAAAGAAGTATCTCAGTGTCATATAGCACGTTAATTTCCCTCTTTCTCCCCTGTGACTTAATCTGAGAAATAAGAGTGACTAGAAAATGTCCTACGTGCAGCACAGGGGCTGCTCTGATGCCCCACCCCAGAGCTGACTGTGCTTTGGAACTAACTGGAGTGATTCTTGTCCTACTGGTCCTAATGCATTGCACCAGTGCCTGCCACAGACCTTCCCCAGTGGTGCTAAAGGCATGTGTGCTGCATGCTTGATGTGGGAAAGTTCCTGTTACCACTGAATTGCTTGCTGTAGCAACTTTTCCCTGGGAAGGGAGGACCTGTAAAACAAACCTGTGCAGCATCTAGTCCCAAAAGTCTTCCTGGTTTGGGATGCGAGATGCTGGGGGACATAAGGCCTTCTGAGGCACTCTGCAATGATTGGAAGAGGATTAGCAGGATGCAGACAAAAATCTATGCAGGGAGAACTGGTACATAAATGAGATGCTGTAAAGAAAAAAAAAGCCACAATAATTGGTTTGGGGGTGATCTCACAGGCTGTGATTCCAACTGCAACAAGCTCAGTTTGCTAGAGGCAGCTGCTTGTGATGTACTGCAGACTGGACTAACCTAAATTCTTATCCCCCCAGGAGAAAGAGGAGCGATATTTCTTGTTATTTTCCAATGTTTTGCTGATGCTGTCTGCAAGCCCACGGATGAGTGGGTTCATCTATCAGGTAGGCATGCTTAGTTTGAAGTTGCAAGGCATTCAGTGTAAAAAAGGAAATCAGATAGTTCTTATAAAATTCAAATCCTCTGCGTCCTTCAAACTCTCTGTTGTGATGCAAACACCCCAGGCTGGGAACCAGGACTTGGCTTTACCATGTGCCAGGATAGTTAATGCCTTTGTCCTGATAAATGGTTAAGCAGTATTTGGTAAGTGAATGCTGTGAAATTAGAAATAAAAAGGGAAAAACCTCAAAACCTGTTGTTCTACCTGCTGTTCTTGAGAGTGGGGGGTGTGTGTGTGAGGTGTCCTGACCCAGCTGAAGGGTTTTGACCAGACAGCTGGCTCTCAGTTTTGTGCCATCTCTGGAAAATACTTATAAAGCCACTGCAAAGAGCATGAAAATTCCACTCCATGAGGTACTACATATGACTCTTCATTTCTTGTGTTTTACCATTTTCCATACCATCCAATGGCTGGAATCAGGGTGTTGAGAGCTTGGCTTTTCTCCAGCTGTGTGAAACCATCAATACTGCCAAGAAGAGGATGCTCTTGTTTTGATGTGTCATTTGTCATAGCAAGGGAGATGAGAAAGATATGGGAAATATTTGGCTGGGTTTTCTGACTTGACCCACCGATGGGAGTAAGGTGAGCAGGCAGTTCAGCATGCAAATCAGAGGGATGGGGAAGGCTTTCAGAAAAAAAATTGAAATTGATCCTTCTGACTTGACTGTAAAAAAGGTTTGCACTGAATGAAGGAAAAGGGCAGCAGATGAGCTGGGGATGACTCAGTTGTCATGGGAGCCTCATCTCCGGGGTTTGACCTAGTTGTGCAGGGAAATCTAGATCCATACATTAAAGAAGACTCTTCCTGCAGTCTGAAGCCTTCACAAATTAATTTTAAATGGCGATTCACAAAGAGAAAGGAATCAGCAGAAACAAGCAGAACAACACCCGCTGGGAAGCAGATGCAGACACTGACTGCTCTTCAATTCTCCCAGGGAAAGCTGCCTTTGACAGGAATGACGCTGACAAAGCTGGAAGATACCGAAGGGAATGAGCACATGTTTGAAATCACAGGTCAGTGGGGCCCTCTGCCTGGGGCTGTCCTCCCAGTCCAAACAACTGTTGCCACTGGAAGTACTGGTCCTCCTTCCCCCAATCCCCCGCCATGATCTTCCTCCTGCTCTTTTACCATGTGTTGTCTGAGCTTCTGAGCACCTCTGTCCTGGCTGAGGCAATCTCCTCCCAGTGCCCTGGAGCTCTGCCTCTGGCTGCCTTTGGAGACCGTAGTGTTTCGTATGGGACAAATCTCCCACCCCAGTAGCGCTGCTCTGCACTGGTGTGCCCTGTCTGCATCCAGTGGCTGTCCCTTGTAGCTCTGAGTACCTAATTTATTGACAGATTAATGGTTCTGGTCATCAGGGAGATTTCCTAGTGTTCCTCCCATTTTCCCCTTCAATTTATCTCATTACTTGTAGGTATACACAGTCATTTCATGAGCAGTGCCTGGCCTGCAGTACAGCTGTTTGTGCTGGTGGTATTTGGTGTCAGGATCCTGTTAATCACGGAAATGTCGTGTTTAATGACCTTTAATATTAAATAATCCTCACACATTCATCTCACCAGTTCCCTTAGCATTTCTTGCAGCTCCCACATTGTCAGTGGTTGGCCTGAGCAGGATGGACAGTCACATCATCATTGTAGATGAGATGCTTAGGGACAGGGTTTAGTGCTGCACCTTGCAATGCTGGGTTAGTGGTTGGACTTGATGATCTTAGATGTCTCTTCCAACCTTAATGATTCCATGATTCTATCTTTGCCCTGGCCTTTTTGGAGCCACTGGACCGTGCAAACTGAGGAGCCATTTCCTGCTGTGCTGAGCTGATCTCCTCCTGTGTCTCCTCCTGAGTCTCTTCCACTTGCTAAAGACAGTTGTTTAACCCTCTGCCACAGGGAACATGATGGAGCGGATCACTGTGTCCTGCAGCACCAGCCAGGACTTGCACGAATGGCTTGACCACTTGCAAAGGCTGACCAAAGGGACATGCAGCACTGTCTCCAAAACACAGTCCTGGAGCCCTCATTCAGTAAGTGTCACCTCCAAGCCTTTGCTGCCTGGGTTCCTTGCTGCTGCCTGAGCTCTCTGTTTCAGCAGTGTGCCCTGGCACTGGGGTAGCATGTCAGCTGTAAGACACATCCTGCGGTTTGGTTTGTAACCATGTTGTGCTTGTACCATTTTACATGAATCCTGCCCTATTTTTGTTGCAACTTAGGTGTCTCAATGTCTCAACGCTTGTCCATTCCCCTCCATTTCTCTGCCTTGTTTGGTAGTTAACAGTCTTGGTTTGCTTCTCGTCTGTTTTCTCAGACATTTAGTTCAGCTGGGCAGATCCGTGGGCCTCTGGAACCCCCCAAAATCCTGAAGCCCTGGAGCTTGAGCTGCCTCCGTCCTGCTCCTCCGCTCAGACCATCAGCAGCGCTGAGTTACAAAGAGGTAATCATCCCACCTGCCTGTGCAGGACCCTGATTTCACACAATCCCTAGATCTTGTGTCCAGGTTTCATATCTCATAGCAAGGGCACAGAAATGTAGGTTCTTGGGGATGTTGAGAGAAATTACTCTGCCGGTTTGGCCCCAGTCCTGTGATGGATGTTGGTTGCTGTGCCAGGCTTTGTGCTACAAGGGACTCATGAGTACACGTGTTTGCAGGCTGGATGTTTGCTGTTAGCTGCTCTAGCCAGCATCCTCAGCTGCTGGATGTCACCAGTCCCACATCTGGGTGTCCCATTGAGCCCTGTCCTTTGGCAGTGCCATGGTGGAGCTGTTTCCTCTCCTCCTCCTGCCTTGGTCTGAGCTGTGGACAGGGGCCTGCTCCCTGCTGGAATGTGTTCGAGCTCCAGCTGTAGCAGCAATCCTGTGTTACAGGATTGAGAAGCAATACTGCACCACGAGGAAGAGGCAAAATGCCTGCCCATGTTTCTTGTGTCTTCCATCCTGTTTTGGTGGCTGGAACAGGATGTGGAGCTTGACCCTCCTTTGCCACCCACCTGAGTGTTACACAGCAAGGTCCTGCTGGGAGGCAGCAGCCTGAAGGGTGGCTTCCCCTGCAGGAACCCCAGCCTGGGAGCTGGGAGGTGGTGTGGGAAAACCCAAAATACAGCCTAGCTCTGATTCTCACCCTGCACCACAACTGTAGTGCTCTCCTTCTCTACCTCATGTTAAATTTTTGGGATTACTCACCAGTACCTCAGGTAACGTTCCCCTTACTGAGTGAGCACTCTGGATCTGAGTCAGATGCCTTTCTTGGTGCAGCAGACCTGGGAGTGTCACTGCCCCAGCGAGGATGGAGACAGGGAGGGGGCTTGGACCCCCTCAACCCTCCCAGCACTTAGGGATGGAGAGTACAGCAGCTGGCAGGACTGTGGGTCTGCTGCTCCAGGTAGAGATTTTATGTAGCCTCATTGCATCTTGTTGCATTTATTTCTTAGAATTTGTAAAGTAACGCATTTCAATTTGGGAATTAAATTGTTTAAATACCAACTGCGCAGACTGAAAATGACCCATAGTCTTTGCATGTTCCAAATTCCTGATGAAGGCTAAATGACGTCTTGCTTGCGTGGTGAATTAAAAATATGGATAGATGCTTGAGGTAGAAGAGAAATTTTTCTGTGGGAGAAAACACAGATTGAGTGATATCATTAATACCACGGTCCCTTGCAGTTTGTTGTCTCGTGCCACCCATAGCAGGAATTAAACTCTCTGTGTCGAACCAGGGGGGAGGTTTCTGCCCCAGAGGCCTAGCCCACAGCGAGTCCCAAGGGATGGGATGCTGGATGGTATCCTGCAAGGTGTCGTAGGACCAAAAATGTGACTTCCATGGGAACAAGCTGTGCTGACCACGTTGGTAGGAACCCAAAGGCCAACGTGTCCAGCAGAGTTGGGCAGGCACAGCTTGGTACCCAGTCAGTCCAGCCTGAGCCTTTGGAGAGACTCATGGACACAAGCCTGCGATGACAGATGGGAAATAAGTTTGGTTGTTGGCCCAAGCAGATCCACATCTGCCTCATCCCTCTGTCTGGGGTGTTTAATCACTAAACAGTATCCCTATTTCACTGTATTTTAGTTTTTTTAATTTAAAGTAGAGCACAAAATAAACAATGCTAACAGCTCTGTGCAAGCACCTTCCTATAATGAAGATATAATGACGGAATACAAATTTCAAAGGTTATTTGCAGGGAAGCGAGTGGGAGAGTTTGATTAAAAGATTAGAGATTTTCAGACATCCACTGTTTCTTTACTTGTCTTCTCATAGTGTAGGATGGGATGGCATAGTCTTGTGCATTTCCTTGTACCCAGCTGTGCTCAGGAAACCCCAGACTCTGCTTGTGTACTGCACCTCACTCCTGTTAGTTCCATTGAAATTGGGTCATTTTTCCTGTTCTGTTTCCAGTAATCATTTGAAATTACAGGACAGGTTAGTTCTGTGCACAAAGTGCTGTGTCTGGATTCAGTTTAGCAAAGAGAAAAAGATCTACAGATCGTTTCTTCTACTACTTTTTTTTTAACTGGCTGCTTTGCATTAGGTGAAGGCTTTATAACATCAGGTTCAGGACTTTGCTGGGCAGACCTGCAGGAGAGCCAAGTGGCTCCCTGGATCAAACATCCCAGGGATGGGATCCAGGGATGGGGCCCTCCACAGGATGTGCAGGGAGCTCCCCGTTCCTGCCAGTGGAGCAGGGAGGTGTTGCAGTGCTGATGCCTGGCGTGGTCAGGTCTTCAGCGAGGATGGCAGGTCCTCTTTGAGAAGATGGAGTCCTAGGAGATTGTCACCAGGGTGGGCAGAGCATCCTGGCATCCTTACTGGGCTGGGTTACTTACCCTCAGGACCGGTGTTGAGCACAGACTACAAGCTCTCCCTGGGGCTTGGATGGAGCCAGGCACACGGAGCTCCTGTGGTTGTAAGCACCAGTTTGGGTAACCAACATCCACAAACACCCACTACTAACTGAGGAGGCATGTTCTCTGTGTGTTTAGAGTGTATTAATGCCCACTCACCCTGCGTCTCACATGTAAATTTTTAGTTTTGCATGACGCGGTGCTCCTTTGCATGTTGAGAGTGCTTTAAAACCAGTACAGAGGGTGTGCTGCATTAATCGCAGGACTAACATTGAAATGTGTTTTAGAATTGTGGATTTAATGGACTTGATGATAAAAATCATCAGTCTCTCACACTCATCTTCTCTTTCTTTGCATATTCATTGTAGAGGATGTCTTATATCTTAAAGGTAAGGGTAGATACATCTCTTTGGCTTGTTGTGGCACAGAATGCTTGTTCCTGTTCATGCTTCTTGTGCTTGCATGACCCTAATTTTGCCTTGTATCAGTAAGTTATTGTCAGAGTCAGTAGCAACTGGCAAATATATTTTGAGATAACTCTCAGAAAGGATTTAGTGTTGTGGTACTTAAGCCTCCTGGCATGCCTCTTTTCCTGCTTTAAATCCTTATTGCATGTAACCTACTAATACACTAATTCTGTCCAAATCAAGACTTTTAACTAAGTGAAGGAGAAAAAAACTTGTGTTTTTACTCATGGAGTCATAGCAAACACTAACCTTGTATGTGTTTGTCTGTTCTCTGTGTATGTGCGTGTGTGGGATTTATACTCTCAAATTGTGGGCATTTAGAAGTAGAGCTATTTGCCAACTCTTTTCATTAGAAATGAAGTCAATGGAATAAACCACATTTTAGGGTTTTCTAGCACAGACCACGGAGTTGGTAAGCAGACTGAAAGTGCTATCAATGTATTTGAATTCTCTGGCTAAAGGATTTTAGAGAAGAGTTGAATTTACCAGAGGAGCCTGTCCTGGCCCAAACCTGCAGGTGCAATTCCCACTGCTGTTCCAGGGAGCAGTGGGTCACAACTGGCACATATGAAGGGCAAAACCCATCATTTTCCCCAACTTTGTCATTGTCTGCTTTGTAGTTCTCTAACATGTTGTGTGTACCATGGGTAGCTGCACCCAGCTGTGCTGCTCCCCTGTCTCAGATGCCTTTGGTTCTGGTTAAACACAAGAGTCTATTTCTCTGTAGGATTCCAGCAAAAGTCCAAAAACAATGAAGAAGTTTCTTCCAAAAAGGAAAACTGAGAGAAAACCATCCGATGAAGAGTTTGTTATTCGGAAAAGTAAGTGTTGTCCAGAGAAGCTGTGGCTGCCCCATTCCTGGAAGTGTTCAAGACCAGGTTGGATGGGGCTTGGAGCAACCTGGAAGAGTGCAAGGTGTCCCTGCCCATGGCAGGGATTGGGACTAGATGATCTTTAACCCCAGCCATTCTGTGGTTCTATTTTTCTTTCATTTCTGGAGATTCCTGTGTTCTCAGTGATCTCCACGGGACATTGAGAACACCCTTTCTTGCGGTGCAGGATGTGACAGGATGCTCTCACTGTAAGCCTACGTGCTCCTGAACATGGGAGGCTTCTGGAAGTGCACTGGTCCTCAGCCTCTGACAGATCCTTCCTCCCCTCCCAGTTATGACTGCCAGACCTGCCACCACCCTCCTCATGATTGCTAGCACAAGGTCATGGGTTGTGGATGGTCTTATTCTGGGTATGAAGCCAAGGAACTACTTCCAAGTAGTTAAAAACTGCATTAAACCGCACATGAAGAGTCACCAAAATATGTCTGACAGCTGGGACAAACCCTTACCTGGCCATGCCAGCAGGTCCTAGAACAGTTTCCATGGTGAATTAGGAAACAAAAAGGTCCCCATCCCAGCAGGGATGTTCACCTGCAAAGAGTAGTGTCCTGACAGCCCCCTAAAGCCCTCTTGGGACACTCCTTGAGGGCTTTACGTGAGAGGCCATAGTCACCCAGCCATGGTCAAGCTGCCGTGCACAGCTCCACAATTAGCTCTCTCCCTTGAGAAGATGGCACTGAGCGGAGGCTGGAAATTAACATGTTTCCAAGTCCTGCTCTGGTGCTGCTGTACCAGATCCCCCACACTAGGGCTTTGCCTGCCCATCTCCTGGTGCTGCCTGCACCCAAAGTAGGGCATCACCCCCTGAGTTTTGGTAAGATGAGCAACTAGAGATGAGTTTTCACACCATTTGGTCATGGTGCTTGATGCCACAAAGGCCAGAAAATGCAAAGGACCTCAAAAGGATTGGACAAAGTCCCAGAGACAGCCAAAGAAACAGCATAATCTCTTAAGGGGCTTGGGAGCAAAGGCTGAGAGAGACAAGGCCAGAGTACCTTGCTTTTTGTGCCTGCTGTTGTTTGTAATGTTTTACAGGTACTGCTGCGCTGGAGGAGGATGCTCAGATCCTGAAGGTGATTGAGGCATACTGTACTGGGGCAGGCTTCCAGCAAGCCCTTAGCTCAGGTGGGCACACAACCACATTATTTAGGTCCTACTCTGCCCACAATACTGATAACCCCTCTGGGAAAAAACATATGTTGCATCATACAGCAACGAGACTCATGCTAGGAAACTGTGTAGTGTTCAATCTTTGAGATAAGGGAGCTTCATCTGCCTAGTGGTTTAGTTGCCATTGTTTTTCTTCTAAACACAGAGAATGAAGCAGGTAGGAGGGCAGATGAGACACTGCTATTTCACCAGTGATTACCTGATGGTAATCTCAGGTTGCTTATAGCTTTAGAAAGGAAGCATGAATATTATCTCTCAATCAGCTGTGTGTTTAAGAACAACCTGCTTCATAAGAACCTATCTAACCTCTTCAACTCTGGAAATAAAACTATTTATCATTGCTGGTGAGATGTCAAATTAAATCACTGAACTGTCAAACAATGATACAGAGAAAAAAGGGAGGCCATGGCTCTTTGGGGAGCTCTTAGTCGAATGGTTTCATTTATAAGTCATGATGTAACTTTAGATGCAAAGAGTACTCTTGAAATTTTTCCACTTGCTGCTGTAGCTCAGGGTTAGTGGGATATAGCTGACATCTCCAGCCTGCTCCAGGCTGATGGTGGAGCAGGAAGAATGAGAGCTTCTCTCTCTAATGTAGCATGGGCACCAGGGAAGATTACCCTTTTTTCTCCGTAATGAATAATTCTTGTACACAGGCTCCCGTAAAGACTCCATCCCCCAAGTCCTTCTCCCTGAGGAAGAGAAAATCATCATAGAGGAAACACGAAGCAATGGCCAGATGGTCACGGAGGAAAAGTAAGTGCAGCTGCTCTCCACTTGCAGATAGATCATTGTGTCACTTTTTAGAAAGGCATTAAAAACCAATACTCTCTCCTTCTGCATCCCCACAGAGGAGCAGGGCTGGTGTCATTGACTGCTGCCTTAGATCTGGCAAAGAACCACCAGACGATTTCAACTGCTATTTTGTCCCTTTTAAGGACAGAGCCGCCTTCCCAGCTGCCCTGATATGGCTGTATCCCTCTGGGAATCTGGATCCCCAGTTTATGGTTTACCCAGATGCAGGATAATGGGGTCAGCGAGGACAGAACCAAACAAGTGGCTCTTATTTTCTTATTTTTTTAACTACTGACATACTGGGCTGCTGCTGCCCCTCAGGAGCCTGCGTGGCACCTGCCTGTGAGTGCTCCCAGCCTGTACTATAACTTCTGCATGTGGGTGACTGTGTTGAGCCTCTCCCTTTCCAACCCAGTCAGTGTGTTCCTCTCATGTTTGATTTTTTGCAGCACAACCTCAAGGAATCAAGGCTGCCGTACAAAAGATGCTCAGGCAGTGCTGCCTTTAAAGTCGTTGTTATTTATTGCCATAGCATAAACAAGGAAGCCAAAGCCACAGACCTTTGCTGATAACTCAAAGCAGAACAAGGTACTGAGGTTTGAGAAAAGAGCCCCGAGTTTTGGACCAGTGGCCTATAAATGCTCCTGGGCTGTGTTTCCAGAGTCCCCTCACAGGCAGCAGCCTGATGCTTGGGAAGCAGAATCTGGATGCAACTTCCCTGTCAACGCCTCCCATGCTGCCACCGTTTTCCTGTACACCAACTCTTCTTATTTCTTTTTTTTTCAATTTTTTTTTTCAGAAGCCTTGTTGACACAGTTTATGCACTGAAAGATGAAGTCAAAGAGCTGAAGCAGGTAATTTGGGTGGGATTGTTTGTGCTGGGAGTTGAGTGAAAGCCAGCTAGTCTGTGCTGGGTCATCTTCAGCTGGTCGGTGCCAGGAAAAGTCTTGCTGATCCAGGTCCAATCCTGCAAATTCCTGAATGAGCGTTAGTTTTCTTCTGGTTTACCTCCCTGAATCACAGAATGATAGAATATTTAAGATTGGAAAAGACCTCTGAGATCATGAAGTCCAACTGTCAACCCAGCACCACCACCATGTTCACCGCTAAAGCATGTCCTGGAGTGCCATACCCACAGATTCTATGAACAATCCCAGGAATGGTGACTTCACTACTTTCCTGGGCAGACTGTTCCAGTGTTTGACAACCCTTTCCGTGAAGAAACTTTTCCTAATATCCAACCTTCCCTGGAACAGCTGGAGACCACTTCCTCTCATACTCCATGCTTGAGTGCCAGAGACAGCAAAAGCAAAGGAATAGTTGCTCTTTGTGGTAACATGAAACTTTCCCCCCATTCCAAAAGCTCTTTCAACTTGACTGGTGGACACCAGTTCTTGTAGACTCAGAGGAAATATGTCCTCTTCCCTCCAGCCCCAAGTCTGGAGGTGGGAGAAACCATCACAGGAGAACAGGGTTCTTCAACCCAAGCTAAAATGAGGTTTCCAGGAGGATGTTTCTGCCTGTCCAAAGTCAGGGAACTTTTGTGCAGGTCTGTGAGGTAGTAAGGGTCTGTTTGGATTACTTGTGGTCTGATCCACTTATGTTCTACCTCCTCACAAACTCCTATCAAATGTCATCACCTCTGAGGCATCAGGCAGCAGATGCATGGAAGTACCTCACCGTGCATAAAGTGCACGGGCATTAACTGCATCTTTATTCCTTTGTTTTTCACCTTGCAGGAAAACAAAAGGATGAAACAGTGTTTGGAGGAAGAGCTTAAATCCAGGAAGGACTTGGAAAAGCTGGTGAGAAGGCTGCTGAAGCAGACAGATGAGTGTGGCAGGGAGGACACTGGGCGCAAGTCATCCCTGATCGCCTGAATTTGTGGAGAAGCTGCTGGCAGTGGTGTGTGACCTCAGGTGTTTTTTGGGGAAGTGGAACTGGATCCTTTGCCTCTTCTTGCTCCTTATTTTGTTGGTTTGGGGTATTTTGTTACCAAAAAAAAAAAAGTCATAGAGAAAAAAAATAGTTTTTCTTCTGTCCAGTAAGGAAATAAAGCAGAAACAATCAGTCACAACTGAACCAGTAAGCAAGCGGTCCATGATTCACAATTCATCTGCAGCAACTAATACCTCATTGTACCTGCTACTGGGAGCAAATACAAACTCTGCTAGTGATTGCTGCTCACAAAGGCTTGGGCAGCAGTTTCCTAGAAGAAGCTTAAGCACTTTTTAATGCTTTAATTCTTTCCAAAAGCACCGGTACCTATTTATTGAATGAAAACATTATTGAGGAGGCATTGAGCAGAAACCAAAAAAGCACCATGCTCCTCTTTTCAGATAATCACAACTGGGGAAGCTTTTCCCATCCATCTTCTTTTTCCGCGTTAGTTGACTGTAGCGAACTAGAGCCCAGCAATACTGTGGTTCCTGTGTGGCCTTGATACTGATTAAAATGTGCAATTAACATGAAGACATTTGAATTCCTTGGGGAAGCCAGATCTGGAGCACCTGTCAGAGCACATACGAAGGTATTTTGCACAGTGCTGCCTCCTTACAGCTCGTGATTAGCACAACAGGTAACTGCTGTTCTGCCCCCCATCCCTTTTCTTATGCATGATGTAGAATTCCTACCCCCTGCTTTGTTTTCACATCGAGTGTCCAGGTATCTTAGGAGATTATAATTTTGCTGTGCTTCCTCTTGCAGGACATGCTTTTCTCTGTATGAAATGTAAACACAACAACAACCAACCCCAAACGTGCTGGTCCCTTGCTCCCTTCTGCCCATGTTAAGCTCTCCATCTCTCCTTCCCAAAGGCTGGGAATGTAGCCAGTGGCCACTTCTCCCCACACTGCCCCAAAGGGGCTTTCTGCTAGGGAAAAGGAACTTTCTCTTGTAATAGGGAAGGTATTTATGCTATGACAAGAGCTGGAATGCTCCTGGGGCAAGGATGTGCAACACCCTCACAGATCCCTGCACAGCTCCTTGACCACAGCACACAGGCAACATGCATATGTATCAGCTGTCCTTATCTTATTTGGTGTTGTACCCTAGTTTAGAACTGATGTTTTCCTTCCTTTCTTAACAGCATTGTAAAAATAACCTTCTGTTAAAGTTAATGTCTTATTTATCTCACACGGCAGCATGGTCCCAGGGTGTGCAGAAGCACCACAGCTCATTACAGTCACACCATTATGCTGGTTGTGAAGGACATAACAGAGGCAATAATTACAACTCCCTCCTTGCCATTAAAATTTAGCCAGGACCTTGCAAATGGTGTTTTGGGAGATGTAGACTCCAAAACATCTCAAGGAGTGTAATAAGAAACCCTCTTTAAGCTGTTTCTAGGGCAAAACAGAGGTCTGGCTACATTTGCCATTCCCAGAGCATCCCAGTCGAATGCTCCCCACATCCCTGCTTGGGCACACAGTTGAGTGGTTTGGTCAGCAGTCAAGCCCTGCTGTGCTTGTGAATTGTTTTCCAGGAGCCAGACTTTTGCTGCATGTACTGCTGCTCTGGGAGGCCGTGCCCAGACCCCTCGCTGCTGCCTGGCCTTTCTGCCTGCCCAAAGCTGGGCTGGGGACTAGGCTGCTGACATGCAGAACAAACCAAGGGCCACTGACACTCCAGGGAGAGGGTAGAAATGTGTCCTTGCTGCCCCCAGGCTCAGTTGAAACCCGTGCTGTGTACATATGCATGTTTGTGAGATGTAATGTGATGGAGGGCACACTGGGACTTTTTGGATCAAGCATTTGACAAGAGCTAGAAGCCAAAAAAAGACAAGAAAATAAAAAGGAAAAGAAGCCATGCCAGATGGACAGCAATGTTTCCATATTTGTAAACTTTGTTTACAGTGCTTTGTAAATAGGTTCCAGTGAGTCTGTCTTTAGATGGATGTTGTGTCAGCTGCCTTCCAGTGTATCTTTGTCATGTAGGTTTATTTACTGTAACTACTTATGCAAGTTCAACTTTTCTAACATGTTTTTATTTTGAACAGTTTTTTAATTGACATTTTCAACAAATAAAGAAGGATAAAAGTCGCTTCTTAGCCCTTGGTGCTGTTTCCCGTGTTCCTGCCGTGAAAGCAAAGCCAGTGCTTGCTCTGGGCATCACTGATTTGCTGAAAATGCCAGGGCAGCAACATCCCTCTCTGATGTACTGGTGGGAATACTGGTGTGAAGGGTGGTGCTGGCACTTTGGCTGTTGCTCCCACCATCACCCAAACCTGCAGCAGGCCAAGGGCACCTGGTCCCAGGGCAGGAGATGCATTTCCATCCCTCAAGCCCCACATGCACTCTGTTCACAAGGATGCTTTGTGGAGAACTGGCTGCTCTGCTGCACCAGGCAGTTGCTGTAGATAAGTGACTTCCTGCCTGCTTGAGATTTTATTTTTTTTAGTTAGTGTTTTTTCTGGCAATTAGGTGTGGTGACAGGATTTCCTTTGGTCTACCACCACTTGGACAAGACGTCTCCTGCAGGCTGGGGGGTTTTTTAACTCTCTGGTAGAGACATGCCACAGTCTCAGCCCACAGCAGAAGTGGAGGATCGAGGGCAGCAGGGCTGGACCCTGCTCTCCCTCCCCAAACACAGCACTCAGAGTGGGAAAAAGAGCAAGAGAAAAAAGAAACACTAGCCTTGGGTGCATCATGGAAAAACACTGAAGTCCAAAACTGCCAGAGGGCAGGGTTAGATGGGATATTAGAAAGAAATTCTTCCCTGTGAGGGTGGGGAGGCCCAGGTTGCCCAGAGAAGCTGTGGCTGCCCCATCCCTGGAAGTGTTCCAGGCCAGGTTGAATGGGGCTTGGAGCAACTTGGTATCTATATATATATATATGTATGTATGTATGTATGTATGTATGTATGTATGTATATACATATATATAGTTGTGTTTTTTTTAAAGTGAGCTCAGTGTGTATTGAACCATGCAAACACCTCTCCCAGCAAATGACCATACTGCTGCTTGTTCCTGCCACTGCTCATCTGTGACCTGCTGTGCCGATCCTGCTGATGTGCCCCGCAAACTCATCACCCTCTCAACCCCTTCTTAACTGAGAAAGAACAAAAATCAGTTTGGAAACCATAAAATCCACAGCCTGAGGCCTCACGTCAAGGGAAAACTCAGTGTATTGATGACCTTTAAACTTTCCATGGGGAGAGGAAACTGTGCCAGCTACGGCAACAGGCAGGGCTGGGGGAAAAGGATACAGCTGGATGGCAGAAATTGCATCTCATCCCCTCCCACATGCTGCCTCACATCTGAATCCCACGGGCTATTTTTGGCAAGTCAAAAACAGAGGCAAGAAACAAAAGCCCTGAGAAAGGCAGCGGTGTGGGCAGGGGCTGGGGTTGATCAGGCAGCCCACAGGCAGGGGAGGTGACAGTTGGCATCTGCTGCCCTTGCTGCAGAATTTATGGACTCGTTTTATGACTATTATTCTCCTCTCCTCTTTAATTGTTTTCCCCAGCCATGCAATTTGCAGCTCTTGGATCCCTGCTCAGTGATTTGGGCTGGGGATCACAGCCCAGCCCAAGGTCTCTGGCAGGTGCTCCTGGTCACTGAGGCTGGGGGCTGCAGGAGGCTTCAAAGTATGCACTGATCACAGTTTCTCCTTGCCTGTGACAAGCAGGTTTTCCACTCCTGGAGGTTTTTGGCCACACACATGCTCCTCACAGTTCTCTCCTCCCCATCCACTTGCTCCCAGCCTCTCCCCCGTCTCAGACTATGCCAGTTTGCACCATCTTTGGCTTCTCCTGTAGCTTCCACCAACGCTCCCACTGTGACCGAGCACTTCCACGTCCCCTGTGGAGGTTTGTGGCTCTTCAGGCAGGCCAGCACTGCCTCCAGGAGCCCAGCCCAAGGGCTGGCTGTGTTTCAGCAGCAGCGGGGATATGGTCGGACCCACACCACCGTGGGGTACAGTGGGAGGCAGCAGCTGCCCAGCCCCACCCACAGCATGTGCAGCATGCATCCCTCTGCTCCAAAGCAGAGACATCCCTGCAGGCTCCATGGCCTTAAGACAGGCAGGAATAATCCTCTTTCAGTCAGGTGTCTTAAATCCCCTTAAAACTAGGTCTCACCCCTCTGCTCTGCAGCTGTGCTGGGGGCTTCAACCCCCATGCCTCACTACCCTCCCAGGACAGGGGCTCCCTTCTTCCTTCTCCTGCCATAATGCCCCTAGTGCTGCCTGGCCCTGGCACCTCAAACATGCCCCAAGGAGCATGGTGGAATGGCTGCCTCTGGAGGCTTCTGGGACTGGCTGTCCCCATTGTGACCCCCAGTGCCACCCCACTGCCCTCTTGGTCCCTAGACCCCAAGCAGGACCCCGTGAAATCTCAGCCTGGGGCTGGGAAGCGTGAGCGGTATTCAAAACATACAAAGCCACCTATGTCTTAATTCATAAATTGTATTAATTATGGGGTGATCAGCAGAAGAAACCCCACACTGTGGAAGGGGGAACCACGAACACTGAATTGTGCTGCAAAACACATCTAGAGCCATGCACAGTCCTCTGGCACACAGTCTCTCTGGTTGCAAATATAAGATGAGTTTAGTTAAATAAATAATCTTTATACAAGATGTCAGACAAGAGTGGTCCATCCCCTAAAAAAGTTAGGCAGTTTTGGACAACAACCAAAAAATACTTATTCTATTATAGTGGAACCAGACAGTCTCTGAGTTCTATTGACTTTGGAGGGGGCTGTGCTGGGCACCCAGCTCTGCAATGAGCTGTGCAAAGAATGCCCCTTCTGTCCTGCCAGTGGTGGCATTTGGGCACTGTGTTAGGACTAGACCTGCAGCCTCTAGCACAACAAAGCCTAAAGACTGCCCAAATCTGGAAGCTCTTCCATTTGCAAACCTGTTGGCTTCCAGGATTATTTTCAAACTCTAGAACTCTAATTGTGACCTGTATAACCAAAAACCCCAGTCTTGTCACCTTCAAATGCATTTTTAGAATGCTGCATCAACATCCTTGTCCCTGCTCACCTTCCCTGCAGGTCATGCTGGAGAATAGGGTTGGGAAGACCCTAGTGCGCAGTGTCATCCAGGTACCCCCGGCCCAAAAGGAGCACATCCTGCCCATCTGCACAGTCCTGCTCTCCTAGAGCTCCAGGAAAAGTGCCACTGTGGCCACTGTGTGCCACTCATTGAGGACTGCCAGAAGATGCTCTGCATGTGCGCTTTGGAGGGAAGAAGCAGGTGGTCCTGCCACCCCCGTGCTTTCCTGGTCCTCCTCCTTGGGTAGGAGGGGTCTCAGGAGAAGATGCAGGTCCAGTTTTGATGGTGGTGCCCAGTGCCCCTTCCACAGGGGAGTGAAACAGTCCACAGGCAAAAGTTCCTGTGCCTGCAGAGGTGGGAGGACAGTCTGGTGAGCAGATTCAGGTCACCAAGAGCAGACCACCACTGGTGCCCTACCCTCTCTACCTTGAAATCTGCAGTCCTCCCTCAGTCACCAATCACCCCTCTAGTGTGGAGTGATTGTCCCAAGTATGAACCCAGCCAAGGCAGTTCCACCCTGAGGAGGCTGGTTGAGTTTCACAGACAGGCCTGGATGGAAAAAAGGGGGTTCTCCAGATACAGCAGACAGTTGGAGTGGCAACATTACCTCACCAGCAGCTACCATATAAAGATAGTGCTGGGCTTACTGATTCCTTTAGAGGAGATGTTCCTAAGCCTTTTTATGTTTTTCCGTTGTTTGTAAGCAGATTGGTGCTGGAGATATGTATGAACCTAGCTTGGCTGAAGTGCCCTGAGCCATCCTACGTTTCTAGGAAAGAAACGTTGATAAAGTAGATAAAGTTGGTAGAGTTTGGTAAACAAAGCTCTTGTGACATAACAGGGACATCAACCCTGCCAGGAATGTGGGGTGTGGTGGACCCAGACACAAAACACCAGTGTGGTACCAAATCACTGGCTGTGAAAGAAAAAAATCTGAGAGCAAACAAAAACAGCTTCAAACTTTGTTCCATTTGTGTTCTCAGGGCTCCTTGGCCCTCATTAATAAATAACAAAATATACAAATTAAGAAATAAGAGAAACAGAGAGGCAGAGGAACATAAATAAGGGAAACAGGGAAAGGCACTTTGCTCAAGAAAGTTGGGCTGGATTCCCAGCTCAGGACAGCCCTTTTCTCACTACAGCTTGAAGATGCCAAAGTATGTGTTGCCATGGCTGTACCGCACTTTTGTGGAGTCTGTCACATTGACAAAGACCATGTCATCTTCCCGAAGGTTGAAGACACCTCCCACCCGGATGGACTGGAGTTCACAGAAGGACTTCAAGGTGCTCTGTGTCTTTTGTCCCTTCAGCAAGAGCCGGTCCTCTTCCTTGGGGATATGCAAATAAATATAGAGGGTGAAGGGTGCCAAAGACACTTCCCCGGTGCAGAAGCTGACTTGGGAGTAGATGTAGTAGAGACCTGCTTCCTCCACCTTCAATTTCCCCTCCTTGTTGGATATCAAGCTGTTTGTGGGGCCATACATCGTCTCCTTCCACTCCAGCACTGTAGGGAGAGAGCATGGCGAGTGAGCTCGGAGAAGGAGACTCACAGTTTGGCAGGCTGATTTGGTGGGGACACCCCACAGACATCTGGCCTCAAAGCCTCTGTCTGTCTGTGGGGTGCAGTTAGTGGGATACCCAGCCCAGGACACCATTTCCAGCCCAGGAGAGCAGGGACCCGTTCCCCAAGGCCAGAGCAGGTTTAACCCATGTTTCTGATCGCTGGCTTTGTCACCCTTGAATCAGTATGTGAGTGGAGGAACATTTCGCTTCCTTCATCCAGCCAAGTGGAAATGCAAAGGGAGAAGGATTGCCTGTGTTTACCACAACAGACCAAACAGTGCTACTTCCTTTTGCTGCCTCCATGGACTTCAGTGGGACACCCTCCAAGCCCTCAGAGCACTAGCAAAATATGCTGCAACTCTGCTCTTCAGAGCCTCCCATCCCAGTTTTTCCCAGCTGGGGGCTGCCTTTCCTCCAGAGTCCTTCCTCCACTTGGCCTCTGGGGATGGCTAGACTTTACCAAGGAAGTACAAAAATTAACGTTGCACAATTGCTATCCCTGCCTGGGTGCAGAGCTGCAAGGACTTCGCACAGTGAGTGCTGCTTCCCACTGCCAGGATCATGGCCCACACAGATCAGGTGCTGCCATGGATTCTGGAACACTTTTGGCGTCATCAGAGTAGCTCATGTAGTTGGTGCAGATAAGCCAATACAGAGACCTGGAAGCCATGGCTGTAGGAGCTGAGCTCAGCTACGAACTCTGGAATTTGGACCTCTGCCTTCCACAGCCTACAGAGACACCTGCAAGAGCAGTCAGGGGGAGCAACTTGGCTCCAAGGGGAATAATGGGTTTGACTGTCCCAGCCCAGAGACAGTGTGCCATGGGTAGTCCTGGGGGAGCCACGCAGCCCATGGGCCATGACCAAGCACCCCACAGGGACATTTCCCCACATGGAGTTGAGCTCCAGCCAACTGCTGCTCTCTGGACCCTGCTTTATAGGCTCAACAAGTGCTTGAGCAGGGAGTTTTAAAATGCAGTGAGTTTCTCACTTCTTTGATCTTATCTAACACTAAGCTTTCCACAGGTAGACTGAGCTCTGGGTGAAATGATGCATCAGAGATGGAAAGAGCAGTTGCCGATTTCTGTCAGTTACTCCAGAATCAAATCAGAAGTGCTCAGATTGTGAAATCCTTGCCAGATGGAGTGACTGACCTTGTAAGCTCATACTCACTTTGGTAATCCTTGCTGTTGTGGAAAGTCCCTCAGCTAAGGCTACGCTGGGGGACAGAGCAGCAAGAGCAGCCACGGTCGATACAGTGGGATGCACAAATGCAAAAGGGCTCAGGTATATCTCTCAAACCTAATGTGGCCATGGCTGTGAGTTATTGCAACTTGACTAAATCAGTTTGGAGCCATCTATGTTGTGACTGTAAAGCCCTCAGCCAGCCCATATTGCTCCAGGACCACAGTGGGTGAGAAGAGGATTAAATCAGCAGATGCAAATGTAAGCAGAGCCTTCCTGCAGCAGCCACCCCAGCAAGACATGTCCAGGAGAGCAAAAAGATTCATTTTAAGAACGAAAGAAAAGTGGGACGTTGTTTTCCTTAAATACAAAGATAAAAAGTTTTCCACTCATAAAAAATCCTGGAAAGATTAAGCCCTTGTGGTACATTTCTAGGAAGGCACATATAGGGCTACTGAGGACAGTTGGGATGTGCAAACCCCATGTGGCAGAGATGCACGCGGCGATGTGACCACTGGGAGGTTTGCTGTGTTTTGGGGACACAGTTTCATGCTGGAGTTGTTCTGTCCCTGTCCCTGCCCTTAGAGAGCCACAGGGCAGGATTGGGAATGCACACTGCTGTGTCCCTCTGGCTCCCCGCTCGAGGTAGGACCGAGTGAGTCTGTCTTACCTGAGCCTGCCTTGTTGCTCTGCTGACCTGCCAGGTGAACTGCAATCGGCTCCCTCTTCTCTGCTGCAATTTAGAAAGGCCGGTGTTATTGATGCCTTGTTACCCACTTTTTCCCAAGTGCTCCTCTGCAGGAACTGCAGCACCTCCTGCCCTTAATGTTTCTCTACAGGCCAAGACACCATCTCCAAATTCCACCCCCAGCCCTAAATGAGGTAGGACGTGGCCTCTACTCAACAAAGACCTGCGGGTGCCTCCGAGGTGAAGCCTCTGATGGATAAAGCCTGTGGAGGAGATGGTGTCACCTTGCCCACCGTTGGAACAGGACCTGGATTTGCCCACACCTCACCTGCCACAGATGTCTCATTCTTGTGCATCAAACGGGGATGCTCATGGTGCTCAGGACCTGCAATGTAAAAAGGCCGCAGATTTAATTTTGAGTTCGATTTCAACAACTTCAGACATTGTGGCACCAAGAACTGCCTGCCCTTGGAAGACTGCCATGCCCAGTGTCCCCGTCTGCCAGCCCACACCTAGCTCAGTCCTAGCCCCACAGGGATACTCCAAACCCCAAGCCATCCTCTGCCTCCACACCATGCCCTGAGACACTCATAGGCTGTTGAAGTCCCTTCCCAGGCCAAGGAACTCCTCCTGCCCCTGCAAGCCATGAGTGCACTTGTTACACCAGGAAACTCACCTCTCTGCATTTCAAACTTGGGCTGCTCCTTGAGGCCTCCATACTGTAACAACAGCAAAAATATATCGATTTTTTTCAAAATCAATGATTTTGAAAGTTTCTTTATAAAAGATGCCCTGGTCACTGCTGGGGTTGGTGATATTTGGCTCCAACAGCCCTGTCAGCTCTTGACAGAAGGTACCTGGAACCAGAGAGCCCCCCACTAGTACCTTTCCCAGCTTAGCTGCACATATGACCACGGGCTGTTTGCAGCAGGGAGTTTGTAGGGTTTATGATCTTAGGTTTTATTCAATTAAAATGATGGGTAAAGTTTATTGAAAACAATAAGATAAACAAACAAAAAAAAATCTCCTTTTCATGTGGGAGCCATGCTGCAAGTGCTGCCAAGGCACATCCCTGCCCTGCAGTGGGGTTTTCAACACTGCTGAGCGTGGCCTACCTCAGACATAATTTTTGGTGGTCTCTGTTGCAAAACTGAAAGTTTAGTTGAGCCGGGTGTAGCTGAGGCATTTGTTGTCATCAGGCAGTGACAATGAGGAAGAAATGTTCCTCTCCCATCTACTCCGGCCAGCATAGCCACTCCTAAGCAGTGAATTCCGGGCTGAGCAGGATGAGAGCACCTCATCCGTGGCTGGGCATCCCTCAGCCACTCCAGGAGGACATTGCAATGCAAATTGGCTCTTCTGCACCCAAATGTGAGGAGCCACTGCTCCAACAAGAGATGCCATCCCTGAGTCCATGGGATGGCATTTGTACAGCACCCTCATGCTCCTCCTCACTGGTTGCCAGGAGCTCTGTTTCCTGGCCCAAGCCTGGCACTGCCATTGACACCTGGGCAAAGTGGGTGGAAAAGTGTTCCCAGTGGCAGGTGGCCAAGAGCATCCTCACAGCCACCCAGCACAGGACTGGAGCAAGGTGCCAGACAGCAGAAAATAAATATTTTTCAGACCGGAATCAGGGAGCAGAGCCAAGGTGGCTGCAGCTCCGTCCCTCCCACCACAAGCCCCAAACACACCATGCTACGTTGCAGCTGTATGTGCTCTCATCAAGAGCATTTTAGAAAAAGAATCAATGAGATTTTTCAATGACATCGATACAGTGTAAAAAGAATACGGTACAAAAAAGGGCATGTGCTACACAGTCCTAAAGTAAAGGGTACCCATGGTTTTAAAAAAAAACTTGGGGTGAAGCTCTGTGTGTGACTGGGAGCCCCTCTCCACCTTCAGCGGGATCTTTGTCCACCCAACAGCACGTACCTTGCACTGGATGTCCTGGAAGCCTTTTAAAATCTTTTCACAGTCCAATAATGTTGACTTCTGACCTTCTGCTGTCTGACATTTCTGTACTTTCTTCAGGAAGATGTAATCTTCATTTAAGCTCAACACCTCTTCCATCTGCCGACAAGGGAGAGAAGGGAGGGTCAATGGGATGTTAGTAGGAAACCTGCAACAGCTGGCAGCAGAGCCATGCTGCATTCCTGCCATCAATAAATCCAGCCTGGGAAGCTCAGGGTCAGATGTTCAGCACTGGGATAAGCTGGCCAGACACACTGTGGGTAGCAAGAGCTCCCACCAGACACCCAGCACATCATCTATGCCCTCATCCACTGGGAACTGAACCCATGGAGGTCACTCTGACTGACAACACCAGGTGAGAGGAGGATTGCTCATGATCTATTTTCTATCACCTTGATAAATAATTCAAATGTCCATCTCTGACTTTTCCTAAAGGCATAGAAATCCCAGTGGGTGGCTCAAGGGCTCGGGGTTTGCATCTCCTTCCCCAGTGGCCCCAGCAGGCAGCTGAGATGCTCACTCAGCCCCTCAGTGCCCTGCCCACACAGAGGGGTTTTAAATTTTTTCTGCTCACTTATTGACTAAAAGTGTTGCCAACAAAACAACATGTGGGTTGGGGCTGAATTGTGCCAAGATCTTCAGATAAAAAAAAAATTCAGAAAGCCGATAAGAAAATAATTAAACGCATCCAAATACTGATTTTTAAATTTACACCTGTTTGATTTTTTGTTGGTTTTTTTCCATGTAAAAACCTAACATTCAGTTAAATGGCAAAGAGAAAGTTCAGCTGGACATGAGGACACACAGCCGGGCAGAGTGCTCAGCACAGGCAGCACTAGGATGTGGAGTGTCAGATTTGAAGCCCTGCCACAAGCTCTGAAGGCAACTGAAATCCTCTTGCCACCTGTGACTGCATTTCAGCTGCCTCTGATCCTCTGCCATGTCCCCCTGCAGTCACATTTCCCTCTGCCAGAGACCCTCTACACACTCTTTCACCACAGGCTGTGACCTCCATGCAGCGAAGTCCCCTTCCAACCCCATGATATTAAAGACTCCCTAGCTTAAGATTGCTCTCCACCGTTGTAGATCAGGAACCACACACTTAATTTCAATTTAAGTTGAAACAACACATTTAAAAATCAGTAACATCCACCTTATCACTGTATCCAGTAAGAAAACTCATTCTGGGTTTTAGGGACATATTTCTTTAGCTGGCAGTCATTTCTGTCTTGGAGGAAAGTAGCTTTAGAGTGGTGATTTTAGGCATCATGCAATGCAGCTGCAGTCATACCAACCTCAAAACCAGCTTTTCAGACTTTAACTTTTTGGTAAATGTTGTCCCAAGTATGGGATACGAGTACTGGTACTGTGTACCTTCAAAAACTGAGAAAGTACTAAGGTCCAATCTTTTCTTCCCTAAACTGAAAGACAGCATCTGAAGTGAGATGTTGGTAAAATCACTGAAACACTAAAAAAAAAATTTCATTTCTGGACCTTGCCACTTGCATGTCTAAACCACACCCTCTTGTCCTCAGACTGGCCACCAGCTACCAGGTTTACTCTTCATGTCTCTTCTCAATTGGTCATTCTCTTTTTGTTAGCAAGGGGAACAGATCTCTCCTCCCGCATGCATCTCCATGGAAAATTAAAGCAGAAATGAGAACACAGATGTGATAAATGATACTGCTGCCTCCATCCAGTGGTCAGCACCGTCTTCCACCAGGTTCATCCTCTTGGTGAGCAGATCTCACCAGACCTGAAGTCAAACCATACCAGCAATCCAGCAGAGACAGAGACAACCTTCTCTCTCCGCTTACCTTATCCATCTTCATGTGAAGATACAAACAGAAGAGCACGGTCCCAATGGTCTGTGCTACAATAAATACAGTGAGGAAGCCCATGAACATTTTCATGATGCCGGGAGATGTGCTGCTGATGGGACGGGGTGCCTCAGGGCCATAGGGTTCGTTCATCCTCCGTGCACGTTGCTGGGGCTCCTCCAGATGCGCTGCTTGCAAGTAGCATGAGAACTGTTGTGCAAGCGCCTGCTGCTCAAGGGATACAGGGTACAGCAACCTACACTTCCTGGAAAAAGCTCTTCGTAGTGGGTAGGTTTGTTCACTACGATCTCCCGCAACAACATCAACAAAAAAGTTGCTTAGACTTTCTTCTCTGTTGCACTTCCATGCTTTTTCCTACTGTTCTACCAGAAATAGAGAGAGGTTCTTATTTTGTATATTCATATTTGCCCTTGAATCACTCCAAAAGATTCCCTGGTGGGGTTTTTTTACTGCTGTAGATGAAAGTTTTGTGGCACGTTGTCTTAAAATAAATGAAGACTGACTACTGGTACAGAGCTGCTGAGCAGTACTGTGGGCTTCCAGGGGCTGGGAAGCACTCAGAAAGTTGGTTGTTTCTCAAAAGGGGAAGAATGGCTTTTTGTTCTTCATTTCCTCTAAGAGAAGTATGATTTCTGCAGTGAAGATGCCTGCTGAGGCAGGTGGGTTGTGCTGGTTTCTGTCTTTCCTTGTGGTCCTCATGGGTGATGTCTCTGCCTGGGTGGGCTGGATGATCTGGGAAAAAGTACTGTCTGTACAGACACTGTGACCCTAGTGTGGACACAGCTCTCATGCTCCTCAGCAGACAGTGGGACTTTGGGCTTGGCACTTGGCCATCTGTTTGGAGAGACAAGTTTTAAGCAGCTTTCTTGATACCCTAGTGAGGTGCTCACCCTGTACCCAAGGGCACAAGCCATCTCAGACCCTGCCCCACTTATCCCTGTTACCTGTATCTATGTACCTAGGCATGAAAAGTATCCCAAAGGCTGTTGGGAATGCCGGATACTCCTGCCAGCTTCTGACCTCCCAGCATCACTATCGTGCAACTTTGAGAAACCCATGTCCCCTCTACACCCTGACCCCTCTTGAGCTGGCCACAGGGAGGTGAGGTCCTGCCCCCCAGCTCTTCAGGAATCCAATATTCATGAGTACATGTAACACCTCTAAAATAATATACCAGGGGGTTCTCATTGCTTGCAACAGGGGACAGACCTCTTTTTCTCCATGTAAAGAGAATAAAGTTGGGATGCAGGGAAGGAGGGCTGCAAGGATATATTGAGGAGGGCTGGGGCGCTGGTTTGAAGGCATCATCCACCGTCATGTAGAATTGTTTTGAAAGTCGTGTGTTAGAGGAGATGTTCTTATCAGATGTGCACACAGCCAATACAGGTTTGGATCCTGCCAAGGCAGGGGGGTGCTGAGCAGGTGCTGGTCGCTAGCAGCTCCAGGAGAGGAGGGTACACAGTGCCTTTTGGGGCTGCTTAGAGCACTGCAGGATGGAGTCCAGCATCTGCTTTTGCTATCTGCCCTCTCTCCCGCATCCTGCCCTGTGTGGTTAAGGTGCTGTGAGCTGCAAATGCAAATGCTGATAACAAAGCACAAACACCTCTGCAGCTGAATCAGGGTTTGACCTTACCAGGTCACTGTGCTCCTAAATATAACATCCTAATCACAAATGTGGGATGACTCCAGGGTCTTTGTGGGCAGCAATTGAGTAACAGGACAGAGGACAGCTGAGGGCTGAGGCCCTGGCTGGTGCTTTGGAGTCATATAACCCTTCAGATTGCCAGGATTGTCACACCTCTGCCATGAGGGGTAGGGATCATCCTTTGGGAAGAGGCTGCCAGCTCCGGGGTCAGCCCCCCTTCTGTCTTCTAGAGGAGAGAGTGGCTGCTGGGGTCCCTGCCCCTGAGTGCCCATATTCTGAGGGCTGCCCACACAACCTGACCATCCAAGGGCTGCCTTGCTGCTCGGCTCACCAGGGCTTTCCAGTCTCCTCAGAGGCATCCTCCCAGTGGCAGCAAGGTGATCCAAACAGTGCTGGGGATACATTACTTGTGTCCCCAGAGGGGGTCTCCTCAGCGTCACTGAGCTTTGGACCTGGTCCCTCAGGCTTGCAGCTCTGCTGTGCAGAGGATCAAGCCCACACACAGCTTGGGGCCACTGCCAAGTGTCTGATTTTATTTCTTTTTGTCTTAAAATTGCCATAATCTTTGGAAAGGCCAAGCCTGGCCTCCTCTCAGGCATCTGGTCTGACATCAAGCTCCTGCACACTGTCCCTACCATGGCAAGTTTGCCACAGGCAAAAAGCCATTTGAAAATTCCCAAGAACACCCCAGACAGCTGAGGGCCATGAGGCCACAGTGGGGAGCAGCACCAGCTCCCCAAAGTCCTCATGCTATGCCTTAGCCCCATCACACTCACCAGCATTTTCCAGGGCTCTTCAGAGTTTCCTCTAAATTTAACACATCTGGGGGAAGTTACTACATGTGAAACTACACGACATGACAAGTCATCATTTAATACTGTTCCTGAATGTGTTGGGACAGAGGCAGCCAATAACGTGTGAAACCACAGCGCTGAGTGTTGCAGAGACTTTTTGCACAGCTATTCCTGAGCCCTGGCTTTCTCCAGCAGAAAAAACCTTTCCAAAGACATTTCTGTATAGCCACCTACTTCACTGAAATGAGAAGATCCTGTAGGAAATGCTGAAAAACCCAAGTATGTCACTGGTCCCATTGCATGCATCTTGATGGGGAGGCTGGAGCCTTGGGTGGGCAGACAGGTTTGGTGAGGAGTATGGGGAAAGGCTACAGTTTTGGGTGCCCAGCACAAAACATCACCAGTTGGCCAGCTTGTGCTGCAAACCAGGAAACTGAGTTGCTCCTTGGTGGCACCCTGATAGGCGAAACCAGGCGGAAAATATGACAGTGGGGATCCTGGCAGAGGTTCATCAGTGGCAGCTCATCTTCAGGAAACCATTGCTCCACACCAGCAATCCAAACCCTCACTGCTGCAGCTGTTGGGGAGCAACTCTTGGGAGCCATCCACCCTGCAGCACCTGATCCTGAGGCTTCTCCGGCTCAAGCTGGACTACCACGGCTGCTCTGCCAGGAGTGTTGGATCAGACAGGAGGTGCTGACCAAGCCCTGTGGCAGGCAGAGCCCCAGTGAGCTGTTCTGGCACCACTGCTGTTCAGAGCCAGACAACCCAGGAGGAAAGACCTGCTGCAGGGTGTGTGGGGTCTGTGGCCCCTTGGGACATGCTCTGCTGCCACCTCACATGGATAGTAGGGATGGGGGGCAGGCATATCTTTAACTGTTTGGCTGCTGTAGGAACATGGGGGAGTGTAGCAGAGCGGGGAACACAGTCTTGGGGAAAGTGGGGCATGATCCAGAGAGATGATGGGCAAGGAAGAGAGGACCCAACACCAGAAGGAAGAGTCTACCTTCATGGGATAATCCCAGGGAAGACGAAGTCACATTTTCACCCAGTGATGAGCCCATCACCAAGAAATCAACTGGGTTTTCTCCCACCAAACTCTCGGAACGTAACCATGCCCACCCACTTGTGAGCCCAAACTGGCACGGTTCCTCCAGCCAGATAAACCCCGTGTGAGACAATGGGAAAATATGATCCATTGCTTGCATTCCTATTGCCCTAGTTGCGGTATTTCCGCTGATCAGCAAATTGTCTCCATTTGTGCTCAGGGCTCTGAGTTTTGTTTACTGAGAAAATATCCGGTTGCCTGCCCCTGTGATCTGTCAAAGGCTGGGAGCATCTCTGAAGGCAGCAAGGTGAAAGCTGCTGAGAAGAGAGTGATTTTTTGGGGTTTTTTGGGTGCCCGCTGTGGTTTCTTGACTAGCTTTTTAAAATGTGCTGCTTGCCCCACATGCTCTTCACAATTAGCAAAAGCTGGGTGTTGTGCAGTGCTAAGAACTAAACTAACACTAAAACACTAAAAAAGAAGATTTTATTCTGAATCAGAAAAGGAGCTTGCCTGCAATGCCGTGAGAGGGATGCAGAAAGGAACCTACTAGAGAAACCTAAATTAAGTTCCTTCAGCCCAGGGCCAGGGGCAGAAGGGAAATTTGAACTTTTCTGCCATTTGCTTTGTCACTTCTTTAGATTTTTCGCTGTCCTGCATCCTCTGAGCTCTCATGTCTCCAGGACAACCCTGTCATCAGAGAGGAAGAGGGAACAGAAATAGCTAGAATACCGCAGAAAACATCACCAGCATCCGGAGAAGGAAAAGTTGCATTGCACTTTCTGTTCATTATCTACCTCAGTATGAATAAGAGAAAATTCTTGGAGTCCAGAGCAGCGAGAAGCAGTTTCAGGGAGAGAAGAATGTGTCAACGCTTGTGAAAGTCACATCCCCCTGTGCAAGAGAAGAGCAGTGTATGCTGGTTGTAGCCACCATGGTGGCAATGGCTGACTGCAGCTCTGTTGCTTGCCATGATCCTCAGCCATGGAGACACCCACGTGGAGATCAGTAAAAGTTCCAAGCTCCAGCAGATGTGAACACAGGTGGTCCCAGCACGTAAATCAGATCAGATGTGCAGTGTCATCTCCACTGCATTTTCCCTGCAGATGTGAGGGGACATTTGCCCCCCCAGACACCTTCTCTGCCACTCTCCGGAGCAGCAAAGAACAATAGAAAAAGAGCAGCAGGGCGTGGCACTGGGGTGCTGCTGTCCCTCTGAGCAACCCTGTTCCAAGGGTCACTTTCCCTGTGCCCCCTTCCCTCCTTACCCCCTCACCTCCCTGCCCTTCTGTACGACCCATGGTTGCACCCCAAGCCAGCCTTTTCCCCAAGGGACTGAGGTGCGTGGAGAGCAGGGAACAGCAAAGAAACAAGCCCCAGTGACCCCGCGGAGGATGGAGGGCCCTGAAAGGCATGTGGCTTTCATGCCACATTTGGGTGACAATGCCAGCCTTGCTGTGCTGAGCCACAGAGAGCACCTGGCCTCGAAACTGCTGATGCTGAGCTTTGCTGAAGCTGCGAAACCACAAATGGCACTAGAAACTTCTTGCTGTGAAGGCTGCACCTACTTCTCCCAACTTCCTAAAAATAGAGCCCAGTGTGGGGAGGCCCACGGCCCCGGCCCTGCCAAACAAGCCCCTCTTGCCTGAGTCACGGCGGAAGGGAGCAGAACATCCCGTGCCTTACCCCACTCTCGGTCAAGTGCCGAAAGCTGCACTCCCTGCACGGGGTGCGGGGGCCTGCGCCCATCAAAAGCTCAGTGAAACGCCCCGGCGAGGCTCTGCCCTTTCATGTTGCGAAGGGAGAGGGGAGGAGTGGGGGAAAGCAAAACCCGGGGAGGCTGCAGGACTGCTGGTGCCAGCGCTGCCTCCCACGGCGCGGCGTGATGGGTGGGTGGGGAGGGTCCTAGCATCACCTTTGCATCTCTTCTTCCTCCCTACCTGCCCTGTCAGGACAAAAGGGCAGACAGGACTGCGTGTTCAGCATCCGAGTGGGACACACAAACAAAACAAAAGCCTCGGGAGGAGAGGGAGGATGCTGCCGTTCCTCTCCCCTGGCAGCCGCGACTGCAACTGACTCCAAGCACTGTCTGGGCTCCACAGTGCCTTGCCACTACCCAGTCTTGCCACAGCAGAGCCACCTCAGCTCCCACCACCCCACAAGGGTCCCTGGCCACCGGGTGGGACATGCCAATGGATCAAAGCATTGTGCCACATGGACAGTTTCACAGCTCTTGACCAAAGTTCAGGTGACGCCATGTGCGTTGCTGGGATGGATGGGACCCCAGGGATTTCATGTGGGTTCTGTCCTGGGAGGTGGGTAAGACACAACTTGAATCAGCTGCCATTCTGCTCAGCCTTTCTCTCCTTTCCCTCCCTCCATAGGTGGAGGTTTGCAGTGAGCCCTCACCACGGCCAAGTCCTGGGCTGGCTGTGCCTGGTTATCCCACTGGGGCTGCACAGCAACACAACTCGCAGCAAATCATCTGGATCCTGATTCGAAATTATCAAGACATGAGCAATCTCCCAAGGCAGATTTGGCAGCCATTAGTTCAATCTTTTGCCTGTTTCTTCTGCATTACACCACAATCCCCCTACCAAGGCAATATTAATGCAAATTACTCATCTTTTCCCAAATCTTTCACACATCGAGCTCCACAAGCCTCTCATCACAGGGCTTTCTTCACCACTACAGGAATCACCTCTGTGGCTCTTCACTCATCCCCTTTCAGCCTTTTCTGTCATTTCTCCTCTTTCCTCGTTGATCTTTGGATCCCCTGTGGGGGCTGTGCTCCAACCTCCAGATAACTAGGATCCCGTTGGGGTCACACATAGCCCCAAGGTGAGCAAGAGAGAGTGGCGCTACTGTCAATGGCAGGAGATGAACCCAGCAGGGTGAGCAGCCAAAGGGGTGAGGGGCAGACAAGGAACACTGCTCTGGCCTGAGAGTTTAGGGGAGGAAATCCTCAGATCCTCAGCCCCTACTTGGGACTAACCGACCCCATGGAGAAGGCAGCACCAGGGACAGCAGGAATCTGTGCTCAGGTGGAAATTCACATGCAGCCATCTCAGTCTGGGAGCCCAACCAAAACATTGCACGCATGGTCAGAGGCAGCAAATCCAATCTTGAGTCCCTTGCAAAGCAATGCAGAGGCAGAGCAGTGCTGCCTTCCATGCATGTATAGACACTGCAGTGGTGTCACACAGCCCTTTTGCCTCCGAGCTGTAAGCTGGGGTGCTCTGAGCAAGTCATGTTGACATCACATGGAGCCCTTTCCCTGCACGCTGCCACTCCTGCCGCAGCTGTGGCACGATGGTGAGAATGCTCACCCCAGCTCCAGCCCCACTTGCTCCTTGGCCAGGCTGAATACCTCCAGCCTTGGGGCATCATCTTGGTAACAAATCCACCATAAAATCCCAGTGAACCTGTGAGAGGAACAGCAGAGAGCAGAGGACAACTCTGCCATCTTCTGATTCCTCCGGCTCCTCTCCCTGCCCCATCCATCCCTCCATCCCTGCCTCACACAGCCACCTGGAAAATTGTGGCTAAAAATGAAGGGTCTCCATGCTGGGAGGTGATGCCACAGGAGATGCCAGAGAAGCCCTGCAGTCAAGCACACATCCTGTCTCACCTGCCTGGTGCCCCAGGGATGTGGTCACAGTTCAGACTGCAGAGCAAAGGGCTTTGTGGGGAGAAGAGCAAAGTAAAGCTGCAAAAGCTGCTGCTGACATAACAACGTTCTTTGTGCTCGTGCCAGGGACGAGATGTGCTTACAGAAAAGAGTAAGCCCAGTTTCCATAAAACACTGATGTTTCAGGAATTCCTCTGTCTGAAGAGACCTCAGGTGCAGGTTTCCTTGGCAAGGAAGCAGTACCTCACGATTGGTGAGTGTCTTGTCAAGGTTCACAATGGCTTTCCTTACAGTCCATGGGAGGCAGGGCTGGCTCAGGGTGTGCTCAGCCCAAACACTGGCAGCCACAGCGGGGAAGAGCAGGTGACAGCCCCAAGCCAGCCTGGTGGCCCCGACATCATGACCAGAGGGGGTGCAAAGCCTGGGTTTGGGCTGAGCACTGACCTTGCTCAGCTGGTTCTGCTGATGGTCAAAGGAATATAGACAACCCCCATGCAGAAGTGGATGTCCCCCCCTTTGTAGGAACTCCTGACTGTGGGCTGAGTACAGACACCTGCGCAGCACAATCAGCTCATTGTCACCTCTATAGTGAAATTAAAAGGAAACAAGACATAAGAAACATCCCTGGTGCTATGAAAACTACCCTGCCTGTGTGGGAAGGTACCTCATGGACTAAATCCTGGACACTGGGGCAGCTCCCTCTTTCCAGCACTGCAAAGCAAGGGAGCTTTGGCTGCACAGATTTGGGAAGACTCCCAGCCTTAAGGACAAGGACATCGCTGGCAGCACAGTGTCAGCTCATGCCTAAGTTCACGCCTAAGCAGCACAGAGGCAGCTGTGTGTGATAAGTGGGAGTGCTGAAGCACCAGAAACTAATTTTCTCTTTTGTTTTCCTCTACAGCAGTGTCCTGGAGCACTGGGGTGCAGGAGCTTCAAGGCTGAAGCACCAGGGCCTCAGCCCCAAATTCCCACCTCCACACCAAAACTCCAAGAGGGCTCTGGAAAGGAAAATAGTGGCAGTATGATGACAAATGCCAAGCTTGCATCTCTGGGTCTGGGGACTGCCTCTCCCTGTAGCACTCAGGGTATGCCCCAGGTGGGGGATGGGCACTCCCTGTGGCAGTGCTGCAGTGGGATGGTGTGACCAGAAGTACTAACATGAGAGCCTTTAAGATTCTAAACACTAGTTTCTCCTTCTAAACAGTAAGAAAGCTGAAACCACCGTTGCTGTGTAGATGAGCTGCCCCACCAATACCTTATTTTCCCAAGGCAGATTATTTCCTTTTCAACACAGGTACCAGTGGCAAAAAGCTGGGCTGTGGTTTCAGCCCTCCTTCCTGCTGGCACACTGTTTCCATCACAGCCTTGCTTTGAATTTTTTTTTTTGGTCACTGCCCAAAGATCTGCAGGTCTCCAAACACCCTGGTGAGATGTCTGTGCTAAGCATCCTTTCTGCAAAGAGTGCTGCACACTTGAAAATGAACAATGAGGACAATAGGGGCCGTTACACATGGCATCTGGTGATGGCACAGCACTGGATGTGCCAGTTCAGCATTCCCCTCTGCCCTTTTCAACCCAGAGGATACACATTTCCAAGAGGTGGCTCCAGCCTGGGTGGATCACAGCCAGCAAGGCTCTGACATGCAAGCACGACACCTCCAGGAGGAGGCTGCAGCCCCAGCTCCTGCATCCTGCTGATGCTGGGAGCAAAGCCGTTACAGTTTCTAGGTACCAGTGGCTCTTACTGGCAGACACACGGTGCTTCTCAGAGCTCACTGTCTATTTACAGAGGCTGAGAGATCTCAGCTCAACTCACATTTACCACGGGGGCCAGAAGTGCATCCAGATAGCGCCCACAGAGCACCAGCACTTCTTGGATCCCCATGCTCTGCCCCTCTCCCACCATACTCAGGCTGTGACTAAAAAACCCCCAAAACGGAGATGATTATCCACATACAGGTCCCCCAGGATGAAGCCACACCAGAGGAACAAGTTTCTCATGAAGAAGACTCCTGCAAACATATCTCATGCGTAATAAATCAGACACAGAGCTATGTGCCTCATGGGTGGTTGCTAGTTATGGGTCCAGATCACCACATCAAATTACAGGGCCACGGGATTTCAGCTTCTTTGCTGGTGCCCAGGCTCATCCAGAGTCCCCGGCAGCATATCCCCACATCCCCTTGGAACAACCATACTCTTATTTTCACTGATGAGACCTCACCTGGGGACACACGGATGCTTTTCAGGACACACATTTTCTTTCCAGAGCAGCTCCCTATAAGCCCAGGCTGTTGGACATGCTTCTCCTCACTCGCTTGAATGAGTCACCAAACCCCAGAGGCTGTAATTCCCTTTTAGCAGAAAAGCTACCTTATTTCAAAGTGGAAAATCTTTGGCCTAAAACCCCCTGCACACCTGGAGGGAAGTATTACACAGAGGTGATGCAGTCAGAGAGGCTTGAATGCTGGAATGGCCACTTGCTGCAAAATACAGTGAAAGGAAAACCCCAAACATCCTGTTCAAGGAAAACATTACTGGCACTGAGACTAAGGACAGGGAAAAAAGGACCATTTCTCCCCAGTGTTCAGGGAGGGGAAGATGAACATGCAACAATCACCATTTTGCTGAGCCACAAGAAAACCTACCCACGTAAGTATTGTGTTGTCATCTCTATGACAGTAATTGGGGGAACCATACCGGAAACCAGGTTCAGTGGTTGGACAGAAAGGAAAGCAAACCTAGAGCACATCCCAATCTGTTCCCTCAGCATCAGCCTCCTTACATCCCCTTGCAGGCCATGACCCAGCTGGGATGTGCATCCTGTTTGCCTTTGGGATCTGGGCATATAGATGGAGAGATCTGGAAGGCAAGACACTCACTTTCTTTTGCTGCCTGTGTCTGGTTGCTTATGATACTTTAGATAAAGTCAGCTGGTCTCAATTTCATCACTGGTGAAATGAGACATCTCTGTTGCTGGCAAGGGTAAAGATCCAGAGATATAAACAGCCAAATAGATGCAGTGTATATAGAAAAAAAAATCACTATGCCAGTGATTGCTCTAATCTGCAGAGCAATATAATCTCAGTGGATTGTATCTCAAAGTGAGGCTGCAATATAAGCAAAATCCTTTTTTCCCCCAAGATGAGTCTGTTTCTGACATGATGGTAATTGCAGGGTGATATCCAAGCCCTTACGTCAAAGTTTTTTCGTCTTACCTTCCTTCCCTGTCTTGTTGGGTATCTGGGTGGGTGGCCGGCAGCCAAGGTCAACCCACCACAAGGTCCCAGTCCTCTCATGAGCTACTCTTGAGTTCCTACTCTGCCATGCAGCTCCTGAGGAACATTGCTGCCCTTCCTGGCTTCCTTACCCAGGAATTCACCCTAGTTTTCCAAGAACTGAGCTGAATCACTACAGCTAATAATGATGTAGTGCAATGTTGAGTCTTAGTGCTGCCACAAGCACACAGCTGTGAAGCTCTGTTGCACTGACACATAATGCAGACAGAGTCTCTAAGTCACAGCCTGGATTTGGTGCAGAAAGGCAAATTTACCCCAAATTCCCTTCATAACAGCAGAGCATGCAGCCTCTGGAGTGGTTGTTGGGGTCTTTGAAGAGCAGACTCAGGTGGGGTTTTTTTAAGTTTTGCAGGGCAAGAAAATCAATGGAGCTGAAAGTAGGTTCACACCACAGTGGCCACCCATGCAAAACTATTATGAACCACAAAACCAGGTGATTACACAATCTCCTTCTAATGTTTACCAGGTTTATTTTCCGAGCACTGGCTGCTGCATAAAGCAGCCTCAGAAGACTTCAGGTAGAAAGCACCTCTTGGTCTGCAATAGGCAGAAAACCCATTGAGCTTGTCCCAGAGGGTAGAAGCACATGATTCAGGTCTCTGAGTATCAGCCCCAGTTTTCAAATAATCCTGAAAGTGTTTTGTACAAACCCAGAGATCTCACATCACCTTCCTTCACATACCTAAGAGCACAGGGAGAAGATGTAAAGCAAGTTTTCCGCCTTGCATGGTGAGGACGGACAGGCATTTCCCAGGAGAATAGAGCCTGAGGTTCAAGGTGCAAGGAAAGAACTATATGGAAAGGCCAGATCTGATTGACAGCAGGCAATGGGCATCTCTAAGACAAACTATGTCTTTTTACTCCATTTCAGGAGCTGCCAAACACTGTCCCCACTGATATCCACACCAGGTTCTCCAGGTTCTCCTTGGTCAGAACCAAAGGCACTATCACACAACAAAGATGTGGATAATCGCTCCTCGATCCAAGCAGGTTTACCAAAACCCTGAGATATCCCTCTCCAGACTTGGGAAGAAGCACAATTTACAATCCCTTCACACAGGTAGGGACACGCCACAGGGTGGACACCCTTCTTGCATGTCACAGGAGCAGCAACATTCCCTGGAAACCTCCGCTGCCATGTCCTCTTCACAGCCTGTGGATAACCTGTGTTCACAGGATGGGGCAACTTTCTGCTCCATCCCAGAATAAGGAGGAAATTTCTTCCCTAAGAGCCACCACTACAACCCTTTGCAGCATGGTGGCTCCTGCTGGGTGGCAAGGTTCCAGTGAGTCATTCATAAAATTATGCCTCAGGTAGGAAAAAGGACAGAGCTCTGCATGGGAAATTAAATGCTCATGAAATTCCATAGCTGTCCTGGGGATATTAACATACAAAATTAATGAGGAGCCCTTGAGGGTTTCATGCATCTGTCCAATGTGCAGCCTCAGTGAGCACCAAACCCCAGCACTCGCAGCTCTGAGATGTGATTAAGGCCAAGGAAGCACTGACCAGACACAATTTCTGAATTTCTGTGTCCCTACAGGGTGTGGTGGTGGCAGGAGGTCTCCCCTGGATTGGCAGCACATTGCCCAATGGTTTTGGTCCACACACACAACATTAGAGGATGTGAGATGGGGTTGCATGATGCTCAGCACACACCATCACATGGAGCAAGGGCTGGATTATGATTCCAGCCCAGCCCAGCTGGAGCTCAGGAGACACCAGGCATAAAAGCCATCCTACATTAAGATCACAGCTGCAATGCTGACCTTCAAGAGTAGCTGATAACCAAGGAAATTAAGGATCCACCTTGTCCACATCAAAGTTTGCTTGTAACTTCCTACACTGGGGGTTGCATCCAGAGAGCTGCATTTAGGAGAGACCTGTGCTTCCTGCTGTCTCCCACAGCATCCCTGATCTGGGAGCACCACAGTTTGGTCACACACTGTAACAGAAACACTTCTTTCTCCTTGCTTCACCTTGTCTGATCCTTGCTGAGCTGCTCTACAACTTCCATTTCCTTAGCCTTGAGAATTCACTGGTTTTACTGATGCAGTGCAGTAATGTGGCACTTCTCCAAGCTAAACCTGATCGAAAGTTTGCTTCCCACAGTGCACTGTTTGACAGCAGCTCTGGGACACAGCATGGTTCCCTGGGAAGCAGTGGTAGCTGTTGGAGCCTGGACCTTTGGAAGAAGATCTGGCTTGCCTGCAGTTTGTTACTGTCACCTTTTGAAGACTAAGGCATATGCAAAGCACTGTGCCTGGAGCAGGCATGAACTTTGCATTATCCCTCTTCCACCAGGCATTGAAGGTGGCTTTACAAAGTATCTTCCTCTTTTATCAAAAGACAAAAAGGTAGTATTTGTGTTCCTTATCCTAAACCATTACTTATTCTTGGGTCTTTTGCTGTTTATACAGTCAATGTACAGTTCAGACTGCAGTAGTAGCAGGGTGTGACAAATGTCAAAGTCCTTGCGTTCGCTGAGCATCTTTTCATTCTGAACATCTCCAGATGAGCCTTGTTCTGATGGAGACTCTTGGAATTACCATGCCAGCATCATGACATGGCATCTGTCACTGAGGAGCTGCACCATGCATCTTTCACAAGCCCCAGCAGCACTGTGAGTGCACTCACAAACCAGAGGCAAACTTCATGGCACATATGCAAATAAGTTGCACACCCTCAGGCACACACAGTGATAATTGCCAGGTGCTGGAATATGCAGAAGCAGCCAGATGTTTGGATTTGCTGTTTTGACTGTTCTCACTCTCCTTCCATTGTAGTGGTGGAAGTAACACAAGGCAGGAAATAAGGAGAAAAACCCTGGAAAGCAAAGAGAGATGCAGCATTTGTGTGATCCAATGACTAAGGGGACTATTGCATATGTGTGAAAACCTTTTGCAGAAAAAAATACATATAAAACAGGATGAGATCAAGCAACCTTCCTGACTGAGCCATACTGACACAGATGGACTTCCCAGCTTAGGAGGAAACGTTCATCCTCTGACCCTGCGACCCACATACCAGCAGCACCCAAGCACAACACAGAAGCCCAGCAACCCCTGGAGTGTCACTGCAGAATGAATGATCACAGACAGCACAATCACCAAAAGTATTATTTTTCCTAAAACATCAGCTAGGAATACATTAAATTTTTTGAAGAGATTTAGGGAGGTCCAAGCTCTGAAAACAAACAAAAAATAATGGATCATGTTTATCCCTGGATATTCAGTTACACAGCAGCACTGAGCATTCAAGAAAAATGCAGACTAATTTTGTACATGGGCAGTAACAGTATCTTCTTTCATGCCGTAAAGACTACAGGGTCTCAGTATTTTTCCTGCATGCTAGATGAATGAAATAGAGCTACTTGATTTTAAAGCCACCAAGGAATTAGACTGAAGTGGTTGAAGCGATTGCTTCTGAAGGGCTCTTAGAGAAGTCCAGAAACAAACCAGATCTAAATGCAGGCTTGCAAGAAGGGCTCTGAGTGTCACATCCAATCACGTTTGATCAGTGAAAACCCAAAAACTGGTTATTACCTGAATAATTTATCCAAACCTACTTCTGAATAATCATAAATCATCAAAGTAGCTGTCAGCCAAGACAGCCTCAAGAACACACATCAAGAGCCGATGTAACAGCTTAAAAAAATCCTGCAAGTGCTTAGAATGATTTGACTCATTTAATTGCTTAAATCAAGCCAAAATCCAATTTAATGACACCCTTATATACAAAGAATATGTCACAAATAATGCATCAACAGAAATACATATTTAACACAAAGAAGTAAAACTGGTTCTGTAGCAGATGCTCGTTTACATATTCATTGATTTAATTACAGGTTTCTCTCCCTCCTTTCAGGATTGCTGAAAAAGATGAACACAATCCCAGAACTGCACAAACTGAGCCAGACAGACTAGAGACACTAATGTCTTCCTTTGGTCGTGCCTACAGACATGTGCAACATTCCTGCTCTTGTTGACATAAACAAACTCAGAGGCATGGGAAGAACTGCCACAGCTGTAGTTCCTGATGCTCCACTGCATCTGAGGGAGCCTGTGTCCGCCTTCATAAGTATAAAAGGCAGAATCAGGCCAGGAAATCCTGGGCTTTTCAGTCTGCATTAAAGCAGATTTCTGTGCCTGCTGCAGCTGCATGTATGAGAGACCAGGGGGTGGATTTGCACAGGGGTATAAACCTGGCTCTGGGTTCTCGTGCTCCCCAGTTTGCAAAACCACAGAAAACATTTTTCCCAGGCAAGGAGGAGCAGTAGAGAAGGCTCTTATTTCCCTGAAACCCCTCCCTTCCCAAGTTTTTTCATAGAGACAGGCAGCCATTCTCATTAGTCACGGTTGTTTTGTGCCCTGCAGCCTGTCAGTGTGGGAAAACTGCCTGGAATCAGAGCAGCCTGGCAGCCTGCTGCAGCACCAGCACTCTGCAGAATGATTCCAGAGCTGCTTTCCAAACTGTCATTTCTCAACAGTATTTTCACGCTGCTTTCCTGTGAAGCAAGAAAAAAAAAGACAAACCCCAAATAAACCCAACTGCTTTTTGGGATACCTCTACACAGCCTGTGGGCAGACAACAGGTTTCTGTGAAGGCAGGGGGGTCCTTGCTTGTGTCTGTGCCAGGAGGATACTGCCCAGGATGACTTACAGGGATGAGGCACATCCCTGACTTGCTGTCTGCTCATGTCTGTGAGCTCCACTGTGACTTTGCCTCCTGATCTTCCCCATTGTCCCACCATCCCACAGGTGTTCCTGTGAGACAAGCTCCACAACAGCGTGTTTTGAAGGGAGGTGGGCGGATCTAGAAACCTCTTAATCAGACCCAGGTCATCCTCCTGCCCTGTCCTGACTCATGCCCTGTCAGCAGCTCAGCCCTGGCTTGGCAGGGAAGGAGCCCCACTGACCAGCTCTGTTCTATGTACCACCTTAGAGGTGATGCATGTGGATTTTATGCCTTAAATCCATCTAATAAACCGAATTCTCTGTAATAAATTCTTTTGCAGGAAACAGTGGTGCAACCATGATCCTCCTCCTACATATTTGAACAAATCCAGAAAAACAGTCCCAATCGTCCAGGGCAGGTGTTGGGCAATCATTTCATGCTCTGTTTGCAAATGTAGAGGTCAGCAAGAGCGTGCTTAAATCCTGCATGGAGCAGAGTGGAAACAGGCCCAGCCTCTCCTGCCCCTACTCTTTTACTCAGAGTAAATCACTCGCCTTTGTGCTACATAGCAAACCTGGTTGTTGGGCACCTACAAGCGGCACAGTCCTTGATGCTGTTTTTCTAGCAATGTCCCCTTGTCATTCGCAAGCAAAATAATGCCTGAGTGTTCTTTGCACACTTACAGTCAGCAGTCATTAGTGCAGCCTTGGGAAGGGGGGAAAAAAGAGTGTCTTCATGCTAATCTTTTCTTAAAATATGGCACAAATCCATCACCAACAAACAATGTGGGGTAGGTGGAACTGTGATAGTATCCCATGCCTCAAATGTCTTGGTTATGCGACAGCTTGACTAAAGCCAGGAAGTTTTCCTTAGAATCTACTTATTCAACCTTAGGAAAGAAAAAACCAAACAACTTTATGCATCAAAATGTCCAGCTGGAGAACTTTTGTTATTGCCCATCATTTTTAATTAGCTGATGTGATTTCCCCTGGAGTGGGTTGTGCGCAGTACCCAGACTACACACACTGTTCCTTGGCTGGGGAGCTGCACATGGCAACTTCTCTTATATATCATTTATTCTCTTATTTTTATTCTCTTATATATCATTTATCCAGCACATGCTTGAGACTTGATGATATTTGGGCAGTTCACATGAAGCCCATGAAGTGTGGGTGCTTCTCCACTGCTCTCCAGGCATGGGGTAACAGTGTCCAACAGACAGCTGGTGCAGGATTATTTTAGGCTGTACTCAGTCACCAGAGATGCCCTCTGGGTGTTCAGTACATTCCGTTTCCTTCCATCCACCCTATTTGTTTTTCTGTTTGGCAGAGGGATCTATCTAAAGTGACACCTCACTCTGGGAAAACACAGTACTGGGAGCTAATTGAGTGTTTTATAATTCTGAGCATAGAAACCTTTTATTTTTGTGTGGGAAAGAGCTGTTATTTTATCTGTATCTCAGGTGGAAAGCAGGAGCTGTAATACTGTTGTATTCCAGAATGAAATGCTGCTTGATAATATTTTTATAAGCCTGTGCTGATTCCAGCATTAGCCTTTTGGAGAAAGAGAGATGGGGAAAACACAAACGTCCCTGCTCAGACACAAACCCAGAGCTTGCAAGTCCTGGGCTGGGGCAATGGAAGGAGATGGGGTACAGAGGTGAGAATGAAGGTCAGGGAAGTAGCCACCTTTCTGAGGGCTTTGCTGCACCCAGCTTAACCCCCACCTAGAAACCAGGCTTGGGGACAGCACGAATCAGCAGTGAATTCCTGGCACTGGGCTCAGCCAGGTTCGTGGTGGCTCACAGGGGTTCCTGGGCAATCCTGCCGGACCCTGTTTTGGGGAAAATCGCATCTGAGTTGGCTCACATTGGCTCAGCCAGCGCTATTACGGCTCCAGTCACCTGAAAACATCCTCTGTGCTGTCCTGGAGAGCTCAGCTGCTGCCTGCCCACCTCTCAGCCTCCCTTGCACCACCTCAGTAAATTGTGATCTGTAGGATGTGACCTACAGCAGCTGCTTGTACAGCAACATTGTCACAGCAGTAACACACAGCCCTCTGACAGGGCCTGCGATACTGAAACCCCTCCCAGATACCAAGGCACCAAAACCACCAGTTTGCACCAGTTTTCTGCTGAAATCCTCCAAGTGTAATGATGCATGCTAGCTCAGAGGAGTACCAAACTCTCAGTGGGTCAGCAGCTAAGTGGAATAGAGCCCTGAGCCCAAAACATGCAGTGTTTTAAACCGGACACTGCATGAAAACAGAACACAGAACAGAGTGGCACAACAACATTTCTTCCCTGGACCAGGATTGCTGTGCTTGGTAAAGCCTGCCAGAAAAGAGGACTAAAACCCACAAGACGGTCGAAAATTCCAGTGATGAGTGTTTACCAAAGGCTACATGCCACGTGGGTACATGAGGGGTCCCTCGCTCACCTGGGATGGGAGAAATTAATTGACACCTGAACAAAAATGAAAGCAAATGAAAACTTGTGTTCCCTTCTTCGAAAGGGATGAGCATTCCAACCTTTTTTTTTTTTTAATATATATAACACTTTAGATTTTTCTTTCATGGCAAAAGAATCGCTCTTGTTTGTCACTGCAGTCTGGGACTATTTTTAACACTACTAATGAGTGACTAAAGCGGGGTAGAGTAGCTAAGCCAGCGCGCTGCTCCCAGCCACCCGCAAGGTTTATCTGACCATCAGAGGAGGATCCAGACCAGGGCCAGCTCATGTGAGGAGTCAGAGCAAGACGCCTGCGAAGTGTCTGTGTCCTGGGACACACATGGTGGAAAAAACGCACACCAGTTCCTGTGGGTGAGTTAAAAAAGGGCCAGACTCCACACAGGGGAGGCATATCCAATGCTTGACATAAATCTCTGAGACTAATGCATCTCAGAGATGCATTAATCTCTGACCAGAGCTCATAGAGCATGTATTGGCATTGCATCTGCCCATCAGAAAAAGACAGGAGAAAAGCCATCTGTGCAAACAAGTTATTCCTGGACTAGAGGACACCCAATTAAAGGCAAGTAGTGGTTTCTCACAGGGTCAGTAAATTAATAGAAAATCATAAAAGCATTAAGGTTGGAAAGATCCCCCAGATCACCAAGTCCAACCACTAACCCAGCATCACTGTGTTCACCATTAAACCACATCCCCCAAGAGCCACATCCACACACTTTTTGAACACTTCCAGGGATGTAACACCTGGCCCCTATCTATCCTTTGGAATGGTCTCTGCAGAGGTCCATTAGCATTCAGGGATTCAGAAGCTGTTGAAAGGGGAACATCCAGCATCCCTTCTCCCATCACCTCCAGGACTGCTGCATTCAGAGGAGGGACTGAAAATAACTGGATGCAGTGTCCCAGCTGCCAAGTCCTTCCCAGCAAGGAGAGCACTGAATGGGAATGAAGACACAGTCACTGGAGCATGGCAGCAGCAGGACAGCATAGGAACACAGCAACACAGCTGGGCTGGAGAGCAAGAAACATTCCACTCTGGACAAACAATATTCTAGATGAGCATATATGTATATCTATATAGTTTTAATCTATACATGCATAAACAAAAGCCCACCTGATGTAGACAACTGCTGTGAAATGTTCAAAACTCTGTTATACTAAATCATTAGAGGCAAATTGGAGCCATGAGTTAACTATGTTTATTGCAGAAGAGCAGTGAGATGCCATAAACCCAGGCACACTCTGGTGCATGGTGCTGTGGTGGTGTAAGACAAAATGCCAGAGTAGCAGAGCCTTTGTGCCGCAGACTTCTCTTCCATCCTCATTCCTCTAAAAGCCAGGGAAGAGAGCAAGCACCTGTGTGCCTGGGGTGGATCCTGAACTGGCAAGGGGTCCAGGAACCTTTGGGCTACTTGGACACTTGTTCCCTTTCCCCAGGTCTGCCAGACAGCTGGACGAGGACACAAACCTTGCAGCAATGGCTCACAGTGTTACCCTGTCAAGGCAGATGCCTCATGTTCTTGCAATAAGGGACATGCATTTAAAAACAATGGATTTTTTCCCCCACATTGTCCAACCCCACCTGATTCACCTGATTTGGCCGATTCACCAGAACCAAAGACTTTATAAGTCATCTTGAATATTCCCAGCTGTAACATGCCCAGAACCAAATCGTTCAAGGAAGCACTACATTTAAGAGCATTTAAATAGACTGTCTTCTCAGACCTTGGAGAGAAATTATATAAGCATTTTCCTTTGGAAGGGATGTAAGAGGAAGAAAAAAAAATTCAATATTTTGAAGCAATAGAATTATAGCACATGCCAGTAAGACATAGGCACAGAGTACCTATGGTAATCTTGGCTTTGGCCCATAGAGAAAGTCAGATTATATTACCACGTAGCCTTAAAAATCAGGGAATTAAGTGATTTGGGATAACAAAAGAAAACTACTTGGAGAAGTATGCTTAACCTTAAAAGAGAAGAAAGGGATTTTTGTAGAAATATTAAAAAGGAGTGGGGTTTTTTTTGAGTGCTCATCTATAGAGAAACAGGATGTTGGTATATCTTTTATTAATTTAGTTAAAACAGTTCCACTTGTGATCTCAGATTGATCTAGAGCATGTAACTGCTAGAGCAAACCTGTAAAATAAAAAAAAAATTCTTTTTAAAATCTCCGTTTGTAAATTAGTACCATAAACACCTGATGTGGCTAAACTCATATTATTTATAAAATTACACAAGGTGGTATAACTGGAGCAGTGGCAGCAGAGATATCTGGTGCAACAGTCACAAACACTTATACCAGCTCAGAATTTGTTCTATAAAATCACAAGCTCTGCAATCTCAGAGGTCAAATTGCCTTAAGCAACTGCATAGAGCTGTCAGAAAAAGCTAATCATACTCCATTATATTATATTAATGTATAACCAAAGGAGAAGGAAAAAATAAACCCACAGAGTTTATTTAGAAAAAGAATCTTTTACACCTGCAGAGAGGCTGGGTAAATAGAACAGTCCTGCCTACAGCTTTTTGCTGAATGGTATTTTAATTGCACCCAGTGAGAATCCAGGTTTCCTCTCAGAGCTACTGTGAATTCACTGCGTTCTAGAGGATGATTATACATTAGTGAGAGGGCAAAACTGAGCCTTCAGGCACAAGCACATTATATACCTTCTGAAGTGTATCCCTGGGAATTGCAAGTATGGTTACAAATTGCTGCACTTTCAAAACATAAATACAATAGTGTGCTTTGCTGGCCTGTGGTTGAAGTCTCTTGCAAGTGGCCTAAGACTATTTTAAACAATATGGAGACATCAAATCAAGCTAAGAAGCTGTAGCATTGAATTTATGCTAACTGCATCCCTGCACTTATCGGTTATCAGCTGCATTGATGAGAATTGTGCTTCTTATCAGGAGATGGTAAATGAATAAACACAGAAAAATTAAAAAGCACAGGAGTCCTTTCAAGAGGGCTACATGAAAAGCCTTAAATAGACAATATATCACCACAACAAACATACCGTCAGGTTAATACCACAAACGTTAGAAATTATTTACTGTATAGAAAAGGATTATTTTGTCATTCCCCAAACAGTAAATACTACATGTATTCTTCCAGCTGAGAGAAAAAACACAGGATAGCTGCAGTTCATTTCTTCTTGATTCACAGTTGCAAATAATAAAAGTTCACAGAAACAACTTTCAGAACAAAGTAGAAACATCCAGCTGCTAGAAGTACAAATCCTGTCTTCTGTCATGAATCTGAATACCTGAAAGACACAACAGCATCAGGACAGTCAAACAGCACAGTCCTCGCAATCTCTTAAGATGTTGTGCAAACAAAATTGCACCTTTGGGTCAGGGGCAGAAGAGCCCTTACTAGAATAACCAGAATGACCCATTCAAAGTATCCCCAAAACAGTGCACATCAAAGAACCAACAAGGGGTTGTTTATTATTTTTATTAGTCAAGAGACTAATAAAAATACAGAAGCCTGAATGCTTTGGGAATAATTTCTTAGAACAACTCACCCAGCAGTATGGTGGGTTTGTTGGTGCAAACTGCAGCTGTGTTACTACATGGGTGCTTGAGGTATAATGCAAGGGCTATTCTATCTTTCTGGGATTTGAAACTTGGACAGTGAGTGCAAAACAGGCATTGTGAAATGGCAGCCTGATGATATAAGCACAAAAACTAAGGTAAATGGGGTTAAAAAAATAATGTATCTCATTTTAGTATAATGTTTTTCTTCTTCTTTGTTAATGTAGTTATGGGAGGTGGTGGTTCTATCTGGGGGAAAAACAAGCTTTTGAAATACAGCCTGGAAGCAAACAAGGAAGCATCTTTAATTCTGCATGCATAAGCAAGGCTGCTGTCTGATTTGTTCCAAACCTGCTGGTTTCTTTACTCACCTGCAGTGGCATGGCTTACACTGGGATTTTCTGAGCCTTGGTAAGAGCTTGCTTTCCTCTCTTAAAAAAAATTAAAAATACAGGAGATGAGCAGAGATTCAGCACAGAGCTAAGAGTTGACAGTAGTTACTAAAGAAACCTTGTGCTTTTGCAGCCCAGCCTATAGCACAGGTGCTGAGGAGCTCTGTGCTGTCTGGCACAGCAACATACACTTCCAGAAATATAAATATCAGCTGTTCTTAAATATGACACAGAGCAAGGAGAAGTATATTTAACAGATAGAGCCAGGAAACAGGGACTCCTACAGCCAAACTAAACGCACACATCCGAGGGATTTGCCAAAGACTCCCTGTGAACATGGACCAGCCATTTCTTCTCGAACCTTGTAGGGTTGTTTGATAATTGCAAGGATGGTATTACATGTGTGGCGTTCAGAGGCTCCCGAATATTCAGAAAAGCCCTGTACACATCCTGAAAGCAAAGACTTTAATGGTAATGACTGGGGAATACTGAGCTGTTTAATTTCCTTTTCAATTTTTTCCTCACTGATTTTCTTTCTGAATTTTTGGGAAAAAAAGTCCACTTGTTGTTGTTAGCAGTGTTTCCCTGTTTTCAACACAAGACTAATTTCATGAAATATCTCGTTTTCTGACGGAGTCAGTTCCTGGGGCTCCCAAGCCTTGATAGGCTCACATTGCCCCCTTGGGGGAAGAGGGCACCTGACCTTGTTCTTAAATGAAATCCCAGTTCAGACAGTGTCTTTAAAGTAATGAAACTCTCATTCACTACCTACATGAATTCTAGGGTGAGTGCCTGTGCAACATATACACAAAACTTCTGCTCATATACCATGAGCAGAAAGTTTGCATTCCAGCTGAAGATCTGGACACTCTCCCTTTACCATGCACAGACACAGACAGGAATTAGATATTCTAGCAGTAATAAGTCAACAAAACACCTACAGTCAGGGTCCTCATAACAGCATAGCTCTGTTGTATCATCAAAAGAGGAACTGTAGATAAACTCCTGTTTGTATCTGTAGGCGGTCTTTAGCCCACATTCTGCCAAATTCCTGCTGATGCAGTTTCGAAACTGGGTAACCAGAAGGTATTTCACAGCTGCTTATTTTTCAAAACCTAAGCCTCAGGATTGCTTCTTCACATGCCTGATCTTTTTTGTTTAGAAGCACCAGGTAGGACACACTATATTTTTCCAGCAGACTCCCTAAACAATTTCACAACCCTTTTTCTTGGAGACCGGTGGCAAGCTGCCTGACTGGGGAATGCCTAGGAACAGCAACGCAGATGTACCCCAACAGGCATCAGCACTTTGGCCAGGAAGCCTGACCCCAGAGAGCTTCTCAAAGGCAGAATTACTCACAAGGAAGCAATTTTATCCAGCAGATCTAGACACTGTGGGGACATAAATGAACTCCAGGCATCTTTCTGCCGTGTGCTGGTAGTACTTAGGATTGGGATTCCTAGTAATTGTGGATAATCAACAAGCAACAGTCATCACTCTGTGAATTGCATTAGCTCTGAGAAATCTGGACGGAGCAGACATAGCCTTTGGCAGGCAGGGCAGTAGTGCCTCATGGCAGGGAGCTCTTAGCCAGGACACAAGGCAAGGCTGGTCCACCAGCCCCTGTACCCTCATCATTCCAGCTACAGACAGAGACTGGGAGGGAAAAAAACCCCTGGCCATGCTGGTAAGGGCTGCAGCTTCCCATCCTGTATTCAGAACATAATTAACAGCATGTACAGAGAGAGAGGCTGCTCAGGGATCTTTCCTGGCCACCCCTTTCTGGTCCCAATGAGGGAGCATGTGGTACACACCACACCTAATACCCATGGGTATTAGAGATCATGATAGCACTATGAATAATGCTTATATTCACTTAAAATGTCTCCCCAATGTAAGCCAGAAGGTAAAATATTGTGTGAATAGGCAATGCACGTTTTTTGATTAACCCATACTAAATGACTAATCGATCCCAAGTACCACAGTACATATCAGGGTTATCTACTGTAGAAGACTTCCGTGAGTTTGCCTGAAGTTGGATCCAGCTTGAGAAGCTTAGGAACAGACTGTATTATTCTGTCATTTTACATCAGATGCCATCAAAGAATAAAGTGATAGTAAGTAATTTTCTTACCTCCCCCAGGAGTTGAACTTTGACTCATATTTTGTAACCTGGCAAGTCCGGTCAAACAAGCAGAACCTGAGTGTTGCTTCATGGTGCATTCTTGCATGGATGTTAAGCATCTTTCCTGTTGCAGAAGGCCAAGAAGAGAACTGTATTTCCTGTCAGAGATCGGCTCATCGGCCGCATGCAGGTCAGGGAGGGTGTGAGGATACACTGAACTGGTGACACTGGGAGTTCCAATTGGAGGGAAAGGCCATAAATCTGCAGGTTGAGCTGGACGACTCCGCAGAGATGGTGGCTGGCACTGGCCTACCACACCAGCAGCAGTAAAATTCAGAGCAGAATTTGCCATGCTTGTTGCAGAAGATGGCGGATATGGTTTGTAGCAATGTGAAGAGAAATTCCACTGATGGGGAGACATGCTGTCTACTTAAAAAGAGAAAAAAAGCATCTGAAGTCTCATCAATCCTTACTTTTTTTCCAAGGTAAATTCCAGTGGACTTCTAAGGGAACGCTACCAGACTGCATATTCATTTTTACAGAAATCACTCATTTTTACAGAAATACATAATCAGTTTCGTGCTGCTTATCTTAAACATCAACCACAAATTCATACTAAAAGCAGATTAAACCACCACCATCAATGTTTCTACTAAGTATTAAATGTGTACTACACAACCACCAACTTTGGCAGGTTTTTGACAGCTGCAAGCTTAGACAAATATATTTTTGTAAAGATGACGACTGAAGTCATAACGCACTTATTGCATCCAGCAGTGATGGAGAAACTTGGCTGGAAAATTATGACCTAGTCCTGCCAAGAGGCCCATGGAAAGCTTGGGAATCACTCCAGCAATCACAGGAAGTCCCAGCTACATAACCTAGGGCTTTACAAGTATGATTTTCTTGCTTTCTGTTTGCACACAATTCAAAATTTAAGCTCAATGGATCTTAAATTCCTTAGTGAAAGCCAGTCATCCCCATCCAACACCAGGAGCTCACCGTTTTTCAGGACAGCAGTCTCACCCTTCTGCTTTGTGCTCAGATCTTCGGGGTTCTTGGCATTGCTGAGAGCTCTAGAAAAATGTTCATCTACCATGCTGTTAATGTCCCCTTGGAAATAGGTGAACACCACGCTCTGAGATCCCCATTCTGTTTTCACAGGCTCTTTGCTTTTACTCAGCTTCGGGGAGAGCTTCCTTGTTTCTTCCATTTTCGATGACCAACAGTTCCTGCAAAAAAAACCCAAAAAACCAAACAAAAAAACCTAGACAGGTCAAAGAGATAATATTCAACTTCAAGTGCCCAGTGAGTGGTGAGCCCAGCTTCCTCCCAAAATGGTAGGGGCCAGAAGAACACTTACTAGTAGAATTAGATTCTCTGTGTTTCTGCTTTTTCCATGTACCTCTTCTCTACTGATTTCCTTATGAGATAAAATGAAATACTTGGGCAGAATGGGCACATCTATCCACCAGCTGTCATTTCTCACCCTGACTTTATAAGTCTGGGCTTAGAACCTAATATTGTGCAAATGTGCCCTCATGATAGAACTGTGCTGGAAGAACTGAAACACTTAAAAAAATAACTCAGAGGTGGCACTATCCCTGAATGAAATTCAGGGTGAACTTAGCAAAATGCTTTGTCCAATTTTGGTTTTTGTATTGTTCAAAAAACATAATGATAGAGTGAAAAAAACCAAAACAAACAAAACGAGACCAAAAACCCCCAAACCCCACTATACTACGTTAGAACTGAAAATAATAATTTTAGATAAGGTAAAGTCTGAAGTACCTTGATCACTGTCAGCAGAGATCTCCAAAACAAAAAGATTTCTAAGAGTAATTAGTTGCTTAACCTGTCAGAAAAAGATATTCAGATTAAATTATTGGAAATTGAAATCATGGCAAAATCAAGTAAAAAAACAAAAAACAACCAACAAAAGAAATAACCTTTTCTTGTTTGAAACAACTTAGTAGGAACATGGTGGGTCTTCCAGCTGCTTAAAACTTGGGAGCAAGACTGCTAAAACACACACTCTGGGTCGACCAGAATTTACAGGTTTAAGGCAGGAACTACACTAAAATAGTTTGCGGGAAGTCAACAGAAGACTGTAAGACTCCTTTCTGTTCTCTTTAAAAATCTCTGCTGCCAGATATGATAAGAGTAGGACAAGGAATGTCACTGCTTGCCCCGGAAAAGCATCGTTTTCATGCATTTGTGCAGTTTCTGGCTGCAAAGGAGCAAGTTCCCAGCCAGAGCTCACAAGTCCGGCTCTAATCAGAATCATATTTAGCAAGGCTCAGGCTACAAGTGCAGTGAAGTGCCTGCTGTTTCTATTCAGCTTTCCAGTCTCACTGTCAGCTCACGACACTGCATAGCATAACTGATTTACCTTGGTAGCAAAAGGAAGGCTGTTATTTTTCAGACATCAGGGAAACCTTTGGCCAATAGCCAGTTGTACTGCACAAAACCTCATGAATCATTAGATATGTATTTCCATCCAACTAACCCTGCAATACACAGCATTGCTTAACCTTGTTCAACACATTTATCTCCTTTCTTTCCTAGTCATAAATCCCCCAATCCTCAGAAGTTTTCCAATAAGCATTGCACTCATCTGTGCCTCAAAGTGTACTCTGAAGAGCCTGTGAAGACTGCCTTCAAACGGTTTCTCAGAATTTTCTTACACATGAAAAAAAATGTTCAGGCTGCAAAACAAGTATCCAGATACTAAGAAATATGAGGATTAAGTTTATCAAGCCATAATCTATCCCCATTTTAATGCTTAAGCCTTCACCTACAGACGTCTTGCCCATGTTTATTACTTGCTTCCATGTCTAGTCTTGCTTGTTACCTCCATCTCCCTCCACCATGTGCTCTGTTCAGTTCTCCCTGCTTCATGGTCACTTGCTCAGCCAGCCCTAATCTCCTGTCACCAAGAGTCACTCCTGCCAACTCATGTCCAAACTCAAGAGGTCCTTAGTCCTTATCTTAGGATTTCTACTGCTTTGCCCCAGTTCCATCCTCCTAGGTTCACCTAAACACAGCAGTGGGAACAGGACTACAAAGCCATGCTCTTAACAGTCATCCGATTCAGAAGACAATCTTTCACAACTTTAAAACTGACCCAGCTTTCCCAGACATGGAAGAACTAAAACCAGAAAAACACTTCTTCCCAATTTGCAGCCACCTTCCCAAGGCTCATGAAGGGAAGCAGGAACTAGCGCAACCCAGCCACAAAACTGGAAGGACTTCGAGCACAGGAAGAGACACTGGTTTTTCCCAGTCTTGTTTTAGAAAGCACCCTGCTGTTTTGGTTAAGGAACTTTATGGTTGCTCAGCTGGGGGCCAACACTTGCCCTTGAAAATTCCAACCCAGGGAGTGAAAGCTTGGCAAAGACATGAGCAACCAGATGGCCTGAGAAAGGACAAGGAGTCATCTCGACAGCAAGAAGCAAAGCAGCTCTTCCTACTCTGCTCCAGCACTACACATCATCATACAATTTAGAAAGCATTAGCACTGGCCCAAAGGATTACTTTTCCTGTTCTTCACTCAGTACAAGCCATTATGCCTTTGTACCCCTTTATTAACATGCTTAACTGGCTCCTGACATTAATTCTGGGCTCCTTTAGCATTGTTTATTCGTGTGCAGCAGCTCGTGTGATTGTGACCAATTACAATGCTGGAAAAATAATGTATTTTAAAGAAAAAAAGGCCCTCTATCTCTTCTTTTCCACCGTTTCCCTTAAAAACCTCTTGTGCTTTCCAACAAGTAGCCAAAAGAAGGCTGGGTATAACATAAGTTACATCTCGGTCCTCTCAGTGATCGTATGGGCATAAGGATTCTAAATGTCCTAGGAGACAGGACCTAAATTTGGAGCACTGTAGTCTTCATTACCTGAATTTCCTATTATTTCGTCATCCAGCACAAAGTCTGCAAAAGGCAGAAATCCTTCCAACTTGTGTCTGCCACAAACCATTGTCAAAATAGAGTAGAAGTGGAGCTCAGGATGAAATGGACTCATATCACACTACTCTCAGAATGGGTTAATAATGGCAAAATAGTGCAAGTATTTGTCCAAGTTATTTCTCCTTCAGGTGGACAAGGACCCATGGTCAACACAGGCTTAAGAGTGGTGGCTGTTGACAGCTCACCACAAGAGCTAATACTTTACAATGTTTTTCACATTCCCCACCCTTGCCAGCAGTATTGATTTCCCATCACTGGAGCATCTGACAGGGAACTCTTTATTCTTGATTTCATGTAGCTCAAATCAGTTTTAAAAACAGAAAAAAATCTCACTTCCCTAGTATTAAGCCACAATTTAATAAGCAGGCATTCCCTCTCATCAAGTTATCCCTCAAATAAGGGAACATCTGAGGAAGTCAGGGAGTTCTCCTACCTTAACTCACTGCCAGCAGCGGTGTCACACCAGTTAGATTTTCCAGATATGGGACACTCATGTTGTGTCCAGCAGGTCGGGATCCTTCCCGGGCCTGGCCAGCTCTGAGTACACTGCAGCGACTGCAGCAGAAGACAAGCCACGTTCATGAACTCCCCACACTTTCTAGCCTCCAGCTGCGCAGAACGAGGCGTTTCCTTCAGCCTATCTGCTAAGAATGCATGAAATGCACTCCAACGAGTCAACCAGGTTAGGAGGTTTCAGGAATGAGGAAAATAGGATTGTAAGTAGGTTTAGGTTTGTTTGGCTTTTTTTTTTATGACAATGTGTACACAATAAAGACAGTATGGACTTCAGAAAAGTTTGGAGTAAGATGATAAACCAGTTATGGCAGAGAATCAAACCTGGCCAGGATGATAAAGGACTTTTCCTATGCCCTGTTACAGAATATTCACTATTAAGTTGGTAACTAAGCACCTATGAGAAAAGGATGACCTGTTTCCAACCCAAATAAACTGGATAACCAGCTTTCTCTCTTTTCTTTGTTGGATCTGTTTTAATAACTACAGGAAAAAATAAAATCATTCTTGTTCTTTAAGGGCTGTAGCAGGAAAGTTTGGAGTTTTTTGTAGCAAGTTTACCAAAATTAGCAAATTGCAGCCATTCCAGAAATGCTGAAACAGGGTCAAACTTGCCAGTCTCAGCTGGAAAAAAACACACTGGGAATGTAGTCACCAAACTGGTGACATTATGTCTTTTATAGAGTAGCTTAGGAGTTTGTTTACTCACACAGAAAGCTGGAGAGCACAATCCAATTCCCTCTGCCTAAATACGTATGAATCCACCCTCTGCCCTTCCCAGAACAACTTAACTACCAGGCTGGGAGAGTTCCCGTGACGGTGCTTAGTCTTTTATTGACACACTGTTTGCATAAACACATTTTTATTGTGAGACAGACTGGATTCCAGTCCACCAGCTGGGCAAGAACCCTCAACATCTCCAGCGCTCTTTCTCTGACCCCCTTTTCTAAACTGTCTCATATGGCAGAGATCTCCTCTGCTAAAGCTTTTCAAGACCGTATTTGAGATCTTTCTCTCATGCTAGCAGTTAAAGCTCTCCTCAGGTTAAGATGGCATCGGTTTAAAGCTCCTAGAAAGTACTACAGGGTAAAGTGGGATTATAATCCCTATTCTTCAGTACAGGAATTGAATGACTGATTTACAGTGCTTTTGAAGCATTCAAAGTATCAAAGCTTTGAAGAAAAAAAAAATTAAAAAAACTTTGAGAATAAAAATTAAAATTCTACTTGTCCTTATTAAAAACATCTTCACAGTCTCAATTTCAACTACGATGTCTGCAGTGATCCCTCCTGCTCCTTTTCTCTCCATGCAGGTCCACTAACACCCCAAGCCAGGAAGAAGGCCGAGACCAAACCCATGAACAGGGAACAAATACCATATCCCACTTAAGAGTTCCAGCAACATGTCTACTGGGTCCAGCTGGAAGCTCTGGCATGTTAACACATGTGCTTTAAAAACTGAAGCCCCTGTGTACCAAATGCTATGGTACACCTTTTACTGAGGAAAAAAAGACAAATACACTATCTTAAAACTAATCAACAAAGACTTGTTCTGTTCATGAGTTTGTTTATTAAAAAGGTAGTTTAAAACACAACCCCTTTAAGAAACAAATTGAAGACAAACGAAGGGTATTCTCAGATGCTGTCACAAGTCTAGATATTATTCAAATACCATTTGCTTTTTAATGCTGCTTTTCTAAAGGATAAATGAAAATGGTTAATTTATTGAAAAAAATCACCTGTAAGAAAAAATTCCAAGTTTACTTACTGAGAAGTTTAATCTAGCAATATACTTTCATATTACAGAATGAGCAAAAAAACCAGTTTGCTGCAAAAGGCTTCATAATTCTATAAATATTTTACAGAACTTTCAGAGTATCCTGACAGTAAGATGTCAAGCTATAATGAGCACTAAAATACACACAAGTCAAATCAACACAAACACACAACTCACAGAATTCATTTACCATACTGCAGTATGTTTCCTCAAAAGTAGAAATAAAAATAAGAATTTAAAATCCAATTAAAATCTACAGGAATGTATTTTATTTTTCCCAAATTTGGTTTGGTTTAGGTTCAAGAATTCAGGGTAAGAATATTGATGAAAGGCAAGTTTGGGTTTCTATGAAGCATCCAACACCTTCAAGTTTTCTTAAGTGAATTAAGCTAATTATTTTTAATTGTTAATAGGTTAACCTTGACTGAATAATGTCTAGGACATGTTTTAGCTAAAATGCACTGCATTTAACATACTAAAGATTTTAAGTGAATTGCAATCCTTATACAAAACCTAAGCTGTATGAGGGACTGAAATTCAATTAAAAAAATTTTAAAAAGTCAGCAGGAGAAACAGATAAACATTTTGATGCAAAATGAAACTAATTCTCTCTTTACACCTGTATATGAGCATTCGAGAACCTGCGAAAAAAGAGAAAACCTTCTAGAAAGCCTTTTAATTTGAGGCTTTTTGTTTCCCGGTGTCTCTACCTTGGCCATGCTCCTCAAACCACACTATCTCTGGTGAATACCTGTAACTCCATAAAAATTCCTTCTCAGCAAACCACTGAACAGCATTTGATTCCAAAACAAACTACCAATTTATCCTGAAGCTAAGCAGTGATTTTGGATGGTTCAGAAAGTGATTCTGCCAAATTATGCTGAAGGATCAGTTAATACTCTGTTGTATTGTATTTAAGTGGCTTCACATCCATTTTGTTACACTGAGAATTAGTGGAAACAACTATTTCTCTACTTCAAAGCTGAGCAAAAATAATTATCCACAAATTGTTTCAGCCTGCTGCTAGTTATTGTTTTCATCATATTTAGAGGAAAGGAGACAGATTCTCTTAAAAATGAACCTCTCACCAAAAGCAGAGGGATGGAGGAACATACAGTATACTGGAACACTGGAATGGGACCTAAAAAATCCTTACAAACTGAGCAAGAAGGTTGTTTTTGTCACTTCTAATGAGCAACGAGAGTAATTAGAAAACATAGAAAACACTTTTAATTAAAGAACAAATAAAATGAAAATTCCTTTAGGGTTTTAATTTCTTACCAATTTATGTACGATGCTGATCAGTAAGAAAAATATGTAAGTTTAAAAAGCAACTCAGCTAGTTCAGATTTGTTAAATTTTCTTATTAAATGTTACTGTTCTATACTTTAAGAATTTCATAATAATACTTCAAACTAGCAATTTTAACATCTGTGAGAATTTTTTATTTCTGTTCAGATTGATTTATAAAAAATTCATAAATTCAAAATAATATAATAAATAATTTCAAAAAGGAAAACATCTAAAGAATTTGGTTTCAATGAAAATCTGCTGAAAAGTGTCACAGCTGCATTAACCTCTCCTTGGACTACTAAATGCCTCAATAACTCAATGAATAGTTTATAAAAATATATTTTTACATTTTACTGGGGAAAACGGAGGTAGACAAAAGGAAAATATGAGTTTGAGTATAATGCCACACTTGAGAACAATGTATTTGCATGGAAAAAGAGCTTTTATTTTTTAATAATCCTAGTTAATAGGAAAGCCAGTAAAGCATTTGGTCTCAGTCTTTGTTGGTGCTCTACTTTAGTGTGAAGCCTAAAGGAGAAGGTGAAAGGACTAAGATCATGTTGGACTTCTGCAGCAAGCCAGTCAAATTTGCACATCAACTGGAGAGAGGAAGGTTTACTGTACATACAACAATTCCTTATTTTTCCAAGTCTTATTTCAAACACTAACACTACCTTGTTTTCCATATCTGATACCATGATAAGGCTTCATAGAACTTCCTAAGTTTCATATAATTGTCCACAAGTTTCCCTGTATCAGTTCTAATTCCACTGCAAAACAGGTGATTTAACTGTGTAGTGTTACACAACTGTGCTCCCTTAAAAAAAAAAAGCAAACAAAACACAAGAGTAAGAGATCTAAAGCCTGGAGTCTAGAAGCTGGAAGAAAAAAAAAGGAGCATTGAAAGAAATAACTCACCACACTAAACTACACTCCTCATATGCAAACACTTCCAGCTCTCAAAGGTTTGTGGTGCTTATTACCAATAAAAATAACTAAGGCAGAACCAACACAACCCAGAAACGTATCTGAATATACCACTACGTGCAGCTACTAACCAGGCAGTGTTCCAGATTCCCTGAATTCTTCAAACACCTGCTTTGCTGAAACACACAGTCCACACACTTGGAAAGATGAGAAAATGGACTTTTTTTAGCTGGCAAGAGCTACATCTATTTTTCATAAAGCAACTCAAAATGGGAAGTTTGTCGTATCAGCATATTATGAGCCCCCAGACTTTTAACCCCTGAATTCAAATATGACAGCTATTTTCGTCACAAAAAGATGTCATTTATAACCACAGTGGCAAGTGATAACTTAAGATGCTCTGGTTGGCATAGTCACCCACACATATTGACTAGATGTTAGAAAAAGACCAACAAAATAAACTTAGAGAACCATACAGACTTCAGGAAAAAATCTGTATAGTAATCTCAGAGTACAACATTTGAAAATAACAGAGTATTCTGATTACCTCATGATGGAAATACAGGAATTAGCATCTATAGTTTCTTGCAATCCAATATGAATTAAAAAAATTCAAAAGATCCTCCTTGCAAATGTGTACTGGTAACCATCTATACGAACAGCATGCTATGAATTTTTAATTATTTAGTGCCTAAACCCATGTTCTTCTGTCCTTATCAAAATAATGGAATTCTAAATTAAGAATGACTATGCCCAAAACAGCTCCCCCCAGTTATTTTTGAAAGCCTGCCACTTAATAGGATATCAAAAGTTAGAATATCTCCTAAGTCCTTGCTTTTGGAAATATTTCAAAGAGGACTAGCATTTGCTTTTTCCATGTAAGAGCATTATTTGAAAGCATATTTTAAAGTATTCTAACTTTTGCACAACAAGCTGTACCTTGAGCTGCCAAAAGCATTTAAATTTTATGAAATATGGAAGATCCTCCCCACTGTGAAGAGCAGACAGAGCTAAACTAAAATGTTGAGAACTCACATTCATCACGCTAACAAAGCTGAACAAAAACCCTTACTGTAATATAAAAGCAAGAACTAATAAAACCACCACAAAAATCAAAAGCCTATTTTGATACCTACTGCATACAGACCACGAGAGTTTAAGACCAATCTTATTATGGCCTAGAGTATGTGTGTTCATGCATTTCTAGTCTCCTTGACATAATTCCAGCCTCTACCCAACATCAACAGAAGATCTAAATAGGAGAAGGAAAAAAATAATTTGCTGAATGCTGTGATTTATTAACCTATCTTCACTCAGTTTGCCTTAGGGTTGCTATGGCAATACTGTCTGCCACTTTCTTTAAGCTTGTGACCTGGTACTACTCATCATCTGTCACCTAATACATAGCAACACATCCAATGCATTCACCCTATATGTATCACAGCACCTGTTCCATTAAATGATCCAACATACCAGGACACAAATTATTGAAATACTGAGTTCCAAGGGGTACAGGAAAGTAAACAGTACAATCCACAAATCTTGTAAAAGCTTTGCATTACTTAAGTTACATATAGTTACATAAACTTAAGGGTTGGAACATATTTCACACTCACATGATGAAACACTGACAAGCATAGTTAGAACAAAAGAAGCCTGATGAGTTTTACTGCATTCTTGGCAACTTGAGTTACGTTACCTGAACAGCCAATTATTACAAACTTTTAGAACCTCATTAAATACTGCTTTTAATGAAAACTTCAAAGCACGCAGTTGATGACATTCTAATATGCCTATATTTGAACGAATATTGTCTGCAGTCACCCTGAAGAAAGGGGTACACTCAAACTTATCACCCTAAAAATCATGCTTTCATAAAGTATTAAAGGTGTTATGTATCAGCTTCACCATCACTGCCTGCAAGGCTGCTGTCTGTGGATGGAGCTCCATCTTCATTAATACCCTCACCATTATTCTCCCTCTTATGAGCTTCATCATTTGCATCCTCCTTAGGTGTGTCATTAACCTCTGGAGGTTGTTTCCCTTCAGGCAGTTTAACACTACTTGACGCAGAATCCGAATCAGATGTAGTTTGTTGCTCCTTTGCATCAGGATCCCCTAAAAATGACTCCCACACCTTGAGCCTTTCTTCCCTTTCTCTTGCAGTCTCCTCCACCTGTTAAAGAAGTGTTTATACACATCATTACAGAGTCATACTTGTCAAAATGAGTATTTACACAGATAAAATTAAACAAATATTTATATTCTAGAAATATCTCAATGCTGACTGTGAACTAATGATCTGGACATCCAGTGGCTAATCCTCTAAGTTGACACTCTCAGTACTCAAACAGGTCGTCTAATTCTTTGCTAAGTTGAATAATTCAGAATGATTTTTGGAGACATTCTATAGCTTTTGAAGAGAAGCAAGATAATGCAGGGATGGACAGGGGAAGGGTATGGGGACAGGAATGCCAATCACTCCTAGAATTCAAGCAGATTTGCTGTTTGGAAGACATATTTGATAAAACAGAACCATGAAAGGCTACCTGATAATCTGTTACACCATCCCATGTTTCAGCACTGAGCTGACGGCCACCAAACCACCTTCCATTTAGAGTCAGCTTGCACAGATCAGCTTCTGTTGCTTCTTTAAACGACACAGAAGCGACGCCATCAGGGTGCCTCTGTAAGGACAGGCAAGTTGCATTTAATAATAGTCTAACTAATGTATTTATTCTAATACCCCTTAGATTGTCTTATAAAATCAATCAGGATATAGCTCCACTCCAATCATACATAATCGTGTTTGAAAAGTTCAGTTTTCAAGCTTCCATATGTTGTTCTACTGGCACATAGAACACAATTTTTGAACACAGAAAACAAAAAATATTTCAGCTAGCTTAGCTACAAGTAATGTATCCATACACTTTCAAACTTGTGGCATGTATCCAAACTCCTGGGAAGAGTTAGTTTGCCTTCACATAGGCTGAAGTAGATGGGCGCTTAGACATTAAGTTCCAAAAGTTTTAAAGTACTGAAAGACTAAGTCAAGTTTCCATGAAGTAAACACATCCAAATAAATGCTCCACTCATTTTAAAAGCAGCCTAAATGTTTTGCACCTTTGCACATTACATCAATTCTGCCAACACAGCATGTAAAAATACCTACATCAAATATGAGAACCTTCTTTACTTGACCAAACTTTTCACACTCTGTCCGCAGATCTTCTCTTATCTCATTTAGCACTAAAGGGTCCTCCTACAAAGCAATTACACAGCTTTAATTAAACACAAGCACTCACATCTCTCAGCTTTGTTTTTGATGCATAATCAGTGGTACACGTCTGCCAATCTGTTAAAAGTCCATAAATTAAGTGCTGTTATGCTGCATTTTCAAAGCCACCTGGGAGTTGGCAGATAGCTCTTATTTGAATTTAATAAATACTACTTGTTAATAAAGCTATTTTGTGCTCATTTCTCCATTTTAACAATTACTGTTGCTTACTCCTCTTTTGATCCCAGAAAGGAATATTGTCAGATATATAGGTTTTTCAGACTGAAAAACCCTGATTTGAAAAATACATTCTCACCAACTTTTTTATTGCTTTTGGAGAGAGATGATTGAATTTAAAGCAGATGTTTGGCACAGGAGAATGTCCTTCCCAAACAGCAAGTTTAATTTTGTTTTCATCTGCTTAGAATTTTGCTACAATTCGTATGGCAGAAAGTTCAGACAATGTTAACTTTTAACAGCACAATCTACAGAAGCAAACTGCATCTTCCTACCTCAAAGTCCTTGGGGTGAAACATATTCCTGATAATAACGATACGTTCATGCCGCATTCGAGTTGCCCCATCTTTCTTCTCCGGCCTCCAATCCAGCTGTCTAATGAAATGAAGCAACAGTAAGAAGATATTGTTGCGGCTCTCTTCAGTTTCTACAAGTATTTGTTGAAAAAAAATCATTAATTTGGCATTTCTTGCAATATATTAACATATATTTTGACACAGAGTTAAGTTATTCTTCTAAAAAAATGCAGTAATTAGCCAGGTTTACTACTGCTACAAAGCATTTCAGGTTTTAAGGTACTTAAAGGCTCATAGAGGGAATATAAATAATTTTTCAAAGTGAAGTATTTTTTAAACACTGAGAAAATATTTATGAAGTATTAAGTCCTTCCTAACATCAACTCAGATAAAGGAACCAGCTGTTTTCAACTACAACTAAAACGTCAGTGTTTTACCATTTTTTCCTAACTTATTCTGTAAAAAAGGAGATCCACTATTCATTCCCCTTGGTAAAATTTAACTGCTTTTATTTAAAAGAACATGCAAGAACACCTTGACTCTTACACAGGCATTACTACAAGATGTATTTTTTCTCCCAGTGTAGAGCCACTAAAACAAACTAGTCACGTAACCCAGCACATCTATTCTAGGACTTTGCCTTCTCACAACAAATCCTACTTCTGGTAGAAATGCCTGCTTCATATCCTATTACAAAAAACCCCACACATTTACTTCCACTTTTAAATCTCAAGATCATACATTGCGGGGGGAAATCTTAAGTTTCTTCTTGTACCTGCTATACTTTAGCTGAAGAAAACTTGGATTTCCAATTAGAGTAGTTGTATGAGTAAATTATGCTCTTCAACTCAAAAGGAACACAGTCCTTTTATTCACACAAATTTCTGCCCAGTGCAATTTCATAATTTTCATACACCTGCCTAAACACTGGAGACTTCTTACAGCAAGAACTGTCAGTGTATCTTTGGGGCAGATACGTTTCAAGCTATTTCTGGCTTTAATTGATAAGATATCAAGTAGCCTTTGGTCCCTTTAACTACGGGAAAACATTTCTGCATTACTATTTACGATGTTTAGTGGAATGCTGCTTTCATTAAAATATCAAAAGTCTTATATTCAAACTTTTTTCTTCTTTAATCTGCATCTTCTTGGTTCCAAAAGGAAGAAAAACAATTTTTAAGTGACAAAAGCAATGAATCAAGGTACAACTCAAAACCCAGTACATTTTACAGAAGAGAGATATGTCTGGGGGAATCCACAGAGATATTTTAGTATTTGCTCCTGTGGCAGCCAGCATTTCTTGCCCTTCGCAACTACTGCAGTATGGCACTAAATATATTTGAGCAGCCAGTGTTATGACCTTCCAGCAGTAAGCCCAGATATATTGACAGGACTTGCACACTCTTATCCACTGAGGAAGAGAGTCTTTTATTTCCCCAGAGTTGTAACATTTTCTTCTACATCTGAAGGCACCATTGCTCCCTACGTATTATTTTAATGTGTGAATCACAAAGAAGTTCATTATATCAACACTTAATCTAGGAGTTCGTCCCCTTCAAACGTGCAATAGTTAAGCTATTGCACTGTCAGAAAAGACTTTAACTTTTGCATAACTTAGCGTTGCATTTGAAAGAAAGCACCACTTTACTGATAGCACTTAGAATTCAAGCAATATTCTACTGAAATAAAAAATACAAACTTCTGCTGTTGAGACAACTTCTTCTTGTAGTCTTTACATTTCTTCTTCTTTTTGCTTGCATCATACTCCCCCTTCAGTTGGAACTTTGCAACTTCCACATGCAATTTATAGCCTCGGATTTCTGCTTCATCCAGAAGCCTCAAAGCAAGTTGAACTGATTCTCTCTATTTGAAGATAAAAACACAGCACAAACTTTAAAGCACATGGCAAAGTCAAACTGTATTCCAACAACGTGTCATTAAGTATATTGTGCTAAGAATCGAGTCCCTGTCACTGAAAACCGTAATGCCGTCTTCTGGCAATGCTTTCCTGATCAAAACACAGTATTTCTTCACTCCTGCTGTAATTGATTAATACTTCCAAAAGCAGCTGCATGTATTTCATTCAAATATGTCACAGACACTAAAGTGCAATATCCAAGCAAACTGATAAACTTAAAAGCAAGAATAAAAAGATTTCAGGGGACTGATTTCCTATAAACTTGCATCACTTTTCCATGAACAGCAGACGCTGAGACTCTCAAGTAATTTTTAATGTTTTCCTAAAAGTCCTTTAGAGTGAAGACTCTATTTCTGCTTGTGCACTCCACAACCTTGACTACTACAATTACAAAAATAGCACAGACTACAAGCTATTTGATTTAGCACTGCTTGGTGCTTCTTGCAGAACTAAAGCAGGCTGCACTTGCAATCACCATCTTTCCAAATGATTCACAAGTGAAACACATAATGAAATAGTACTGCAGCCTAAACTTTTATGGCTTAATAAAGAATGAAACCACAGTTCTGGACCAAACCAGTTCTCAACAAAAAGCTCTAAATACAGGACTACAGTATGTTCCTTCCCGGCTCGTTATTTTTGTATTCTTGGTTACACGGTGGCATATTTTCAAAGTAAAAGGTGAGGAGCCCTCCATTTCAGCCCATAATCTCTGGCACCCAAGACAGGAGCATGTAGAGACATGTTCAGCAGGTATTATAGCCATTTCCAGGCGGAGAGTGAGGTTGGATAAGAGGAAATAAATGAGGTAAGTGGGCATTTCTGGAATAAATCTTTAAAACAGACACCTATATTCCAAATTGTGCTTTAGATTTTCAAGAATCTTCTGAATGTGATTTTGAAACAGTGGCCACATGTGCCCTCAGTGGGAAGGAAAACTGCATTTCAGTGCACCACTGACCTTCAGATAACAACAGAGGCCATCTCCTTTAAGATTTCCTTCCTTATCTTTGTACAGTTTGATCTTGTGTTCTTCTGTCTGAGGATCCCGCATGATGATACCACATTTTGACATGACTTGTACAAATTCATCTTTTGTAATATCTGGAGGTAAACCTGCAAAATAAATTCAAACAGAAGGCTTGAGTATGGTCTGTTTTTAAAAAAACCTCTTTAGAACAGATCTTCCCATAGTGTTTCTTTAAATGAAAGATATCAAAATAAAGGACAACATTTTACATACACTGCATGAAACCACTGCCCTTGGGCATTGCCTTCTAAGCATTACTTCATACCAGTATTTTGAAAATCCTTGTACTTTGTAATAGGTGCAATGCACAGAAACATCTCTGTGCTCCCTAATATGCACACCTAAGAGCTTTAATGTCACACATCATCAACACTGCAGTGGACACAAAGGCCTCTGCAAATGTAACTCCTGCCCAAGCTTCAAGTTCCACTGCACCTCTAGGAATCAGAGACCAAAAAAAACCCCTAAGAACACAACCTATAAGCAGACAACTGTTTTCTCCACCCACAAATTCAACAAAAAGAGTAACTGATAATGTATAGAGATTTTCAGATCTGAACTCTGAATTAAGGATAAGAAAAAAACCAAAACGGATGAGAAAATTATGTGGATGTCCCATGATAGTCTGGCCTGCATGAAGATTTTTGAAAATGCAAGTATGTGCGCTCCTGTCACTGCTCACAGCCACCAAGTGTACCTAAGTATATGCATCTAGAGATAGCACCCCACCATCCAAAACAGGTAGAGAAACACCATAATAAGTGTACAGATAATTTCACTTGAGTTTTCACATTACTTTCTCACTCTGTTCCAAATTTTTTCTACTGTTTCCTCCTTCTTACCTAATAATTACTTACTGGAGCAAATGAAAATTATAGATTAAGTGATGTGTATAGCTGATCCACTGTCTCGTTATAAACTTGTCATTATCCTATCCCTTAGAAGCCTGCAGAAATTATTTTTCTTATAAAAGAATAACTTAGTGACTTGGCTGACACAGCTCACAGAATACCCCACGTAACAGATAAAAGCATGAAATACGTCCCTTCTACTTCTTTCCCACATCTGCAATTTAAAGGTCACAAAGACATTATGCAGTCAGGAACGTAACATTAAGCAGCTTGCAAGGGACAGACTGAACAGATAATATTAGAGACATATATGAGTCTCTTTTACCATCTTTAGCTCAAAGTAGATAAATAAACACTACTACTTACCTGTCACATAAACATTTGTGTTTCTGTCTTCTTCAACATGAAACCACCCTAAACACAAGAGTTTATGGTTATGGTAAGAGTTTCAGTTATGGTAATATATTAAACATAGGAGCATACACGTTTATATTCCATCAGATTTGTAAGAATTTTTGCTTGCTCACAGGGAAACTCTGAACATGCCTTAATTTGCTTTTTTCCCCCTTGTATACAGATTCAGGAGGATACCTATGAAGCATCACACAATTTTAGAACCATTCTGGAAATTTCCAGCACAACCTTATCTTTCCTGTACCAGATAACAACAATCAACTGCCAGTTTTCCCTCAGTATAATACAGGTCACAGCCTACACAGAGGGAAGTGCTTTGTCACGTACCTGGCTCTAGTTTCCTTTTTTCCGATTTTTGTTTTGGATCTGTTTGTTTTTGTCCTGTCTCTTTTGCTGATGGTTGTGTTCCTGATGTCTTAGAACTTACTGGTTGCTTACTTTCAGTGGCTGTACCAGAAGCAGATGAAGTGTCTGTCTCATCTGCATGGAAGCCATAGTTGGCATGATAGGTTGCCAGGAAATCTTCTGTTATCTGAAAAGAAATTAGGAAAATTAATATAAAAATTTCAAAGAACTATAAACTCAGGTTTGTATTTTAATGTTAGTTAAGTGACGGTCATTTTATAATCTGGCAACGTAGAAAACTACAATATTTTAAAACTACTTAAATGATCTTTGCAAAGCCATACACACAACAAGAACAACCAGTTCAGGCATTACCTGAACTAGAGAAAGACAAATTCCATACAGCACATGAAGTTTTAATACAAACATTTCACAAGTTCTGCCATTTTTCAAACAAAGCTTTCTGCTTTCCATGTGAATTAGATCTGCCTGAAGGACAGAAACCAAGAGCTCCTGGCCATGGTGAAGAGATAAAGTGACACTGATGGTAAGCCAACAACTTATCCACAGATGAGGAATGGCTGACATTTGCAGGCATCTGCCTTTTCACAGAATCATTTCCAGAGATGACATATATTTGTGTTGACAGGCAGAAAATATTGCATTTAACCAGAGATGTATCTTAACACGGTGCTTTTAAGGCAACAGGCTTTACTTTATTTCCTACTAATAGATAAAGAATTAGTTTGCTCTTCTCCAGAGAGAGACTATATTTGGATAAAATATAAGATTGGCCAATGCCTATGTTTTAGAGGTCAGAAAAAAAAAACCAAAAAAACATGAAAACAACCCCCCCCCAAATTACATCCAGTACTTCCAGCCACAAGCAATCACACGCAGAGATACATCATAGCTGCTTTTGTTAGCATCCCTGCATTATGAAGTATTTTCTGAAGTTACACACTCTGAAATATTTTTTCTCAAAACTGAGCCTCGACCTTTGAAAATTTTATCTGACTCTGGCCTGTGTTGCACTTGCTTCATCTGTATTCAAAAGGGAACAAAACTTAATGCCATTAAGTTATTGTAAGAGAGCAATTTCAAGTGTCAGTGATGAAAATGTAATCTCTTATTTTCCATAGTGATTTGAAGCTTGATGTTTCAACTCTAAAATTTCATTATGGCAAATGAGAAATGCAAAGTTGACAGTAACAGGCTTCTCAGGAATAATGCAAGATGCCATGGAGCCTCATAACTTTACAGGTTAGCACAAAATAGCTCTTACGCTAAACAAGATTTGCCACACACCTCAATAAAGAATGTAAATGGCTGCTCTTAACAGGTATGACATAACACAATGTCAAGAGAAAGAAAAAGTGAATTTAGTGAATTTCGCATTTAGTGAAGAAAAGGAGACTGTGCTCTAATCAGGTTCATTATATCTGACATTAGCAATCTTAGCAAATCCTTAGTGTCACAGCTGATGAGATCCAGAGAATTAAGAAGCTTCTATACTTTCTGGTGAACAGCATTATTAATTTTCATCAGAGAACCTACTGGTAAATTGCAAGTGATTACACTTGCAACAACCAGCCACCTTCCTGCAACAGGATTATTTTTCAGCTTCTGAGGGAACTGCATTCTGTATAAACCTCTGTTTATTCTTAGCAAATTACCTACCATGGACTATAAAACTTGGACACTGAGTAACAAAGATGTTTTTTCCATAACATATCATCCTACCAAATAACCATTACCACTACTTCACTTTAAAATGTTTTTTTTGCAAGCACAGAGGAGCTTATACACGTATAGAGGCTTTTATTGGAACTTCTGTCATACCATGACTGCATAAGAAACAAGCACTCACAGAACTGGTTACTGGGGGCTTCAATCCAATTCTGGTGGAGAACATCACAGAGAGATCAGTCCTACCTGCACACCCACACAGCCACGCAGTTTGGGGTGATTAGGCTTATAGGAAGAGAAACACAATACTACAGGACATGTGAGCATGTAATTAACTGCCGGTCCCACTGAAATAGAAAGGAATAGATTAACCAAATGAAGAACAGATACCCTGTGCTTGCAGATAACAGCCAACGTCTGTATTTTCACAGCAAGTGATGCAAGCAGCAGATGAGTTCCACCTGTTATTTTGTGCTATGCCTGTGAAGCACTTAAAAAGTTAGTATTCATCAATACAGTAGCACTGAAAGAAAAATAACTAAATAATAAGCAAGGTTACAATTGCTTCTATTAAATATTTGATTGTCTCCAAGTTTTTCTGCGGAATGCTGGCAATCATTCACTTTTTGCACTGCTTTGAAATATGCTTTAGTGCAAGTTCAGTAGACACTGTATTCCCAAAGCAGAGCAGCAGTGCAATCCCAGTCTGTAGATAACGATTACTTAGACCAGTTAGAATATTTTCATCTTTTGCCAAGAAACAGAGATTAAAAATTTTATTACTGATCATGGAGAAAGTAGTACAGCTTCTGGTTACAACAGTCTCCTCAGTTTATCTGGATAAAACATTCTGTGAATAATCATCAGCCGAAAGAAGTAACCTGAAAAGCACTATGACATCCAGCTGGGTAAAGAATCTTTGTGCAGCACTATGGGTCATGGACAGGCCACCAACTTCTACTATACATCATATTTACTAATGAACTTTGCTGCTTCTATTTAACCTGTCCAACCCTTAATGTTATCTCCTCTCCAAGACAGAAGGATAAGAAAAGCACTTGGGAAAGACAAATGCTACTGAGAAGAGACACATTTCAAAAAAGAGGTGAGAAGAAGGGGAAGAAATGGGAGCAAAACAGGGACAAAATCCTTTTAAAAGTTACTGTGCTTACTGGATATAGCACCCCACAGGGAGCCAGGAATACTCATTTCTCCACTGCTCCGCTTTGTGAGTCTGGATTTTTCACATTTTTACCCCTCCACAAGCCATCTGCTCCACAGACACCTTCCTAGGTTTACACACATTCAAACTTGGCACTACAAGCTTCACTCTCACTCAGGTTCTCTGAATTGCAATGAATTCACAGCAATAAGCTAGAACTGGCACATTACATCCATCAAGTAGATTCCATAAAACATCTTAATATGAAATTAAGTAATTGCCCTCATTCATTGCTGTATGATAACAAAACTACTGTTTCACTTGCAGATCAGTAAATTGGCTCAACGTGTTAAATCTATGTTCATTCTCCCTCTGAAGAGGCATGTTATTATAGCAATATCATATTTTACACTTAGAATATTTAATAAATTTAAAAAAAATTAGAAACTGTAACATATTTCCATGCTGTGGAGTGACACTAAGACAAACACACTTATTCTTCAAGTGCACTTCTAAGACTGAAGGAGATGGAACAAGACATCTTTTATTTGACATAAGTTTCAGATAATAATAAAAGAGGGATAATATTACTCTATTTTCATTTAGACCTCGTAACATACTAATTAATTTCTACGCTGCCCACAAAGAGATCATCACAACTACTGTGACAGAGACCTAAACACATCCCAGGCACCTCCGATCAACATTCACAAATATAACCGTGACTTCATCCCAAGCCCGAGCAACTCTACGGATTCTCCGCCACGGCTAACAGCCAACGCACAGCTCCTCACAACAGCGCAGCCGGTCAAAGACGGAGACGACACCGTGGTTTTGCTTGTAAAAGGAGTGTTTTGGTGCTGCTGAGACCTCGCAACAGACACGATGTGGCTAAATGCGGACACCTCCGTACCGACGAGGTCCGGCATCAACTGCTCCTCTTTCTCCCCCTTCCTTGGGGCTCCCCCATACCCACCTTGGGGAACCAGGCCTTCTTCTCCAGGTCCCACTCGTAGGCAGCCCCGTCCGCCGGGTCCACGTAAGTAAAGGGGTCGGACTCGCCCTCGGTTGGCTTGGCCTCGTACTGCTGCTGGAGCTGCAACTGCCGGTAGAACTCCTCGTTTCCGTCCTTGCCGCTCATTCTGCGCCGTTCACCGGGCCTCGGGCACCCACACCGGGCCTGGGCAACCGCGCTTCTTCCGCCGCTGCCGCCTGAGGCACGGCCGCGCCGCGCCGCCCCGCCCCGCCCCGCTCGGTGGCGGGAGCGCGCGCGGACAACCCCGCACCTCACGCGGCGACCGTGACCGTCCCAAGCCCCGACGCGCGCACAAGACCGGAAACACCCCACCCGCCGCCGTGCCTTCCGTCCGCCCCGCCCCTTTACCCCGCGCTGTAGCCAGTGAGATGAGCGCTGGTGGGTCACGCGGGGAGCGGCGGAGCCAATAGGGAGCAGGGCGGGAGGGAGGGTAGCCTTTCCTGGGGAGGGCGGAGCGGGCGCAAGCAGGGGGCGGGCACGGGGGCAGGCGCAGAGGCAGCGGCACGGGAAGGGGCGTGTTTTCCGGCCTCTGGGCGGGCCCTGAGGGCAGTGGGTCCCCCATGGGACAGGGGCGGTCGCCACAGTGGCCCTGCCCCTTTTTCTCTTGCTGTTTTTTTTTTTCCTTCCCCTTCACCCTTAGGCTGCCGCGGTGCTTCACCACAGGCGGGGGTTCTGTATGAGGGCAGCTGCCCCTGGCGCACCAGACTGCTTTGGGCGAGAAGCTGTACCTTGATGGGCTTTGCATGGGGACTAGTGCAGCTTTTCTTACATGATAAATAACTGAGGCACAGAAAGTCCTCCCTGCTGCAATGCTTTTTTCCCTATTGCGCCTGCACAGTGAAGCGGCTTGCTGTCAGTGGTGCTGTGCAGGGTTGGCTGCCGTCTGGCACTGTACTCATGTCCTACTACAGGCAAAGACAGAACCAAAAATAGATAAATGAGATTGAAATGGCACTCTAAATGTCAAGAAATCACATTGCTTCTCTGGTCTCTTGGCTGAGGGTGTCCAGCGGTTGTGCTCCCTCAGGAAAGAGTTGATAAGTCGTATTAGTGGGATGAAGCTTGGCTTCAAAATACTCAATTCCTTTTGCTTTAATGAAGCTGCAATTAGTACTCTGTCTGTGGATACTTAAATATTTTAAATACAATTTTCTCTCAAATCAGTTCTTTTAAAAGCCCTTCATCTAGTGCCATCTAGTGGTTTTTACAGTGTAGCCCAGACAGCAGTACATCAAAACAGAATTTTAATTGCTAATGTATTTTAAAGTATTTCTATTTAGAGGATAAAGCAGCAGACTCTTCATGTTTTCTTTTCCAAACCTTAACCTAGAGCTATAAACCCCCCTGTATCAGTATACATGTTATAAATGAAAATTGAGCTGAACAGCCCCAGCAAACTGGCAGTGGCTGGTTGTCAGGGGCAAAACAATCTTTCCACTCAGAACTAAAAATTATAAACAGAAGTTGTCTGGAAATTAGTATACCAGGAACAAATATACAGACTGGAATGATAATAAAATCAAAGACATGTGATTGTGAAGCTCTGCAGGGAGAGATGAACATCAGCTCCCTGCCTGGGCACCAGGCTGTCAGACGAAATTGCTGAGGATATAAATATAGAGTTCTAGTAACCTTTGGCTGTTGCACAAAGAACATCCAGCCTAGTTAATGACATCTTTGATGCTTCAAGAATTTTCTCTTGGCAGGTCTATTACGGTAGTTGTCCAAAGATTGCTTTGTGATCACTTAAAAACTTACTGCCTAAGGGACATTTGTCCTCACTTTCAAACAGTTATTGGATTTTGGAGAGAAGCATGAGAGGCTTGACATAAACTGTGCTTGCTTATAAAATTTGGAATTGGGTATATGTTTGGAAATCAGATAATGGTAGCCTTAAACTTTGTTAGAGAAATACAATTTAAGTCTTAAATGGCTTATTTTATTTTTGCAGGGTTTTTAATGCTTTTTACCTGAGTGATTGCAGTGAGGTCTGTACAGCTTTCCCTACTGTGCAGATCTGCCTACAGTGAGGCACTGGGACACTGTCCTGGGGAGCAGATCCAACTTTACTCTCAATCCAGTGGGAATGACAGGGCTTGTGTGCAGCGGGGTTAATGCTCAGAAAAATCTGCTCTGCACACTTTGATGTAGTTATGAGGATAAACTGCCTCGAGTTCCCTCACACTTCCTTCACATAACAGGATGTGTGACAGCAGCTGCTGCGGCGCAGCCTCCAACGGCGCCACTGCCATCTGTTCCCCTCCTCCTTGGTAAAGACACAGTGAACAGCCCAGGGAGCCGACTCAGCTACAAACTCATCATTTTCATCATTCTGTGGGGTCGAGACAACTTTCCTCTCAATCTCACCCTTGAAATGATACAGATCATGGCTGCACAGGCACTGCTGCTGCAAGCTGCATCTTCTGAGGAGGGTGCAAAGAGCTCAAGCGTTCCACAACTCGGATCAGTCCAAGCTCTCAAGAAACGGTGTTTTAAATCCTGGCAAAATGTCTCAAAGTAAATATGAAAAGGAGGCATTAGCACGATGATTCTGTATCGGTGTCTGTGTGATACAAGGCAATTTTGGCTCATCAGAGCTGACTGATGGTCTGAAGATACCACCTGAATGTTGTTCCAGAGGTACCACCTACTAAAAATACAGATGCATTGGTTTTCCTGAAGTGTTTTGCTCCCTATAAGAGGGGAACCAGCAATTTGCTAGCTAATCCTTAATTAGGTAAACACTCTTTTCTTAAGCCGCTTTGTTATGTTAAATCAAGGCAGTAACTAGTGACGAAGTACAGACAGGCTACTCCTCTTTGAGCTTTTCGGGGGTCTGGAGCCTGTAGCTGTTACACAGATTACTGAGAGTGATGAGGAATCTTCCTGGTGGGAAAAATTACAGAACCAGTACAGATGTACTAAAAATTCAGTATCCTGTCCTATGCACAGAAATTCCACCTCACTGTTCACCTCACATTGAGGGGACCATCTGTGGCAGAGCCAACACCTGATTAAAGCCCGTATTACATTTTTTAAATAACACTGATTGAAATGTATAAGTGCTGTAGCTGCGTGTAGCTTTGGGTTATTATTTAATTGTAATATTCTCAGCAGAAACACAGGAGTGTCAACAAGCAGCCTATGTAAAATAAAACAATTTCTATGGGAACAGGAGCGGGAGCTTTAAAAAGGCTATAATTGTGTAACTGACTTTAATACCCCAGTCACTTAGCACTTTAGCAGTGCTTTGACTTAGGTTTCTTAATTTTTGTGGATTTTGGGAGGGGATTAACTAAACCAGCAACTCGTAGTGACACACAGGTATTAAAACTATTGCTAGTGTGAACATGAAATATGTACATCTCATTCACAAAACAAACTATAAAAAAAAGTATGTCCTAGAAGTTGTATTTACTTTCTCAGTATGACTCCATAGGGACATGACCTTTGAGGGAGTCTGCCTTTCAGTATTTTGTGCCTTTTTTTCTACCTATTCTTACACTGTGGACATAGTGAACCCCTAATTATTCATCCCATTTATTTGCTAGATAACACTCAATATTTATGCAAGCAGATGGTAATCCCACATGTATTACTTAGCGGTAAAAGAAACTGGTTTTGGAAAACCAAGGAAAGCTTGCAAAGGAAACAAGTCTTTCCCCCTAAATTCAGTGATGGTAATCCAGTGGTGGAGACTTTTTATGGATAATGATACTGTGGGGAGTAGATGGAATTAATAATATCATATTGGTTGGGTAAAAATATATGTTGACCCATATATCACTCCAATACATCATGCCATGAAGATTTGAAAGTACAGAATTACCAAGGCATAAAGTACACAGAATAATTAAACTGTGGCTTCAAATATTGCCGGTCTTTAACCAGAACATGAGCAGAATATAGCAAATCCATCGGTTTTGTAATAGGATATATTAGCAGTAGATAGACGATCCAGTTAGAGAAGTAGTTACACGAGCAAAAAGTAGCTGCATGCAAAGGAAGAAAAATGGTGAATTAGGAAACTGGGTTTTAAGGGCTACTGTGAGGTGTAGCCAAAGATTTTGCAGTGGGAAATTTGGTCTCTGACAGAGACAAATTGTGAAGTCCAGAAACATGTAGGAGATCTGTTTCCCAAAGGCGTTACTAAGCTAGAATAAAGAATGATGTAAGGAACAGTAATGGTGGATTTTTCTTTTGTTTAGAATTCCCTATAGTAAGATCCAGAAGATAAATGTAGGTTCATAAGTGTGTAGGCATATCTACTTATTTCAGTCTCACCCTGCAGCTCCATGATGGAAAGGGAGAAGAAGAAAATAGCAATGCAACGTTTGTTATATTTGTACATAGCTGTCTACCAGGCAATGTGTTACATTGAGACAAAGAGAGCAAAATAGGGTCTCTGGAGTCTGCTGTGCCATAAATTGTATTCCTGTGCTGTTGGATTTCCACTTATTTCAGTGATCCTGTCCTGGTATACAATTGGTACAATAAAAGGAGGAATCCATTTGAAAATTAGTGCTTGTAGCCTTGCAGCTTGTAACACAAGGACTGTAGTAAAACAAGGCCAGGCCTAATGGGATTAAACTTGTCTGTCATTAACTGATTTACGATGATGACAGAGGTTGTATTGCAATGCCCCTGGGATTTACAGTTTGGTTTTATTTTTCTGATTAGAGCAGGCAACAGAAAGAGTCTGTAAATACATCTTCTCATCCTATAATCAACTCAGATAATGATGCATGAGTGGATGGATTTCCAGCCATGTGTTGCTATACCTTCAAGGTTTAGTTGAAATTCAAGCTTCTGTGACTGACAGAATTATTTTAATTCATATGTTGCAACTTCTGTTCTATACTCTAACGCACAAATTCTTTTTTGGACTAGAAGTCCGTTAGTTTAAAAATTGGAAAATCTATTGTGTTTTCTATCACCAGCTTCCACAGAACAAAATTTTGGTTCAGGGAACACAAAATTCATAAAAATAAGTGTCACTCAACTGTTTTGTAACATGGGGTAGGAAGGAAGACTTGCCTCCTGTACTTCCTGATGGGAAAGCAGTCCCTGCCAGCAGGCTGCTGAGCATGGACAGGCTGACCTGATTTGCCTCTGCAAGCCCTCTGCAGCCATAAAATCAGTGGATCAGAGATTAGAAGGCCTATGGCATTAAGACAGCCTATCCTAATATTAAAAAGGGATACAACTTGAAGAATAGAAAATTAGTATAGTAGAAAAATCCAGCTCTCCCAGTGTGCTTGAATGTGTGCAGACCACTTAGATACAACCATGTACACTACAGCAGGAGTGGATCTCTGCAGGTAAAGGGTCAGTCTGACTCCCCACACTGTACATTTTTCACTTCAAACTCTCTCTAGTCTGGTTTGGTGGATTGGGGACACAGTTCCACATCTGAGAGAAATCCAGATTGTGCACTCAAGACCACTTTGGGATATAAAGTAAGGCAGGAGGGGATGTTTGAGCACTTCAGAAGTGCACTATAAATCCCAACTAGAACTCTTGATGCAGACCCATCCCAGTTTCTTGTATTAAATTACTGCAACAATAAAGAACTCTGCACTATCGAGACGTTTTACCCACATATCACAAGGAATTTTACAAGTGTGGTTAAAGATGATTATAGCTTTCTCAGGCAGGTGATCACCTGCTGGTTCCCTTGACTTCCTTAGAACATCCATCTCACTACACAGCAGTCAGCTCTTATCCAGAATTTCTAAGTCACTGACAGAGCAACAGCTACTGTGGATGTGGCCCATAATGCTTTCTCTTTTTTTACTTCACAGTGCCACAAACCTTAGCCTTCTTTCATTTTAGCATTCTTTCTTATGTATTCGCCAATTATTAACATTAAGGGCAAGAAAATAAATGAATCAAAAATGTGCCTAGTTGATTGTGTTACAACCAAGTGGCTTTGCTTTCTTGCTGTAGATGCAATTAGTTGTCAGAGGGAGCTCTCAGGCATTACTCAAAGAGCAAGTCACCTAGGAGAAAACCACCCTATTTCCGATTCTTGCACCAACTCTGCTAAGTCCTCTCCTTTCCAGTCCAGGAATTCCAGCTAGGAATCTGTGCTCATGCCTGGGAACATGAGCAATCCCTTTGAGCTTATGCTGGAAAGTTCAGCTGTTGCAGCTTCTTCCCCTACACAGTTTGATTTCTTTATTCTATATTTTGAAAAATGAAGAACTCGTGATGAACACACTTTCACAGACAGGGCAAGCCATAGCACGTCTTTCCAGGATCCCAGTAGCAGTGACTTGATCACAAAGACTCAGTTTCTGTTCTTCTTCATCCCACATGGACTAAACACTTTCCTCTTCTTTCGTGATGCTGTAATCTGTTAGCAGTGTAACACTGATTTCTGAGCCATGCATGCTGCCCGTGACTGACAGGGCTCTGGTAGGAGAATTGCTCTGGGGAGCACTGGGAGGCTTTGCACAGAATGCTGCCCTGAAGCATGAGACTTGCTTTTTAAAATGTTGCCGGAAACTTTTACTCAGCCAATAAAGAGCAAAAGGATTGACGCAGGAATTGCTGAAGGCCAAGGCGCGGGAAAAAATAGTTGCTATCAGATGAAAGGTGGAAGCATCAACAGATGTGTGGTACGTGAAAGAGCGGTACAGGTAGAGGATGTGGTTGGGCAGCCAGCAGAAGGCAAACAGAGCCACAAGCACCAGCACTGTCTTTGCAACTCTCTTGCGGGATTCAATCTACAAGAAATTAATGCATAGCTGGTATTAATACCAATTAGTAAAATGTTTGTGTTGTTGGTGCTGATTTGCAAAGCAGTGTAAAAGTCTAAATGCATGAGTAACCAAAAAAGCAAAATGTAAAATGAAAACAAAAAAAAACCAAACAAAACCCCCAAATCAGAAGAACTAAACAGGAAAATAAATCTATTTCATGATTTTTTAACGAAGTATTCCCAGTGCAGAGCACATTTCCTTTCCATTATAAATCATATGGCACTCTCATCTAGACTTGGATTTAAAAGTACAATAATTAATGTGTCAGCTCACATGGATGAAGTCCCAGTGTTTAAAATTCAGTGTTTTAATTCCTGAGTTTACAGGGTCATGATAAAGCACGACAGACCCGTCCCTCTTTAGGGAAGCGTGGACACTCACAAGTGATGAGTCATGAGCATGTGTCTAAGTGCACAGCTGAGTTTGGATTCAAGTTTGGTATGGGCTGAGTTTGTGGAGCTTTTTACTCCATTATCAGGTTTTGCACTCAAGAATTCAGATTTAATCAGCACAATAGACTTTGGAAAATTGGAGAGTTTAGTGCTTGATCAGAGCTTACCTGCTTACGGGCATGACCGTGCTCTTCTGCTGGCATGTTGGATGTACTTTTATATAAAGTTCTGGCAATAAGAAAGTAGTAGACAGAAATGACAGCTAAGGGCACAATATAGAACACTAAGAAGCAAACCAGGGAGTGAGCTTCCTGCAGGATCTTCTCAGAGACAGGATAGGGGGCACATGCCTCAAAAGTTACATTTTTCTCAGGATTGCTGAAAGAATACAAATCTGAAAAAACAGCCTCTGGGATAGCAAATATCATGGAGACAATCCAAACACAGCCAGCTTTACAGCAAGTCTTCAGGAGTGCATCTGAAGTCTGCAGTTCCAAGGGTTTAACAATGGCTCTGTACCTAGAATGACCAACATCACTGTCAGAATAAACACAGAAATAATGCGAGCACTGACACTGCAAAATTCTTAAGGCTAAAGCCATTATTCTTCTTGCTAAACTAAGGGTGCTGGAATTCTCTTGGAAATGAAAACAGACACTAGGTCTTCGGGATTAAAATGAAAATGTAAAAATTAACTTCAAGCATGTATTTTAATGGATTGGCAGGCAGGACTTGCCATTAAAATCTTCCTACGTAAAGATGACTTCTACAGTTTGGACTGGGATCACTAAGGGCAATCATCACTCCTAATTTTATGACACTGCCTTGAAAGATTAACGAGGGAATTAGTATGTAAAACTGATGAAGGTATGGAACAGGTTAACTATTTTATAAATACATGAAACCAAGCATGTCCGCCCCTCCTTTCTTCCATCTTCCTAAGACCACAGCTGAGTACAGTGATCTGACTCAAAATAATGCTCCAGGATTCATTCATATTTATAAAGCAGGAGAGGGCACTGCTGTTGATTCATGCCTGTGATTCTGCAGCATGTGGACTGAGTCAGACATACAAGAAAAATCTGGATTAATCTATAGATGTACGACAATCTGTGTGGAAGTGGCACATGGAAGAAGTGAAGGCAGATGAAGCACAGGAAACAATATATCCTGCTCCTAAAGCACCAGGGAGTCTTGATACTGCAGAAAGAAGCAACCCCTCCCGGGGGGGCACAAAGCTGGCATGAAAAGAAAGGTGGTGAAAAAGGACCCAGAGGATAAGACAGCTTAGTTGTACCATTTTGCACAAGCTCAGGATCTGGTCTTTTTCTCCTCTAGGCAAATTTAAATAGAAAGCTGGAAGCTGGTTTGCTATTCATTAAATACCATTTTTATTGACTTTGAGCTCTTCTAGCATATTGGAACACAACAGTCTGGTGTTGAGCACATGACTGATCTGAACTTTCTCTGTAAGTTTACGATGTAGTTACTCTAAGAGAATGTAGCGCAGAGTATTTATGTAACAGCTACCATGAAGAATTAAATGCAGAAGCAAGTGTCTAAACCATAGAATCAGGGAAGAGTTGGGGTTGGAAGGGATCTTTAAAGTTCATCTAGTCACGGTAAATTCTGAATTGACATCATACAGGACCAAGACCTTGGACCTAGAATAGATAGTTCAGTGTAAACATTAGCTTTATCATTAGCAGTAGTTAAAAAACCCTAAAATAAACCCAAACCAAAACAACAACAAAAAATCAAAATGCTAGGTAGTATTAGGAAAATAATGGAGAGCAGAAGTAATTGTGCAATTACCCGTATCCCTGGTTCATGCAATCTTTGAATACCATGTGTTGCTCTGCACACCTTAACTAAAAGAAACACAAACAACCTAAGGATGGATTATGACATTAATAGCCTGGAGACATAAATAGGGATCACTGTCTCTTCTGACACAAAAGCCAGTACCATCAAATGAGGCCATGTGCAGTGCAGAAATAAAAGGAGTTGTTTGGTATAGGCAGTGAAAGCCATTGCTAAACAAGTTCAAGAAGAGGCTGAACAAGTATCCAGAAGAGAAATCCTTTGAGGTTATTAAATAGGCAGAAACCACACCTGTTCAGTGTCATCTGAAGGCATAGGGTTAAAAATGTAGTGGGATAGAGGTTTTTATTCTTCCTGTCTGTCTTTTCTTGTCCTTGTACTACCACTGCTGGAGGCTCGTATTGGTCTACATGGATCCTTGATCTGACCCTATTTGGCCATTCCTGTGCTGGCTTATTATTTTGGAGTACAGTAACAGTACCATTGGTAAAAGTCTGGACAGGTGAACAATTTGCTATTACATACAATCCACAATTGCTGGCAGACAAGATGAAGATCTTTTTCCTTCTTAATACTAAATTTTATTTTTTGTTTTTCTACTCCTCAATGCTCCTGCTCCTGCTGATTGAACTGAAATCTCATCTTAGTTTTATTCATTCAAGAAAGAAGTACATGGAAAACTGACTCAGCACTTCCTGACAGCAGTCAGAACACTGATTCCTCCTAGCAATGCTGTCGTTACAACCTGAGTTTAATTTCAGGACCCCTGGGCTAAAATATTTCTGTAAAAGATGGAAGAACTACAAGAGAAAAAAAAAATATATACGCACTTTTCAAGCTGAAAATTACATTAGCCACCAAATAATGAGAGTCATTCCTTTGTCCGTCTGTTCTGTGTTTTCTTTTGGCTTTTTATCCCATTTCAGTCTTTAAGTTCTAGGATTTTAAAGCCTCCCTGAGTGCATAGGTCAAAGAATTTTCACTCATATTCAGTTTTATTTTTCATCTTCCTTGACTACTTCACTGTACCACTAGATAGCACCAATATACTGTCTTTTTCCCAACTTAAGCCATTTCCCTTTTTTGTGCAATTGAGACTAAGCCTTGTACTGTACTTCAAACTAATAAAAGGTCAGAAGAGTTAAAGAGTTTTTCTCACTTCACTACCTTAAAAAGAAGTGCTACAATTTTACTAACACACATTTTTAAATTACATGGGAGACTGGTAGTTTGGGATTTTTAGTCTATTACAATTTGCCATTTAAGACTGTGCAAAATTATAATATCTTCTATTTTATTCATTTCTAACTTCAAACCTGCATCCTCTCTTGGCAAATCAGTTGCACAGACCCACCTGTCAGCACTGAGAACAGTCAGGGTAAACACTGATACTCCAACTGATGTTAACTGGATAAAAGACAGCAGCTTGCACCCAATTCTTCCGAAGAGCCAGGTATCCACAATGTAACGTGTTGCATCTATAGGCACACACGTTAACAAAAGCAGCAGGTCTCCGAACGCCAGGCTGGTGATGAAGATGTTGGGAACTGTCTGCATTGCTTTAATCTTGAAAAAAACTTTGATGAGTATTGCATTTCCAAGGAGACCCACTGAAATGATCACAGCATATGTAACATAAATTGTGCACAGTATTTCTAATCCTGGAAAGGAGTCTTCGGTCCATTTTTCATTCGTGGTTTCATTATCAGAGTTTGATTTCAGTTCTGTACCGTCTGTAGATGCACACAAAGTCTGATTAGCTGATTGCAGGTATAATTGAGACATTTCTTTAACTGTTTCTTCTCCCCAGGCTGGACTTTAATTGATCAAAAAAATGTTTAATATTTAGCTTGCAGCATATCAGCAGGGTCAATGGAAAGGTACAGGTTTGCATCTGAAATTCAGATTCCTGTTGCACATTAACTACTTTCATCCCCTTCTGGATCTCAAAACATGCCTAGGAGAAATGCACATAGATCTTGTTCTGAACTGGGGAGGAGGAGAATGTTTTTATTGGCTTTTCAGCTAGTGGAACAGAGAGGGAGGAGGAAAAGAGAAACGAAGTTTCTTTAAAGACATTTGCTGAAAGGAGGTGGGTTTTTTCCTGGAGATGTCTGGCAAGTAAAAATCATATTGTTTCAAAACTGTAATGTTAAGGTTTGTATATTAGGTAGCAAACCTTTGCTACTGTTGTTCAAAATTTTCTAAAACGGAAATAAAATGACAACATGAAATAATTTTCTCAATAGTACAGGTAAGCAGAGAATATACTAATTTAACACAAAACTCTTCAGTATACATTAATGGCAGATAAAACATATCAGAATATTGTTAGTATTTGCTGGAAAAGCTATAGAGACACACTATGCTCTGATTAGTTTTTCTGTCACAGAAATGCAGTGACCTTCCAAAAGGCAATAAAAAATCAAAATTTATGGCCACAGTCCTGATAACACTTAGGTTTTTGCCCTTGAAACAGTCCCACTGACATCAGAACCACAACTTATGCTCAGGTTTGAACGAGTTTATAGGTAGTTGCTGGATAGATGCCTGTTATCTAGCAATAACCCACGTATGTATTGGCTTTTAATGGTACAACTGATGATTCAAATCTTCTGAGAGAAAAATAACTTTTCCTGATGCTTTCTCAATCAGACATGTTAGTAGCAGTGTCAACAGTCAAATCTCACATCATCTCATTATGTGCTCAGATCATCTTACTTTGATGAACTCCTGATTAACTTTTCTGTAAACTAAGATACAAGAAATGTGGTGCATTGAGTTAAATCTCCTAAAATTAAGAAAGCCAAGATCTAATTTCTAAATAGTGGGAGTCGAAAAGGGATCAAAGGACTGAAGCCTCATGCCTTGAAAATTAAGATCAGGTGGTGGAGTATTTTTTCTTCGGATTGTTCTTGAGCTGTGGCATTGGAGTGCAGAAGGTACCCTGCTCAAATCACAAAAGCAACCTTATAGCTAAGTCCCTTTAGCTGCACACACGCAGACACACAAAATCAAGCTTGTTTCATTTACTCAGAAAAACACTTCTCTAATACTATGCATGAAAACCCTAATTTTTCCTCTCCCAATCCCAATCCTTTCAAATATAACCATGCCATAGATATCAGGTGGTGAAAGACCAGGTGGTAGATTGTACATCAAATGGAAGATCTGTACTGTGGCATGGTGGGAGAAGGAGTCACTGATGTAAAGAGGATTCATGGGTTAAAAATTCCAATTATGCATTTTGAAAGTGCTTTTAGAAGAGAAGCTCTTGTCATCATCAACCAGAATATGTCCTTTCACGCAGGCACAGTATGTAGGTTGCTCACAGATTTAGGTACCTTTGAGGATCCTGATTATGTTGTCCACCCACACTGGCACAGTACTGTGCATTATATTTAATACAGAGTTCAGTAACTGTAGCAGATTGTGACAGCTTAATGTCAGATACTTACATAAAATGTTTCATTTTCCTGTATGGGAGAAGCAGGGTGTCACTAAACATTGGGAACTAATTGCACTCCACCAGGTGTTGAGTACTCAAGGGTGGCATCTGAATGAAGCATCAGGTGTTCAGCTGAAACTGGAATTGAGCTAAAAGAAGCTTGTTGCTTGCCTGGAATTACACCAGAGGTTGATTAATGCACCAAGGCTCGGCCAGCAGCAGAGATCCCAACCAACTTCTACAGTTTCCAGAGCTGTCTGAGAGATTCGGGCTGGCAATTTGAACTCTGAAGCTCCGTAGTTCTGTCACTCAAGCATTTTGTATGTCGGGATGGAGGACGAGAACTGATATCCCTCTGTGTAACTCATAATCCACAGGACTGGACTCTTGAGCTGTGAGTTGCTCCCAGTAGTTGGTTTGGGGGATGACTCAGGTATGAAGGGAAAGCAGACAGACCTCCTGACCCATATTAAAGCCTCTTGAGGACATCAACGTGTCACAGATGCAAGCAACGCCAGAAAGTGGCAAAAGCTTAAAATTCTCTTCACTACTGGTACTTCATGTGCTGTTCATCCTGAACTGGACCTGAGTTCATGTACCTGGACCTGAATGCCAATTCTGATGCTTCACGCTTTAGAATCCCCCCAGTCTGGAAACACAGATGCATTTTCCCTGCTCTCTCTCTCTCTCTCTCTCTAACCGGGCACAGTACATATGTCTAACCCTGCTCAGAGCAGCATGAAATTCTACTTGTTTTTCTCTTTCCACTGAGAGACTGCTTTTTTCCCCATCTTTCTGCCTCCCTGTGGGAATGTGGCAGAAGGAAGTTTCATAATTTCTCACAATTCTTTCTTCAGTCCTTATATTACTGGAGGTTTCTGGTGGTTGCCCAGGTTCTTTCTTTATGGAGTCTAAGATACTGTCTTAGTGGATCAGTAGGAGGTGAAAAATACTATTTTCAAAAAGCACAGAAAATAACATTGTTTAGGCCCAATGAAAATCTGAAGGACAGACAGAAAACCACATCTGCAATTTGTTTATAATAGTAGAATTTTAGCTATTTCTGATAGCTTTCTGTTGTTCAAATCCAGCTTAAAAGGAAGAGAATGGCATTGTAATTCCAAACCGTAAAGTACTCTAAGGCATTATTTTAGAGCTTTGCCTCCTGGTGTGAAAAGCAATTTAAGTAATTCTGGCTATTTTTTCAAGTTCCAGCTTCACAGAAAATAAATGCTCCTTTTGAACTCCATGCTGCAAAAAAATATGAGTAAAATACTCAAGAGTATATCATTTAGCTGCATTTTTAATGCAAATTTTCTGTTTTAATGCAGTGTGACTACTGACTTAAATCACTGCCATGTGCTGCATAGTGTCACCCACTCAGAAAAATCTTTCAGAACCATTTGCTCTGCACCAAGCCAAAATATGAAGAAAACAGCCCAAACCTTAACTCGCATTAAAGAAAATTATTTTCCAAAATAGTAATTATTTTGTGTTGCTTACTTTTGTTATTTCAAGGTACATTGGTCATGCTGCATTGATTGCTATTTATACAAATATGTCAGAATGCTTTGTAGCTAAAGTGCTAGGAGCACAAAACTGATACACACTGAACTGCAGCTATATTAGCCAGCCTGGTGTTTTTAGGATAATTTTAACTCGGTTTTTTTTGGTTGTTATTTGTATCATTACTGAATAGAACTATTTAGTTGTCTTAATTCTTCTTTTATGTCTCAAACTCATTTTAGACCCTTTGATTGTCTCTCCTAGCAGTTTCGCCATCTGTTTATTGCTGGCTGATGTATCCTTCTGTCTCTCCACTGAGTGAACTGACGTTTATGTTTGTCGGGTGTTAACAGTAGAGAGGTTCTGAACAGCTTGTCTATCCTAGTTCTGAATTGGGTAGACTCTGTTGTGGCAGCTTCTCTTATAAAAGGCTGTTCTTAGGTTAGGATCTCTCCTACAGATGAGCCTGGTTGCTCTCCATGTGCCCAAACTCGTCAGTGCAAAGTGAGACTCTGCTGCTGGGACACCACAGGCACATTCCTCCTACTCCTCCCAGGATAAGGAAAACTGATTTAAGTCTAGCAGTCTGCCCAGATCAGTGTAAAACTCTCCCTTCCAGCAAATCCCAGTAGCCTTCCTTTTAGGTCATGTTTTTCTGACATGAAGGAAATCTTTTTGCTCCTTCATCAAGAAGTCCTGACCTGGAGTCCTTTAACAACTCCAATTTATAAACCAGACTTTGCATTTGTAACTAGAACTTCTGAAATGTATTTTTCTTCCTAGTGTTTTCTGAACTGGCTTTGCTGCCTTTGTGTTGGGAAGAGGAGTCCCTGCTCTAGAGACAACCTTCTCAGGGATGGATGTGCGTAATTGCCTTGTTTCTGACTTACATCAGTCAGAATGTGTTAAGAGATTTAGTGTGCTTTCTTTAAACTGATATTGCCAGTGGCATGACAAGTAATGGCAAGATGAAGGGACAAAAAGCCATTTCATGGCTCTGTGACTGTTCCCAATCCATTTTCTAGTTTTCAGGCAGGCAAGTATTAAGTGGAAAAGCCTGAATGCATGCTGGAGTGAGCATCCATGTTGGAGAGAGCAGTCCATGTTCAGAGCAGATTACCAACATATTCAGGGCTGTGTTCTGTTCTGCTCTGTCCTACTGGGAGAATGGGAGTAAGTCATTTCCATGCACCACATCGAGTGCCTCCTGAAACAGACAGAACATCACTTCCCCATCTCGCCAGGCACCTATTTCAGAGCAACAAGTCACAGGCCAAGGGAAGGAATGTTGCAGAGGGCACTGCCCACGCTGGATGCCGTCACTTGTGATGACAAGAGCTTGATTTCAGTGTCTGTCAGTCTGATGGTTTTCACCACTAAGTGGAAACATCTTCTCTATCCTGTATTTTGATTTTTTTACCATTGCCCAGTCTCCTCAGCAGCTGTAGACTAAACAACTACTGAGCTATGAAAATGGAAAATATTTTTTAGTACACTTCAATGATAATTTCCTCATCTGTGTCACATTCATAGCAGAGTGTAACCATTTATTGTCAAAGACTACCTATTTAGGAGAAAAAAACCACTGGTTTATTTCTGGGTTTATCTGTGTGGAGCTGATTTTACACCAAGGGCAGAGGGAGCTGTGCGGGTACTGAGACTCAGGGCATCAAATCCTGCAGCAATGTTCAATCGGAACAGTGTCCCTGTTTTTTGAAACTGAAGATGAGCTACCCAATTAAATTTTCAAATACTGATGCCTTGGGTGGCTACCTAGAAACAGAGACTAGACAAGAGTAAGGGAATAAAGGTAGGTATTTATTTGAAAGGCCTTCAAAGGTACACCCTGGGGAGCCAGATCCTAAGGCATCAATACCACAAGACTTATCAGCATGTCTAGATGCAAAAATAACACCATCCCAGTCCTCACTGTTATGAAAGATGGAAGGTCCGTTCAGAGGAGCTGTCCGGAGGAGCATTCAGTGGTGCAGCAACAAGATGGGGTATCTTTTTTGGTTAAAACATAAGAAAAGAGTTTCTGATTTTGTTACAATGCCCAAATCCAGACTGTTCAGTGGAGTTAGTGTGCTGCAATTTGCCTGCAACAGGATCTCAGACGCTGTCATTAATCTAGGCTCCAAATACCTTTTATCCTGTTTTTCCATTCTTGCATCCCTTCCAGCCCCCTTTTCCAGGAGTTTCCTCAGCCAATTTCAGTATGGGAACGGCCAGTGAAATATCGCTGTAATTTCTCAGAAAAGAGAGAAGAATAAACACTGGAACGTATCCTTGCACTTCTCTAGTTACAGGAGCAATCAGGCAATGAAGTAATATAGCAAGGATAATTCTTTTGGACATCCTTGAAACTCTCCATGACACATTTAATTTGGAACCATTAAAGTGCCATTACATGCTAAATGCTTTCTGATACCTAAAAGCACAGAGAATTGTGCATTAAGACTCAACAATCATCTTATGCAATAGGCAATTATCTTCCCAGTATTTTGATTTTTAATCTCAAATCATTTCCCCCAATGACATTTCTTTCATTGTCCCAATCCTAACTGTCTGCTAAATTTGGAAAGAATTATACATCTTGGGTGTACTGCTAACCACTACTGCAGGTTCACGCAGTCAGGAGGAAGCTTAAACAAGCCATACTGACCTTTCGCTGTCATCCTATGTAATATTTATCTACCCCAGGGTTACCAAACCACTGTACATATGCTGAACTAGAAGGCAGCTTTAGCTATTTGTCCATGAAGAGACTTAAAAAGTCTCCAGGAACCCATGAGTGAGCTGCCTACTACACCTTGGCTCTGCATCCCCTGACTTAGCTAGGATGAAGAGTGGTGTAGTTTTGTGCCAATCTAAATAGTAAGGTGGGAGTGTTTTGTTCGATTTACCACAACTGCTGCTGTGATTTTACTATCATTTTTTATTTCTTCTGTATCATCTAACCTATTGTTAACAACCCACTGAGATCTGACATCAAATAATTGTCTTCATAGATAAATATACCTTCTGAAATCCTTTTATTGCTTTAAAATAAAGCACACATTTCCTGGTGTATGTATCACTAAAAATAAGCAATCTAGGAGTAAATTGAGAGTAACTTAGAAATCAAAGCAGTTTTTACACTGAGTCATAGAATCATGGAGTGGTTTGGGTTGAAAGGCACCTTAAGATCATCTCGTTCCAGCCCCTTACCATGGGTAGAAGTCAACTGATAGAATCCAAACGGGGAGGAGGAGGATGAGCTTGTATTGGTCACACATGGCTCATGCTCCAGCCAGAGCTGCAGAAGCTGCTCCCATCATGTAAAATTATTAGGATGTGAAACACAAGCGCATTGAAATTTTTATCAGATTTGTCTTTGTGCGTGTCCTCTCCCTGTGAAAACCATCAATGCACAATTCTGTGACAGAATGTCAGCGCAGATACGTTGAAGAAGAGCAAATGCAACAGTGCTGGTGCGGAAGATATTATTTCAGCCCAAGGAAAATTACACATCTTCATTCCAGCTGACAACCTACACAATGCCATGCTTGAAACATAAATGATACACTGTTTAGCTGGAAAAGCCATTAGGCGTGTGATGGAGAGTGGAAGTGAGCTAACCGCCTTCCCAGAACAAATAACGCTTTGCATTTTACATAAGCAACGTGACAGGTTTTTAAAAATTGACGTCCAGATTTTGCTTTAAAAAAAAAGAAAAAAGAATCAGTAGGAAGAGTGGAGACCTCCACTCTGTGCAGCTTGCCCTTCTTCCCACTGGTACACCTCCAAAGTGGGAAGCATGCTGATGGATATGCCCAAGAAATGGCATTTCTAGACATTTCTCGGCAGCCTGAGAAGTCTTCCATATTCCAGCACTTTTCTCACTGCTTGTCCAGCTTTTACCTGAATCTTTGTTGCTCCTAATCCTTTACGAGGGCATTTAGCAAAAACTGTAGAAAATCAAGGTACATTTCATCTTTTATCAGGAATGTAAAAAAAACAATTAGAGGATGCAGGAGACAAGGCCAGTCTTACGTTGCTGTCATGTTTTGCCTTCTTCTGGTGTCTTTTTATTTTAAATTAGAGTCATAGAAAATACACTTGGGAGGACTTGCCCAAAGGCAAAATCAATCTATACCAATTCTGGCAGATATTTGTCTCATCGCCCTGAGTATTTTTTAAGATCTGCAGTGATGGCAATTCCATGTGCTCTCTAGACCTCTTATTCCTTAAAAATAGAAATTGTTACCTAACATCTATTTGTAATGTAAGCCTATTATTTTCTGTCCTCTGCAGTGGATGCAGAAAGAATTACTGCATGAAGGAGAAAGTGCAGGTCAAAGCAGGGTGATAGAGACACATCAGACTGTCCACCCACCTGGTCTTATTGATGTAGTAGAGACAAACTGGTATCAAAGGGGTTTGGGGGAGGACTAAAACTCCAGTTCTCCCAAAGGACTACACAGCCTCCTTCCTTAGTCTCTCAGGATCCCCCTGGGGTGTGCAGCAGCAAGGTTAGGGGTGCAGGGGGATTAGGCACAGCTTTAGCACTACAGCACAGTGTGTAGAAAGCAGGGAAAGCATTGGAAAGCAGGGAAAACTTGTATTCAGCAGCAGATTGTGGAACAAAGAGTTTACTAAAGAAAATAAAAAAGACAATAGTTCATGTCCGACATAATGAACTGGCATTTATATTAAATTTCATTCCGCTTGAAAGCAATTTCAAGTTAGAAACAAGTGGGTACAAGGTGGAACTTGTTTGCATGTTTTTAACGCCAAGATTTCTCCCATAAAGCCAAGGACATGAAGGTGATCTGTCTGATTTCAAGTAGGTTGGCTGCAGGTACTGTACATTAAAATAGTCATCTTTTTCCACTAATTGCTATGTGGGAGTTATTCACAGACTGAAAGAACCTTTTGTATTTTGTATTGTACATACCAGTTCTAAGACATCACTCCATTATATTATTTTACTCCTCTGTCATGGGTACAGGTTAGTATTCCACTACAGTAACAATCATTTAAAAATCTGTACTTGAATGATGCAGAGAAGGGCATTCAAAACAGAAATTAGGATTCAGTTGAGCAGGCAAATTACCAATTCAAACACATTTGCTGAAAGCCCCTCGTCAGCAGGAGAAGAAAGTTAAGACTCTCTTGTGATGTTATGAAATAGAGTTTATATCCTGCTGTATTCACAACAAAGCAACACTAAAGGGAAAACATCCTTATTTCCAGCTCCAATGATAGTAGGACTTTATCTGCTATTGTTCTGTTTGAGTTTAGTTTGGGGGTTTTTTCAGGAGAGATAATCTGAAACCTATATCATAGATATGGATACCCCTTGAAGGTGGGAATTTCAGTTTTTATTGTTTCCACATTCCATTTGAAGGTACTGGGAAACATTTCCAAACATTTAGACATGCATCTACATCTCTTTCGGGATCTAAGTTCAAGTCATCAGTGACAGCATGTCTGAAAATAAAAACATACAACTGAGAGGAATGTCTTGGAAATCTGAGTCCACTTTCTTCATGTATAAGTTGGTCAAACTCCATTTCAGAAAAGTAAGGAAAGATACTGATTGAGGATCCTAGATATCCATGCCTGAGACAGTCAGCCAACAGGCTCAAAAATACCACTTGTAACTCAATATTACAGGTATTAGATTCTGAGATAAGTATCAGACGAAGAAGGAAACAGAGGGCTATCAGGACAGTGGAAAGGGAAAAAAAGGGAGGATGAACTAAGAATGAGGCTCAGGATTAGGAATGTTTCCAGTCTCTGTTTAACATGAGGACTACTCTTAGAAACATAGTGGGACCAAATCCTTTTGTGGTCAGTACTGCTACTCCTAATGAAGCCTAAAGTTGACTCATGGGATATTTTAGCTCTATAATTGTGTCCAGAGTGATAACTGTACATTAGAAGTAAATCTTTAGAACTGTGTTTCTACATGCCTCAGAAGAGAACCATCATTAGCTAAGCAGAGGAAAACAAATTCAGTATCAGTGTAAAAATCCTACTTTCTGTGGATAGTGCAACCCTGTATCCATGGATAGTATTCTTCGTGAACAAGGATGGTTGGTCTCACCATCTTCTGGAGATACGGCACTGGGGTTGTAATGGACTTCAGCTGTGGGAAAGAATTGGGAACATTTTTCCATTATAATAACTTGGTTCAATGTATTTAGAAAGAACCTGCCTATGGAGTTTTAATGTCTTCGGGGAAATAACAGAAATCAGCATTTTTCCAAAAACAACCAGCAATGTTTGGTGCTATTCCTTTTTCAGAATATGGCTCTGCAACAATTTCTCCATCTTGGAATGCAAAACCTTCTGCTGGGATTCTCCTGGTTTAAAAAGGCTCACAACATGTCCTGTTTAGCTTTCTGTAATCCCCAAGATCCTTGCTCTTTAGGGAATGCAATTCCAGTTAGAGAGCACCGTAGTCTATCTCAAGACTACGGTACTCCCTAACTGGGAATAGGTCCCATGAGAGTGGCAGTCAGCTGGCAGAGGGTAGAATATTCCTTGGGTACCTAAGGTGGCAGCTGAACAGGGAGTTCCTGTCCTTTTGGAAAAGAGCCATCCCTGGATTTTAAGAGCTTTCTTATTTTCCCTAGTACAGCAAAAGCCATCTGTAATGTTAACCCCCAAACCGAAGCCTGGCACAGACAAAGCAATGAAAGGTTTCCTATTTATTTCCATTGGTTAGGACTTGATGGCCACCATATGGAATTTATTATAGTAGATATCTATTATTTTCTATGCAGTGCACACGGTTTTTCTTACCAATCTTAAAATCTGTATCTGGAGAAGTCCTGGGAAGGAAGTCTGCATTGAAAGTTGAACTTGTTCCATCAGAATGTAGACTCTGCAAAGCCTGGGATGGTGATCTGTGGTTTAAATGCTTTGGTGTAGATCCAGCAGTTGCACCTGACCCACTCCAGTCTGAAATCAGAGAGTGGTAGGTATAGAAATAAAATTCTGTACAGGTGCCTCATCTCAAACTACCAGACAGCAGAGAGGGGAATGGTCTGTGCTTGCTTCCTGTGCCATCCTTGTGCCATCCTTATTGCTGCCCTGAGGCCGGGGGTCTCTGTGCCACACACAGCACAATTCCTGATGTTAATTTTTACATTAGCTCCATCACACTTGCGCAGGTGGGGCTAGACACCAGCAATTCAGTCTTCCATTTCCCTTGAGGACCCAATCTAGTAATACTAATTTGATAAGGTCACAAAGAAGAAGGCAGGAGTCACACAAAGGGTAGGAATTGCAGCCTCATCTTTATTGTGTCATACAACACTGACCTGGCTCCTGCTCAAGGGAGAACACTCTGTGTGCTACTGAGAGCACTTGTGCTGAATTCCTCCTCTGCAAATGGAAAGCTGCCTCATCCTCAGCAGCACAGGGTGCACAGGATGCTGCGCACAAGGCACAGGTGTTAATACAGGATTTTTAGTCTGGTTTCCTGAAAACCAACTTGTTAAGCTTCTCCTTTGTTACAACCATTCATAATATCAACTCATTTTGACAGACACAGAGTTATTCAATTCTTCCACATTTCTGTAAAAAATCAACATCACTGGGGTAGCCCAGAATAAGCCACGGCACATGCTATTTCTTGCTGAGCTGGCAGACAGAAGAATCTTAGAATAATTTAGATTGGAAGGGACCTTTGGAGGTCTTCAGTCCAACCTCCTGCCCAGAGTTGGATCAAGTTGGTCTGGCATGTGTCTAGCTGAATTTTTACTCTCCAAGGAGAGGGACTCTCCCCACCATCTCCCTGGGCCACCGACACCCAACTACCCACATCGTGAAAAAAAGTGTTTCCTTATAAATAGTGTGAATTTCCATCACTGTGGCTTGTGTCCATTGCCTCTTGTCTTCTTGATGTGCAGCTGTGAAAATCTGCCTCTTTTCTGTAACTACCTCTCAGATAGCCAAAGACATCAAGACATCTCCCTTCTCCTTCCCAGGCTGAGCAAATCCAGCTCCTGCACATAAAAAATTACAACTAGTATGCCCAATATTCTGCATAAATTTCAGAATCTCAGCTTTACGAAGACTGGAAAGCCACCAAAAACATGGCTCACATAAGGGAACACTGAATGGCATATGAGAACAGAATTAAGAGACAGAGCTGAAACCGGTTTTGGAAATCTGCAAGTTTTACTGCATGCTGTCACCCCGTCATCATATCATATAAGCTGTTAATGCAAGAGGATAAAGACCTATGAAAGAACAATTATCCAAAGCAATGCAGAAGGGCTGTTGAGAGGAGCCTTATTTCTTAATGCGGAACAAATGTGACACCAGTAGCAGACGAAGATTTATGAGTCAACTAAACAGATCCCTTCAGCGCTTACCAGAATAATTACTGAGACGAAATCTTCCCCAGCAGAAGTGTACCCGGCACTGCTTCACTACTTCGTCCTTCATTAGGCAGTGAAACACAAAGATAAAGAACCCTAAAGAAGAAAGCAGAGATTCATGGGTTTTCATGTGTATTCTCCAACCTGCTGCCCATTTTCTAAACTTTTGTCATGCCACTGATATCAGTGTGTTCTGTGTAGGCATAGTGTACTTGGGCCAGCATCAGGATCTTTAAGGTCCCTTCCAACCCAAGCCATGCTATGATTTTATAATCATGTTGGCCCAGAGTTGCACTGACTTCTTTGTGCACATGAAAGGGTGATAGGAAGAGTTTTCTGCAGATTTGGTTTAAGAACAATCTGCAAGTCGATGTGGATTCTATCAGCTGTTTTTATGCCCAGATGAAAGGAATCATGCCAGCTCCTGAAAAGGCGCATTTATTGGGACCTGTGATTCCAAGGCATGAATTCATGTCTTTAATAGTCTATCTATCACAGCAATACTATCTAAACAACACTGTCATCCCACTACAACAGAACTTTCCTTTTAAAATAGCTAAAGCCTGTAATACAAAAGCTGTATCAGTTCTCCTCTTCGCCCATGCGTGAGTTACATGATATTATAGATTTATGTCTATTTGACATCCCTAAACCATTGTGCTTATTGCACTACTCCATTCAGAAATTACCTTGCAAGGTGTTAAAAATGCTGAAGAGATACAAAAAAAATATCCTCACTGCTCCCCAGGCAAAAAAGGCAAAGCCCCAAGTTAAGCCCAAAAGAAACATCAGGCTGAAAGCACTTTTGAGGTCTTGGAGAACATCCCTTTTCCAGAATCTGGATGTCTTTTGTGTCCTTCTTTTCACGGAGTAGATTTGAAGGAGAACAGTGATGAACATGACTGTATTCATCAAAAATATTAAGAAGAAATAAGCCACAACGGAGATATAGAACACTGTGTTGTCCTGGATCCAGCAACTGCAAGAAAGGGAGGTGTGTATTCAATAAGGAGTTTTGTGAGGGGGAAACTCAGGAAGCCTGGTTTTCAAAATAACTATTCTGTATGGTTCTTCAACACGTAGTTAGGGGCATTCCCTAGCACGCCTTATTTTCCCCCAGTGAGGACATTCGTAGAATCCCTGCACATACCTTTTTTCATGGATGTTATGGAAATTCTGTAACTTTAAGACACTGATATTTCTGACAAATTCAGATAAACCTGACGATTGTTTCACAACTTAATAATGTATAAACACAAAGACACACTGCCTCAGGAAAACCAAGTTAAATACGACTTAATCTGGGGTCTAAACAATAGCATGCCACTGGTTAGCTTTTCCTTAGACATAAATTAGTGAATTTTACTTCTTTTTTTCTTTATGTCTTTTTGTTAAAGATGAGGAACAATTTTCCCTCTGAGGTGTCATGGGTGTGTGTTGCCTCTCTGATGGGAGGAAATTCAACTATTCCAGGTAATCTTCACCAACATGTGATCAGATTGTGCTAAACAAGAAGGAGGTGGAAACATGGAAGCATTCTTTGCTACAAAAGCATTTTTAAAAAGGGTAAAAAAATGCAGTGTTTTCCCACTGGAAAAGAGAGAAGGTTGAGATGATGTAAATAAAACTGCTTGAAATTATGATGAGACAGTGATGTGAATTGACATTTTAAAAAAAACAACAGAAGGAAATGTGCAAAATACTGGAGCAATTATTGTGCCTTTAGATTTTACCAGAAACCCAGGACATGCAGAAGCATATACAAATATCCCATTAGACCGGCTTAATGCAAAGAAAGAAATTTCACAGAAAATAAAAGTGGAGTTGACTGGCAGAAGTTCTCCCTGTCCTCAAGCTCAGTTCACCGACGTGAAAATTACTCCATGTAGTAAACATGCATTCAAAATTTTCCTATGAACCAGAACCACTAAAAGGAGAGTGTAAAGATCGGGGAGAAGAGACAAAAGTGAGTTATTTCTGGTTATCTCTTGTATTTTTTAGATACTCTGGTGACCATCAAAAAGCTTAAAGCATTATACTTACAAGTTGCTGTAAGGATGGCTCTCAGAGAGTGACCCATTGCCATAGAAGTCTTTATTTATAAGAAGCACAAGAGTAATTACAATAGCTGGTATTCCTAATGTGGAAAGCAAAAGAAAAATAAATAGCTTGATTCCAAAGAAAAAATTGAGAATATGGAAAGATGTCAGATAATCTCTGATACATAATTACAGCAGACGTGTGCATCTTCAGATCAAACTCTACCCCCAAAGCTCCTTCTGAAACAAGTGTAATTAGATGTGTAGCATAGCAGGTTTAATCTCCTTATTTGTGCAAATTACAAATGAGTAGGCATAAAAATATCTGTGTTGGCAAAATGTTTGTGAGTCTTCAAGCATCTCCAGAAGGGATCCAATCTGGTAAAATAAAACCAACTGATTATTACAAAAGGTGAGTGTTGAAGGATAAGCACACCACAGCAATTTGTTGTAAGTGCCTGTAGAGGCAGATGTTTCCCAGGAAGTGCTTTATCAGTCTTCCCTTCCACACATTTCCCAAAGTGTTTTCAGTTCTGGCTTTTCTGTAGAGAGCTGCCAACAGCACCATCAAGGATGGCTGCCCCTGAGAACAATCGTGTGGCACATCAGATCCGAGGATAGGGATGATAATACGCTGCACACTATTCAAGAGCAAAAAAACCCCTCTAAACCAGCATCTAATGGTGACCCAAATAATACAGCCCGAAGTCTGCTCTAGGTCAGTGCTTCTGAGAACACCTTTTCTAACAGGTGAATCAGAATTTGGGTTCTTTTTGGTATGTTTCTCCCAAACAAGTCTCTGATACTTGTCAAGGGAAGTCCTTGGGAGAGCAATGAATGAAAGCCATATCCACTCTGTGTGTGGGAATCAGGAAGAGAATGCCAGAAATGGACTCAAGGCCTGAATAAGGAGTTAAAATCACCTCTGAGCATCCCCACATAGGGGTGAAGGCTGTGGACAGCATTACTGCCCCAGTCACACCCACTGATGTGAGGTACCACGATAAATCATCCTGTAAAGAGAAGAGGGGTAGGAAAACAGTGTCTTACACCCACTTTTAGTTGCATATGACTGTGCAGGGACCAACAAGCACTCTCTGCTAATGTCTCCCCAGACAGAAGAAATTTAAGCTGAACAGCCTTGGGGAAGAGATCGATCCTTATAGCGCAGGGTGTGCATCATATTTCTGCTAGCTTCTGTAAATATGCTCCAATCTTAGAGAAGCTGACAAGCACAGAAGCGGAGGGGCAATCTGTCTACTTACCCCAGCCAGCAATGCAGCATTTTAGGATGTACTTTGGTACATAAACATTGAAAACTTTGACAAGAGCCAAATAAAAGTGAACAGACTCCAGGCACATCCATGTGAATGCTGCAAGAAGGAAATAGTGGAGGAGCATGGCCATGGTGATGCAGAGGCCTGGCTGGTTGAATGAGGTCAGCCAGGAATTGGTGAGGAAGACCATGTTCAGCATCAGCAGTGCAGCACAAAGGTTGAGCAGGATTTTTGAGGGGTTGTCTCTCCGCACCTTCCTAAAAAGAAGGGGAAAGTCCACATGGTTATCACTGCATCATCCAATGTACAGCCTATACACAGGAATATTCCAGATTCTTGACGTAATATCTCACCCATGTCCAGGGGTAAATTTTTGAAATGACAGAAATTTTTACTCTTTAGAGACATTTTACTGTGAGGGTGGTGAGGCCCTGGCACAGGTTGTCCAGAGAAGCTGTGGCTGCCCCGTCCCTGGAAGCGTTGAAGGCCGGGTTGGACGGGGCTTGGAGCAATGTGGTCTAGTGGAAAGTGTCCCTGCCCATGGCAGGGTGTTGGAACTAAAGGACCTTTTAGATCCCTTCCAATCCAAACCATTCCATGATTTTGTGAAATTTAGGAACATAAAAATTGCTGGACTGTTCAGACAGGTGCTTGTATTGAAGTATGAGTATTCAAATCCCTTTAATTTTACAACAGTCAGACATCAAAATAAAGCAGTATTTATACTGTCAGCTCTCAGTCTTCCCTCTTATGCATCACAGCATCAAATATTAGCAAACATTCTGATAATTGCTGCAAATTCATTATTGCCAAAATATTAAAATCAGTGTGAGAAAAAGGATCAGACTTACTCAAGAGTTAGGTATGTCACGAGCGTTATTCCCAAAAAAAGGGAAGAAGCACCACATCCGGCATAGCTTATCAGAGTTAATATATGATCATGTGTGACATCTATTTCTGTCCGGGCCAAGTCCTGTGTTACAAGATAAAGAAACACAGTCGTTTGCCAAGACAGATTTAGAAAATTCCTTTCCACATTTTCACATTGTGAAATTCCTGTTCTGCTTACTGCTACTTTTGGAGGTTTTCCATTAATATTTTTATGTGTTTCTTATTGTACAGTCCCACAGAATATCCAAACTAGTAAATGGTAAATTAACCAGCAGTATTTATAGTATCCAGCAAAAAGTTGTGAAGCTAGAAAAGCTGTTCTGAAACCACAAATTCAACATGGATTCCAGGATCTTAGCAAAATTATTCCTCTGGGAGCTTGCTTTGTGGGAGAAACCACTTTGTTTCAGTGGCAGCTGCTATTCTTGGGAACTGCACAAACCTGCTAAATGTCTTGGAGCGTGGTAGAGCCTCCCTGTCCAGAAAGCACCACTGCAAGATCAGAGGTGGGCCCTACTTCTCCACAGCTGCTGCCAGGAGGAATATTGAGAGGATTTTGTTGTTCCCTGACACAGCTTCTCTTCCATTTCGTGAAACTTTGAACCTCAGACTAGTAACCTACATCTCTGATGTACCATGAACGATGCTGTTGAATACCTGTAGCTGTGCTGATTACCAAAGTGGCAGTGAGAGGTGTGATCTGAAAATCAGACTGAATTCTCCTTGGAATTCAGGAAACTTGAGCGAGTGTCTGAAATTGGAACCATCTCAATTCCTTTCTGTTTTACTCCCAGGAGGGCTTTTGCCTCTGGAGCAGGGTCATGCTGACCTCTAGGGGAATCATCCAAATGAGAAGCATCCTGTGGGCAGTGTCCTACTGGGAATAGACAATTTAATCTACTTAGTTTGCTTAGAACTCGCCTGTATCTTTGCCTTTGTTGCAGCCCATTCTCAGGCAGTCATCCCACCTTTTGACATTTTTGCTTTTAGAAGCAGTTTTCTCTGTATTATGGAGAAATAAGAGGTGATAGATAATGACATCTCCTGTATTTATACTAAACTTCGCTTTCTGATGGAGCATAGATAAAACTTTCAAAAAGATGTAATGTCATTAGTTGCTGCTGGCAGTTAATATATTTAACACAGTACTTCCAACACAGTAAATAACGCATTAAGGTTGATTAAGTTACACTGCAAAGAAGTACAAACTACATCTGTAAAACAAAATTGCCTTGAAGCAAGTGACATTTAAAGGACTTTACACCATTAAATTATTATAACTGGCTTTTTTGTTATTGCTGATTTTGGCAAGATTGCAGATACCTAACAGCTTGTATAGATATGAATCTCCCATCTCTTCTCCAAAACTAGTGATGACTTTGTTTAGTGCCACGGGATTTTCTGGGAGATGATTCATAGAGTACTTACCAGTAGGACTCCAAAATGGGTAAGATGGTTACAAAAACAGATTGTGTAATTAATATCTGTATATTCCATTTCACACCCCGATGTATTCCAACCACCCAGTCCATCTGTGTAATAGAGAAAAAGGATTTTTAAGCAGAGTTAGTCATGCCCAATCATTTATAGTTCTGTAGCATGCAGGGTGTGTGAAGATGAGCTCAAGTTAGTACAGATTGCAGGGTCATTTAGCAGCACACAAGTGAGATTTCACACCAAAACACATCTTCTGCAGTTGCCTGAGAACCTCAAAATTTGGATGAAAGCTTTTGATGGAATGAATGTCTGCACACACAGAAAGAAAGAAGATAAAGAACCTAGTGCTGGGCTAGATTGTGCTGGAGGATGTGGAAACAGAAAAAGAGAAACATGTACAGGGCAGAGGATTTGTTTAGGCAGAGTGCAGCACTGAAATAGCCAGATCTTCCCTGGTAAGACTGAATGTTATGACCTTATTTATGTGGTGTGCATCACATATCCAGAAGCTAAGCTTCTGATTTAAAAAAATTAATTATTTCTAATCCTAGTAATTGCAGAGGAAACCTCTCCCATATGCTCTGAGTTAACCCAATTCACAGTTATCTCTCACTGTCTGGTGACTGTCTGAGCCATTTTAAAGACCTGACCCCAGCAAAGCCCCTACTGTATTCCCTGAAGTCACTGTAAGAATTAATCTGAGATTTCATTGCATTTCTGCCTTTTTCTTAGGCCAAGTCTTCTTATTCATGTAGATGCAGCACTGCACAATGCCATACTCGTATCCCCGGGGATAACACTGGGTACTGAGGTATCGACATCAACACAAAGCAGCAGCACAAACTCAAGTTTCAAGGTGCAACATCAAGAAACCACAGCCTCTGTGATGCTGGGGGCAGAGCCAGCTCGGCAAGTAACACTTACTGTTCTTCCCGAAGTCCCAAAAGACGCAGTGCACTGCTGCATTGCCCTGGAAGCAGAGGAGAGGAGGCTGTGACATTTGTTCAGGACATCTGCACTCTGTCTGCGCTTGCAGACAGTACATCTCGCCTCTAATTGGGGTGTATAACCAAGGCACTCGGATTTGATTTCCCCTGCATCGCTTGACAGCAAAGCCCACTCATGTCTGTGATTATCCGCGTGGTGGTGCTGCAGGGGGTCTGTGGGTGAGTGGAGTTGCCACGAGGTCAGGGGCTGGACACTTGGCTTGGGGACGCAGCCAGGATATTGGCCATCTCACCCATGGCACTAAACCAGCAGAGTTCCACTTTTTGCCTTCCCTTTCACCAAGGGAAATCCTGTGAGTCAGTGATTTTCCCAGTTTCACCTGTGTTTTTCAGTACCTTGTAGTCTTTTAAGGACAGCAGCAAATGTTCCTGTGTCTAATCTCATTGGGTTCATGTAGTGCCTGAGATGTCACACCAAATTACTGGTGAAATTCAAAAGTTATGACTAAGACCTGGAATAACAACCTGAGATTTTATAAAAAAACCAAAAAACAACCCCTACAAGAAACCTTTACTTTAGAATTTCAGCAATTGCCCTCTCTGAAACCAGGCAGGGAAGACAAGCGAGAGCTGAACAGATGTAAATGGATATTCCATGCAATCTTTTCTCTTGGGGACATTCTAGTTTATTACTCATAATGCTGCAGCAAACTTTTCCAAGGCACAGATTAAGGTTACTTTTATTATTATTATATCATTAATAAAGTTTACTAATGCACAGAGTTTACAGGAAGCCAGCCTAACAGATAAGCTGTTAAGATGTGTGATTTGTAGACTGTCAAATATAATTAGGCAGAGAGCCAAAGATGTAGGTTTGGATGACAACTCATTAAATATTTAATTAAGATAATTTTAAAAGGTCAAGGAAAAAATCTGAAAGGTGCCAGATGGCCTGGTGGAGTAAAAATGACAGTGGAGAGGGGATATCGAGGTGAAATTTCTGGCTATATATTTGCTAGAACTGAATGGAAAGAGCATTTTGCCATAAAAGCAGCAATTACAAGTCCTCATTAACTTGAACTTTAATCAAGTTCATCTTACTGAATAATGTTCTTCTGCCTGGGTTTGTAATATACTCATGCGGAGGCTGAACCGTAAACATTGGCAGCACAAAAGTGCTAAGGAGGAATTCAGCCAACAAGTTTGACCCATGCCCATTTAAAAATAAAAAAGACTTTAACTTTTTGAAACACCATTTTGAAACAAAACAAAGCAATTTGATTTTGAAAACATCTTTGCAAGGTTTTGGGTTTTTTAAAGTTTCTCTCTTTTGGTGACTTAACCTATTTTCCAAATTCAGATCAAGGCTAAATCATTTCAGTCCAATCCAAAACCCATTATTTTTTTCACAAATAAACTATTCCTTGAAAAAAATTGTCTAGAGCAGAACAAGGAAACAATAAGAATGTCCCTTGTTGCTAAGCATGGATTTAGAGTGGAGACACAAGCTTTAGTGACCTGGAGGAATTATTAAACACTGAGGTCTGTGTGGTCAGTCAACATTTGGGTCCATGTATCATGGAGAGGTCAGGCAGCAAAGCGTTTTAAGCTTATTTGTCCTGTTCCCAGTTTATTGAAAGGGTAAGTGGAGTCAGCTCTGCCTCACCCCGTTCCTGATGAAATAAACACATCCTACCCTGTTCTGGTCTATGTGGTGGAGAGTGACGGTCACAGGCTCGTTAAGGTTCTGAATTGATGCATTTTCAATGCTGGCACTCACAACATAAGTGTTCAACCTCTCCGTCGTTAAACTGTCATCCTGCAGGGGAAAAACACACACATGTGAAAAGAATCCAAGCTCTTCCCTGCTCTCATCTTTTTTAAACTGTATTCCTTGAAAATGGTGATCAGCTAAACTCCATGGGATGCCTGATGTAATTTAGCTACTTGCTACATCATTAAAAAACACAGTTAGCTGCAGCTCAGGGACAGTCTCCACATCAGCTGAAGCAGAACTGAGTTTTAGATGCGCCAGCTGGATTGAGAAAGCTGTGTAATTGTTTCAGTACATTTAAACATTTGGTTGTACATCATTAAGCTCATTAGACAGTGGACACAACTGTGAATGCTCCCTCATTGTGAAGAGCATTGTTTAGCACACTGTATGAGCCATCATTTCAAAGAAATGTCTCCCTTTCTAAATTATACCCACCCCTCCTTAAGAAAGTATAACAGGTACTAGAATAGTCATATATACTGCACATCATGCTGCTATATTATTTTAATGGAGACATAAATCTTGAAATTATTTTTGTGATGTTTGGCATATGCTATGCATCATCCTTACTATCAAAGGAAGGTTAGGGTATGTTCTTTTCCTGCAGAACAGAAGGACTAGAATAACATCAGCTACAGAAAATGAAAAAAAAGTCTAAGGTCTATAGGCACCTCTCAGAGCATCCTTGCTACAGAGAAGGTTTTGCTGCCTGAGTTAATTTTGCCTGCACATCCCTCCATCAGTCTGATGTTAAATGTGCCCAGAACAGATGATGCTGTTGGGATTTCTCTTGAAGGCACTGAGAACAGCTGATCCCATTCCTGCTGTGTTAGGGTTTGCTGGGAGTCGTAGTTACCACAAAAGGTGAAGTAGTGCCAAAAAACTTGAACTGGATCTTTGAATGCTTGTCTGGGTCAGAGTACTTGATCACTAGGAAGTTCTTCAGGGATTTTGGCAAAAACACCGAGGCCAAAGCCTTTTTGAAAGGGTTTTCTTGCACACTGATCTGCAGGAGAGAGATGACATGCTCTGAGGTGCCATCCTCAGGTCAAACTCAAAATGAGACAAAAGAGCAGGAGGATTGTCTGGTTTAGTCAGGAGCCCCTGAGGTGATGCTTTGCTCTCACCTTGAGATCCACACCTCTGTTGTAGGAGGTAATGCCAAAGGCCAGTCCTCCAAACAGGCTGGGATCTGGACACAGCACCAGCAGGGCCAAGGACGTGGTTATGACTGACATATTTCTGTCTGTGTAGGTAACCTTACAGCCCATCTCCTCAGTCATCTTCAGGATACTCCAACAAGAGCAACAGAAAGAAAAAAAATACAGCTCTTGAAATGTTCTGCCAGTTTCATAACACACACCCAAGAGACTAAAACCCTTTGCTCTGATTTATGATCACAAAGAGCAAGCACCAGAGCAGAACGGGTCCATTTTGGGGTAGATGGCACTTTGTCTGCACAGGCTCAGGTGATGGCAAAGAGTTGAGTTGGCATGATTCAGTGGGCTCTGGCAGGTGGAAGACACCCTCCTGCGGGGACCACAGAAGGAGGTTCTGAGAAGAACTGAATCAAAATCCACACCCAGTCAATAACTGCCCTTCATCTGGAAGGCAGTAACTTGTAAAATCTGCTAATTTGATTATTTTCAATCATCTAATTGTACCAGGAGATGACATATTGGAGCCAGAGCAATTTAGGCTGGTAGGAACCTCTGGAAGTCCATCCTCCAGCTCCTCACCACCTCAGGCAGGATATGCTCTGAAGGCAGAGCTGCTGCTCAGGGGCTTGTCCAGCAAAGCTCCGAATGGGTAAACTCTGTGTCCTTGCATTTGCCCTTGTCAAGACTGGCTGCACTGCTCTGGACAGTGCTTTGCTCAGACATACAAAACCAGGTAGCTCAGTTCCCTGTAAGAGCTCAAAGAAGAGAGGTGTTTTTAAAGCTAAGAACCACGATTTTAGCATGTGTGAGAATCACATCACGGATGCATGATCTTAAATACAGATTTTGAAGACTAACACTGAATAGCTGTGTTTAAAATGTCTTTTATCAGCACAGGTAGAGGGTGGAAGAGACTTATGTCTCCAGGCTGACATGCCCACAGCCCTCACTGCTGAGCCACAAAGATCCTTGTGAGAGGAGACAGCAGCTGGGTAGTCCCCTCCAGGCTGGGATGCCCACAAGGAACAACACTGGAATGGGGACTTCTGCAGAACTGGTTCTGCTAAAAACACCTTTGACAACACAATAACCAATTTCTGCTGGTAAGAATCTCAAATATGTTTAAGATTGAAGTACAGAAATTGCTAGCTCCAGTGATGATATTTTAATAGACTAAATATATTACACCATGGTGCCATTTCAGCTTAGGAAGCCTCTTCTGGGCAAGTTATCTTACTTACCTATTGGTTATTTTTCTAAAGTTCTCATCTTCTATTTCTTGCAGCAGAATATAGTCTAGTATAGACAATACAGTCTCTGCAAGTGTCACACTCACATCTGCAAGCTCTACAGTATCAGAAATTTTACTTGCAATGATTTCTAGTTCTTCCACACGCAGTGTTGCATCAGGCAAGAGGTATAAAATATGCTGTACAACATCTTGTGCATTCTCTGGAAAAAAAGGAAGTAGAGATGATTTATGTGGCATAGCTATCTGTCTGGCCATACAGCTACACGTCTCTGTTAAATCCAGGAGTTAATCTGCTTCTCCATTCTTTCCAGATGGTCTTAATGCTCCTGATCTATTACAAAATTATGTCCTAAGAATAAGTCCATAAGCCCTCGACATGTCAACGAAACCGGCAAAAACTTCTAAGTAAAATCTGCATATCTCAGATTGTATTTTAAAGGAAGAAAATAATGTACTTTTCTTAAGAATACTGTCACCTGCCTTTGGATTTATAAATACTATCTGCAAATAATATTTATTTATTTATAAATATCTGCATCTTTAGTTTTAACTTCGGTTGCGTTTACAAGAATTTGTGAGTTCAAAATTACACAAGATCTGTCCCTGTCCCTAATGCTGCTTACCTGGTACAGCAGCAAAAGCAAATTCTGAATGGTATTTTGTATCTTCCATTCCTCATCTCATCATCCTTCTGTAATATTTTATAGAAGCATATTTTACAACCTGCGAGTCAGACAGACTGTGTGCAACTGCAGATATCTTTCCATGATCTATGATTTGATGCACTGCTGAGGATAAGCTCTCTGGCATTGGCTTTGTTCACCATTCAAACTACTTGCACTGTTTGGCATAGCTTAAAAATGTATATACAGGTGGTAGAGGTCATCTCATAACTTACATGAATTACAGCACCAACATTTCAGCTCCAGACACTGATATGTGCTTCTTTCTATGAGATACTGTGAACTGCTTTGAGGTGGTAACAGAGCATATAGACAGGCAAAACCTGCCATGTTATTCATGGGTTACTTGCTTAGCGATAAATCTAAGTGTAGGTTTTGAGAATAGATAATTTGATAGAGAACTTGGAAGCATCTTCACAATTCATCAACATTAAAAAACCTTTATGATGACCAGATGCTCAGGATGCACAAAAACAACCGTAACGCTTCTTCAGATGTGCAACATGAGCATTATCTAACTACAACTATTTTTACTGTGATTCACTGCGTCACTGAAGTATCTGGTGCCTTACCTTCTGTTATCTTGATATCTTGGAGGTCTAGAATATTATTTGGAAGTTTTTCCAGTAATTTGCATTTAGTCATGTTTGGTTTTTTCCAAAAAGCTTGCTCAAGTTCAAAACTAATTTCACTGAAAAATGAAAACAATGTACATTGTTACAAGAAAAAATACATAATCATTATGCTCCTCATATTTCCCACTCAAGTAGCTAAGAATGTAATTCATTAACCCAACTTTAAATGGACTTTCAAGTCAGATCTGACTTACCGCTCACCCAGCAGAGCTGGGGGCAGAACCCAAATGCCAGAGCCATGTGAAATGCACCTTGAGGTATTGGAGGGCAGGAGCCATTAAAAGAAGGCAAAAAATGCAACAGGGCAAGGTTTTTCCTTCCTGCCCAAGCAGAAAGTCAGGTCCCTGCAGTGCCAGCAGGTTCTCCCTGAAGGTGATGGGAATTATGCCACACCCTTTTCCTGCGGCCCGTGCAGGACCAGCACTGCATTTCTTTGCATCTTCCTTGGCATCGCACTGCTGCGTGCCGTGGCAGACTGCCATCTGATTTCCTACAGAAGAGGTGCAGGATTCATCCTGGTATCCTTCTTGGGCACTGTCCACTCGCGGTTCTGGCCCCAGTGAAGGACCTTGCTCAGGGCCAGCTCTTACAGGGCAGTGTAAACCTCACAGCTTGTCATGGAAGCACTGTGAATCTCCCAAGATCTGGGATATGAGAGGGAAACCCTAGATGCCCAAACACATTTCCCCAAGTCAAGTATTCCTGTGGTTCTGACCTCCATGTGCACTTTTCTGGTCACTCTGAAACTCAAGGAGCCATGGAGGGATATCATTCCTCCTCGCCCTAAAAATGAAATCAGTACAAAGTATGGAAACCCAGTTCATAACCCTGGGTCTTACCTTTGTGACATCTGCTTTATCTTCCCCTTCAGTTCGCATGGAAGGACACAGAAAGTTAGAAACTGCTTAGAATCAACAGGCACAATTTGGATTTTAAGGAAAGCAATCAGCAGAAACTCAGTGTGCTCATTAAAGCAGAGCCTAATGCTTTCAGTGTTACTGGGACCTGACACCTGGGAGGAGCCTTTGTTTCACAGTACTGTCAGAGGTTCATCAGGATAATTAAATAATTTCAACAAAACACAATAGCATCAACATTTAGACCCTTCAACTACTATATCCTCTATGCAGAGGTAAGAAAAATAGACCTGTCTATAAGAGGTATCAGAAGATAACAAATTACATACGTGAGTCCTCTTATAGGCACTGCGGTGTGGATAATTAGCCCTGAAAACAAAAGAGAACAGAACAATTATTTCACAGTAGCATGTAACTGTAACATGCCCCATTCTGCTATCACCTAAAAAAAATATCTCATCACCAAATTAAGCCAGACTCTACAGCTTAGAACTCATCTTGAATTCAGCATAGGTATATAGCAGTCACCAGGACCAAGTGCTGTAATTGATATGCATTCTGACAAAAAATGTTTCGTCCAAAATGGGAAGAACCTTCCCTTAATGTTTTAGGAATTGGATTCATCCCATGTGAACAGTGCAGCATGTTACTCTATTGTCATCTATAAAACAAGCAGTGTACCTGTGGAAGTCAGAGAAGAAAGTAGGAAGTCAAAATAGACATAAAACTGTCTGTACAAGTGACATGTTTACAAGTTGCTAAAATATTCCTCTCCGCTGCTCACAGTTTGGATATGAATACAGGTGGATTGGGCTAAAAGGAATGAAATAGGAGAATCTGGTTCAAGAAACCATTGTTCCTAGCAGAATTTTCAAACTATTACATCCTTTCATTAGACACTGCCACACAAGAGCCAGTGTGATCCTAGCCAGCCCCCAGCGGTCTGTGAGCCTCGTTCCCCTCTGTGACCCCCAAAGAGACCGGTCAGTTGTGAAATGGGTATCTGGGACCTGACCGCTGAAAGGACAGAGGGTCAAGGTGACACCACCACACGGCCAGAACCTTACCTGACTTTAAAGTTTGTCACAACAAATCCTTCTGCAGTAAATATGATATTAAACTGGAAAAAAACAGTAGCATTTTTATTAACATGATACATCAATACTTTTTCTAGACCTGCTTGTAAATTTAGAATTGTCATCAGAATTCTAAATCCCAGTGAAAGTGGCTAAGAATTTTTGCAAAATGTTAACACTTTTCCCTTCCTTCAGAATTTCATTTTGTCCTGTTATATATTGGATAACGTGACTCTGAAACACCGCAGTTGTTACATGGATGCTCATTTCTGTGTTGTCCCAGCAGTTTGCATTCTGTACGTTGAGTGTGGGACTAGGTGACCTATAGAGGTCCCTTCCAACCCATTCTATTCCAACCCAAACTGTTCTATGATCCTACCAGCTGTCCTCATGTGACACTTGCTAGAAACACATGAGAATAAGAAAAGAAAGCTACTCACCCAGTGTTCAAGAAGCCTCTTTGCATCATAGCAATCAGGAGCCCTCTCCGTTGTGTAGAGAACAGAAAAGTTCATGTGAACATTAAAGAATCTGACTGTAAGGAGAGGACACAGGTGAGATACATCCTGCAGCTTGCACAGAAGGTACCTGCTCCCCTTCCCATCTCCTCTCTCCCCTATAGAACCATGGTTGTGTTCCCATTCCCATGGCACTGAGGCTCTTTGGGAAACCCCAGACCGCAGTGTCCAAGTCTATGTTACCGCTGCATTGATAGGAATTTTATTAAAGACTTCAAGGGCCCAAACACATGGTCACATTATCACACCTTAACAACCAAGTTGTGGTTCCTATCTGGGGTGCACTGTCTTGGCTTTTACTGCCTGCTGAGAATGCACAGGCAGAGACAGGAGGATCTGCTGACACAGGACACCTTGCTAAGCAGCAAAGGCTTAAATACGTGACTAAGTCTTAAATTGTCACATCTATGGTGTCAGTCAGTGTCAGTGACGATCATGACAACATTTAAAATGGCCCCCTGAGCACTTACGTGGAATGGTACCACTGGTACTGGCTGGAGGTACCGGGGGCAGCGTGGGGGCCCTTGTTGAGGATGCTTCGCTGAAGGCTGCTGGAAAGAACTACAAAAGGCCTGAGAATCCACACTGGCAAAAGTGCGAGGAAGAGCACAGTTCAGGTGAGAGAAAGGTTTGAGTCCTTCTGCGAAGCTCATCATTACAAGGAGCTGCCGTGGTTCCACAGACCTTAGCAGGGTGAAGGCAAAGGGGAAAATACACCCACACAGGGTTTTCTTCTTTATAGAGAGGTAAACACAGCATAACAAGAAAGAAAACAGGATTTATATCCAGGGAAAACCAGAGCTTATGCACCTTTATCCTTTTTCATTTCTTGTGTTGGAGGACAGTTACCTGTGTTCCCTTCTTGCCCATGCAAGCTGGGCCAGCCTTTGGGGAAAGGCATTTGTAGTGCCTGTAAGACGAACATTGATATTCATGGTCTCTGGCATAAGGATTCCCAGTTTAAATGCTGACCGTCCTGCCTGTTGTTTTCAAACTAAAGAATTCCAGGCATTCATTCATAGCTAATTTTCCTCGAAGTGGATCACCTTGTCAAAGCAGATATGACTTTTGCATTTCGCATGCAATCTGCCACATCACCAGGCAGACAGGGAGAAAATGGATGATGTTTGTCATGCGTGAAAGGAATGAGTGTGTCTTTACAAATAGACTGTGTGAGCCTGCTTGTAGGTAAGACCAGAGATTGATAGGTAAGACAGTAACAGAAAGGAACCATAAAATTCAGAGGAACGGTACTAATTGACAAGGAGTGTTGTGCAATCAAAGCCACATAAAATTCCTGAATTTAAAGAAGAACAGAGATACAAAAGTGGGGAATGGGTGTGTTGCATATCAGGGGGGTCATGTAGTAGGTGATTCGGGAAGTCTGTACCTCTCAAGTACTTCAGCCAATAGGGAAAGAGAGAGGATGATGTGGCCAGGAAAACAGTATTAAAAGGAGCCTGCGTCCTCCAATGATTTTAGAGACCCCGGGGGAAATGCCTCATGGCCTCTCCCTTTATGTGAACAAAGTTACAGGACTCCTCTGTCTCCTTTTTGGATGTAAACCTCTGGTGTTGTGAATTTTTCTGCACACATGTACGATAGAAAATTGCAGTGATCTGAATCGCCCTGTAACATTACAGGCCTGGGTGCTCAAAGAAAAGCAGGAGCACAACACTTTGCTCCAGAAGTACTATTTCCTTGCGAGGCTGGTAATTGGTGTTTTTTACTTCACACACTGACAGGACTGTCAGAGACTTGACATTCCAGCTCTGACTAAGAGAGATAAATTCAACATATGAATACAAAGCCAAATGTCTATGAATAAGGAGTTTGGCCAGAAAGAAGCAGAATAACTGTAGTTCAAGGGAAGGAGACTCACCCATGTTTAAAATATGACAGTCCATCTCTGACTCACTCAAATCAATGGCAATAACAGAAACAGGGGCTGTTAATAACTTGAAGTCTCCTATTTTTATCCTAAATGATTTCAAATTGTCTTGTGAAGTTCAAAGGACAGCTGAAGTCAAAAGCCCCTTCTGAGCAGGCATGCTACAGTACCTAAGCTTCTACTTCCTAGACACAGAATTCATTTTCCCCTTTGCACTAAGCCACAGACTGTGAACTCAGCACAGAGTCAGACCGGAGCAAGTGGACAATAAAGCGACTGAAATCCAGCTCTGAGTTGTCTCTCCCGGTTTGGCTCTTGTAGACTAAGCTCAGAACCTCAAGTCTTCAGCTCAGACCTCCAGCCTCTGAATATTCCTCAGAGGTGTTTTGGTGTCACCTCATGATCTAGGAAATGGTTGTGCCTCCTCAGCAGAGGGAGAGTGCTCAGGGCTAGTGGAGAGCCGAGCCAGGAGTCTCCCACATACCTGGAGGGAGTAGGATGGGGAGCAAGAAAGATGGACCAGCTGTTCCAAAGATCAAACTGTCCCGCAACCTGCTTTGATAGAGCACCGTCCCTGTTGTTCCTGGGATGCACAGAAAGCTGTAAAAATAGCAAGCCTGCTTTTCCCATGCTTGTTGAATCTTCGATTTCCATTTGGGCATCTCTCCTCTTTACTTAGGCCTTTTGCGTCTGAGATAGCAGTAAACTTTGGAAATCAGAGAACTAATCTACTCTGCTTTACTCTTCCACCAAAACACTGTCAAGTCCAGGAGCAAGCTGCCACATCATAATTCCAAACTCATTGCCTGCAGTAGGTCCGAAACATGACCTGGCATGATGGGTGTTTGCTGACTCTTTATTTGGAAAAAGATCTGCAGACTTTAGCTGATCGAGTTGCATGACGGACCTGGACGTTCCATCCACAGAGCTCCTACCAACACTAACAGTATTTGACAGACTCGGGAATACACAGAAAACAAGAAGCCGGAAGTATCTAATAAATTAAAGAGACAAAGGAAACTGACTCAAAAGAAAGCAGAAGGATCTGGAACTACGGGGGTGTGGTCTTTTCCTCCAGCACCAAGCACACCGAGCCCTGCCCATCCTCACAATATACTACAGTGAGGAAACAAAGGGCCTGGGCCCCAGCTCTGCAGAAAGGCAGATATTGCAGCATCTCCACGGACTTCAATTCCACAGCTTAAACTTGTAGTGAAAACCTCTATGCCTTCCTGTGGAGTAAAGCTGCAGAGATGGTTCTGTGAGCCCCAGTGGGATGCTGCAAATAATGAGTCCCTGGTTTCAAACTGATTGAAAACAAGTGTCTCTTTATGAGCCCTTTTAAGAACCATTGCCACAGAGGGAGTGAGATGAGAATGCAGAAGGCCCAGGCATGCCGTATCACTGGAATAAATATTTTTTTCTTCCCTACGGAAATATAGACACAATACTAGGATATGATCCATCAAGCTACATTCCAAACTATTAGACCATCTGGGGTTTAACTTGTCTCCCTGCATGTTCCAGTGCTGCAGATCCTCTCCAGGTAGGACTGAATCTATCAATCGCCGCACAGGGCGATTACAGGCTCTGTTTTGTTCCTGTTGTATCAGTGCAATATTTTGAAAAGCATTGCCTCAGGGGTGATGTATGATATCACCCAGCGTCAGGCAGGATGGACCAGAAAAATCTGCTAGGGGAAAAAAAAAAAACCAACAGAGAAATGGCCAAACAAAGCCCAAACCCATTCTGATCAGGGATGTCACTCGGAATTCTGTTTCCATCTCCTGACAAATGAAAGCATGGTTATAACTTCACAGATATTAATTTATTTCTTTCTCTCTCATTATTACCAGAAGAAAAACAATAAATCTGTTTATTCTCACATGTCAAGGAACATTACCAGCAGGCAGGTGTGGGACTGGCGACCTGCATCGTGTAACCTAATTTGCTTTAATTAACATGTATGTAATACTGCTCACGAAAAGAGGACTAAGGCATGATGAGAGATGAGGTCTGAAGCTACGAGAGTACTGTACCATTGACTTTTTAAAGTCCTACTCAAGGATTTTGATTTCATAATTTAATAACTGGTTTATTTGGCATCCTGTAACTATGCATGGTTTCCAACAGGTGAGCAGCAAAAATGAGACTAACCAATAAGAGAATTGCAATAAATATATTTCTATATTATTAGCAGTCATTTTAAGATATTGAATATTCATCCCTCTCCCAGATTATTTAAAATTAAGAAAAAAATCAGAAAGCAGTGTGTGGGTGAAGTAGGGGGAGGAAGAGATGAAGACTGAGTCAGTGAAAGGATGAGAACACACACTTTTACTTCTACACTTTTAGTAAAAGCCCAGTTGAGCTGGAAAAGCAAAGGATCATCTTCAAGATCTCTGGGGAAAAAGTGAAGGCAGAACAATAATTTTACTCCTGCTACATCAAGCAAAACCAATGCAATTGCTACAATAATTACAGCACTTCTGAAGTGCCGACACACCTTTTTGAGGCTGCTTCTGGCTATGTCTGTATGAGACGTTTCACTCACTTTGCCTAAATGAGCCCTGGCTTTCCAGAAGTGATTTAAGATTTCCAAAACAAAGCAGGCTGCGTAACTTCCCAGCACAATTGCATAACCTGTCTACTGTCAAAGAGAACCAAGCAACATTGACTTAAAATATCTACAAACAACACCTATAAACACAAGAGGCAAACCTTGCAGCTAGAAATTGTTACAGGGCATAAGCAACAATTTGAGATGTGACATTAGCATTGACATGGCACTTCCCCATGACATTTCATTACATAGCAATGCTTCGGCACAACTTATTACATGCCTGCTTCAGATTTTCTCATACAGACCGAACATGCATGATCTCATGTGGACAATACACATGAACCACAGCCAGGTGCAGCTTCCCCTGCCTGACAGATGGGACATAAATGTCGACATGTGTTTACACTGCTCACTGTCATTCCCACCTCGTGTATCATCAGTCTGCCTCTGTGCTACGGCTGGCTCATGAAACCCAGTTAATAAAGAGTAGATTCATAGTGGTACTAAAGGTCTTGCTAAGATCTGACACAACAGATCCTGAAACATTATTCAATTCCAAGAACACCTCTGTAATTTCACAACAGTCATCTTAGTTATTGCTCTTGGGAAGATGTCAGACTCCAGTAATCCTCCTCCCAGTGTGGATCATAAAGTGGATCCAGTGGTTCCAGAGGCAAGAGTAGCCTCGGTGCCTGTCAGTGTAGTTCATCACTTGTGAGACATGCTGATGTCTCTCCTTGCTGGTATCTTTTGAATATTTGGGACAACATTTTACTGACTGTCCGATTCAGGCTGCTCTGGACAATCCTACCTGGAAGAAATCACCTGGTTCGTGGGGACTGCTTTAGAAGGAAAGAATCCTTTGATTGGCCACTGAAAGCCTCTCTCTAACATGCTTTGCCTCACTAAAAATACGCTCCAATTCCTCCAGGTTATTTCTTTTTGAAAAATTAAAGTCCAGGAACACTGAGTGGAGGCTTTGATCTGAGGTGCTAAGATTTTCATCATCAAACATGACTAAACTTCTTTCGACTTCTTGCCAAGCCAAGCACACACCTTTCCCACAGATCAAATGGGCCCAAGGGCAAAGGTGTTAATTGGAAAAGGGAAACTGAGCCTCCTCCCTCCTCATCAGATCATGTCCCCCCAGCCAGGGACACAAGAGGGGAAATATCTCTGGCAACAGGTAGTGCAGGAGGAGGGGTGCTGGGATAGAGGCAGTGCGGTAGGTAGCATCAGGAGACAGATGGGAAGGTTGTAATTTACAGCAATTGTTATTAGTGCCTGTGTCCTTTGGTGCAGAGCAAGGGAGGGTGCCACCAGGGAGGGGGAATCCCTCTGAGCACAGGTTTCATCGGCAGTCAGAGATTTTGTGATGATCTCATTGCCTTGGGCCCAGATTTGATAAAACCCGAAGCAGGAGATGGGGAAGCATAACGGGAACTGAGGTGAAGTCAGTGGGTGCTGCATATCACGGAGATATGCCATCTCTCGGCATGCTCCTTGGATTCTCAAAGGGGACACCAAAAATGACCAGTTACTTCATGCCGTGACTCTGCTTTCCCCGTGAAGCCATCAGGTTGCAGACAACTAGCAGAGAAACATTCACCGTTACTGTGGAGCACCTAAATGTGCCATTAGTTTTATGTAAATCAGTCAGTCAATCGGTCAGTTAGTCAGTCTTGGTCCTCTGTGTAATTTAAATACCTTGTAGTACATAGAGATATCAGGGCTGAATGATAAGATAACCCAAAACAATGATAAGACTGCTTGTCAAGGAAGTAACATCCATCTGCGGCACACAACAGACAGGAGCCTTGCAGAAAAGTGATTACTATCATTCCAAGTTGCCCAGAGAACTTGTGGATGCCCCATCCCTGGAAGTGATCAAGGCCAGGTTGGATATGGCTTGGAGCAAGCTGGTCAAGTGGAAAGTGTCCCTGCCCATGGCAGGAGAGGGCAGAACTGGGTGATCTTTAGGGTCCCTTGCAACCCAAATCATTCCATGATTCTATGAGTCTATCATCTAACTAACGGCATTAAATATTTTTAAACACTTCAGAAGAAAATATCTGAGTCCAGTCTACCTCACTCAATGCCAGGCCAGCTCAGCAGCAAGTTGGTGCCCCAGCAGAAGGTTAAACCACTAGAAGGTTCATCCAAAAGATGCCACCTCCAGAGGATTTCAGTGGCAGAGCCTGCCCCTGTCAGCTTTCCCTCATCCACAACCCCCGTATCCCCGTAGAGAGGAGCCTGTGTGAGGAGAACAGGCCATGTTATAAGCATGGCCACAGCTCTGCCCACCCCTACTATCAATCACAGCAGCAGTGACCCAGGGACCATGAGACAATCCCAAGCAGTGGAGGATTCCCTACTCTGTGTGTGATCCCCAGGAACCCGCAAACTCCAGGAAGATGAAGTAACTCAAACTCACCACAGCGCAGGTGATGGTCCCCTATGGGGTGGCCGGTGCTGAAGTTCCAGAACTCGTCCTTCCAGCTGACAGCATTGCCCATGGTGCAGTGCAGCAGCTGCTGCTGGCCCAGCACACGGTCCCGCAGCTGGAAGTAGTACAAGCTGCCAATGCAGCTGTTGCTGACCCTTCCAATAAAGCCACCCCTCCTCTTGTGCAGATGGCCCAGCACGAGGCTGCTGTTGGGCTTCAGGCACTCCGTGCCGCCGATGGCCTCGCTGTGCACAAGGTCACCAGTGCAGTAGACCTGCAGCAGCTGCCTCCTGCTGTCCCACAAGCAGCACACAGTGTACCACCCAAAAAGGGCCAGGTCAATCTCAATATATCGTCTGGTGCCAAAAAGATAAAGTCTCAAGTGCTTGTTTTCTCCAGAGAGCCCAAGTTCTAGGTCATTTACGTCTGTGGAGGTGGTGTCAATGTCATAGGAAAACACTGCCCACGAGCTGACGTTGGCAGTCCGGTTGAGGTCAATGCACACCGTGAACTGACAGAGCTGAGGGATACTGAAGTTGACCAGGGGCACATATTTGTCATTCCTTCCCAGCAAATCTAGGCGTTCTCCATCCAGATAGCACGTTTCTGTAAGCAAACAGCATTGGGAAAGATAGTAAAGAAGGGAAATAAAGCGTCACTTCCAAAGAAAAAGCTGGCCTATGTCCTCATTTGAGTACTTCCCTGCATTATGATTAAAAAAATTTAAAGTTTATTCTATTTCTCATTTCTGCTGCCTTTGAAATTTAATTGAGACCACCCACACTACCAGTAAAAAGACAAGTTTAACTCTGCAAAAGGAAAGAAAGTCCTTAAGACATGTCAAATAGGAATCAATGCATAGCTCAGCTCTAGGGTCCACATGGTCCAGTATCAGTTCGGGTGTCCAATTTTCTCATCCAAAGCTGAAAGTTGATAGATTTGGCAGGAGCTAGACGTTAATTCAGTCTTTTTATTATGAAGGTTTTCTTTGGAAAGAGTTTGAGTTTTCCTCAACAGCCCTGTGTGCTGGAAGTGACCCCAGTCCTACAGGGTGCATTTTAGGAAGCATGAACTCTGTGCCCTGCATTGTTCTTGAGGAGAAGTCAAAGAAAGAAATACAAAAACCAGCATAGAAGTAGCTATTTTTTTGCTGGGATTTATGGCGGAGTGAAAGGATGCTGAGTGTGTTCATGATGCACAGCTTACTGTCTTTGACTCGGGGCCTGAATTATTACCGCAGAACTTGGTTCTGTCGGTAGCTTTGCGCTTTTCCCAGGACACCATGGAGCAATTGCACAGCTCTTATTTTACGGCCACCAAAGTAAAACTAGAAAAAAAAACCACACAGAAATGCAGGAAGACACCCAGGAGGGAAAGAAGTGAATAATGACAAAACCATGAGCCTTTTCACCTCCAAACGTGGACAACAGTTGTGATGCGACCAAAACCTGACATTTCACTCCTTGATGTATTTTCTCATTTGTACTGAGTCATCTGCAGCCCAGACTGAACCAGCATCCCAGCAGAGGGTATGCATCATGTCCAGACTTGTAGGTCTGTGGCCAGTGTGCTTCAGGGACGCCAGTACTGGCTGAAGGGAAAGGTCCGGCACAAGAACAACTGCTGCTCTGGGGCAGAACACGAGGAACGTGAGCTCCTGTAGGGATAAACTGTGTGTGCACAAACCAGGACACCACCAGACACTCTCTGGGCTGGGGGATGCCCAGAGCCTTCTGGCATCCATGTGATTAATCCTGAGCGGGATTACTGTACCTGTCAGGAGAAAAAGACGAGCAGCAGCCATCAAGATGTAAAGAACCTTGTCAGCAGAGTGCTGTTCAGGGCCACACAGGAACCTCTTCATTTTCTAGGCACGTTCTGAAAAAGAGATGTTGGTGAGCGCCCCCTTCCCGCTCACTCGGCCGAGAAATTCAAACTGCTCCTGCAATCTGCTGGAATGGCGTTGACAGCGCAGGAGCCCAGAAGTCCTTGCTCCCTGAGACCAGGCTGAGTCACCAGATCAGTCATCTCTTTAAAGGTCACAGCTACACAAAGCCTCTGGAATCTGCTTGTTTCTCAAAGAGATGAAGTTTATGCAACGACACTGTGCGTGTTTTGTTCATCTGTCACAACTCTGAAAACCTGTTAGCAAATTCCAATCTGCTTTGACAAAGCGGTGAAGTTCCTAAAAACTTAGGGAAAACAAGAAGAGAAAGCCCTGCCAGTGCCTCTAAGCTGGGTGTGCTGACCTGTAGTTATATGCTACGGACTCTGGTGGGACAGTAAACCACACAGCAGCAGGCAGGGCAAAGAGCACAGGGAGAAACAGGACACAAAGCTGCTCATGGACAGCACAGACAATAAAAGTATTTGTTCTCACCCCTCAGCTCTGTCTACAAGCAAATTTTCATAAATGTAATTAAGCCCCGGGAACATGCTTATAATTGAGAAAGGGCTAGTTCCAGGGTATAAGCATACACTGAACACTTAAAATCCAAATATGCCGGTCTAAAGTGGATACACTGAACACTTAAAATCCAAATATGCCGGTCTAAAGTGGATGGATTTTATTCTGTTTTGTGCTTCAGTTTGACTGAAGTTGCTTCCAAAATCACTACAGTTAAACCCAAGCAAAGGAGCGGACAGGCAGCCTCGACGTCCGAGAGCCCCAGACTCGCTCCTCGTGCCCTGCAGCTCCCCTGTTCTGCTCTGCTTCCTCTACTCAGAAGCCAAGCTCCGTTCAGTGGAGTCACCTGGCTTCACACCAGACACAGCCCTTGCCTGGGTCCCCCCACAAAGGGTTACACCACCCTGCCCAGTGGCAAAATGGAAGTTGTCCCTTTGTGTTCAGACATGTAAAATGAACATTAGAAAATTATAAAAACCTCTGAGCAAATAACAACTCTCTCCATTTCCTTTAAAAATTGCACTTTACAAAACTTACAATGTTAGGAAATGCCATGCAGTTTGCCACTTACTGCTGTGACAACAAATCTCTTCTCCCCACTTCCTCCATTATTACTCCAGCAATTTTTTGCTGACTTTTGCAGTAACATTTAAGGAATAAAACATTAGGTTCCCAGCCCGTGGTACCTAAATAGTACTTCCCATATATTTACATACTTTCTTCTAAAAACACCATCGTTATTTAAAGGCTCTGCTCAAAAACTCACCTCCCTGTGTAGCACAGAAATTCAGGCAGATTTTTGCTCCACACTGTTTCTTCTGTCAGATGCCAAAAGGCTGGTGAAGGAGTTATGAAGAGAAAATCAGATGGGAGGTTGTGAGGTTTTCAGTGGGTTAGGAAATGAAGAGCAGGTTATTTCTGTTCTGAAACCACATTTCTTAGGTCCTGGAAAATCTGCTGTGATAACAAATGTCTGCTCCCAACCTTCTCTTTTATTACTCCAGAAATGGTTTGTTGACTTTTGCAATAATATTTAAGAAACAAATCATTACACTCCCAGCCTGTGGTACGTCACAGGGTCATACAGGTTTTGTCCAGAGCAAAGTCCAGAATATGGAGCACTGTAAAACACAAATTAGAAAGAAACAATGGAAGAGTTCTCCTCGTTTCTGTTTCAAAAGTGACTACACTAAAGAACACTAGTTGTAAATTCCCCACAACAACTGTCTAGCCTCTATTTGTTGTATGCAACACTACAGTGTAAAGCTCAACACCAGTATCTTTCTTCCCTCCTGAAAGATATTAATTAGTCATTGCCAAGTTCAAAAAATACCAATTACTGCTTGCTACTGAGAAAGACTTCACGGGTGGGGTCTCGGAGAGAGCGGTGCCTGGGAAGGACAGCCCTGTGTGACTGTCACTTTGGCCAGCCAGAGGTCAACTCCTGAATTCTGTGCGTTAGCTCCAGAGGGACAAAATGGGCCCTGGAGGGCTGGGGGCTGTCTCCGGCAGGAGTGTGATCCTAAATGTTTTGGCAGCAGCTCCCAGTAGCTCACTTCCCTTACTGGATCTGAGAGGGATTTAAGAGGAACTGGAGAACGCTTGGACCTCCCAAGGCTGCTGAACACTGCACCCTGCTCCTCCACTAGAATAGAAGTGTCCCTCACTTCTGCTTTCCTTCATGACCTACTCATCCATCGTCACCTTATTCCTCACAAATCTGTCTCCTCTTGGTTATCCCCATTTAAACACCCCAGACTTCAAGTTTTTCCTCAAAAACCTGAGAGCACCCCTTAGCCAAACTGCTTTATATCTCAGGAGCTCCTCTCCCACTTTGCCTTCTCCCTGTGCACCAGCACAGACCCTCTCACAGCCAAGCAGCCGCAGCCGAGCATCCTCCTGCCATCCACCAGCCTCAACCAGCAGGTCTTATCTCCTTCTATTACGGGCAGCTCATATCCATGGAAAATTGCCTGGCACACACTGCGTCTCACCGAATCCATGCTGCACAGCTTCTGTCATTCACATCGACTCTAGCACGGAGAGCCTTTCTTTGGAACAGAGACTGCACAGGACTTTTAAATTATTTCCACTTCCTTCATCTTCTTTCATCTGTTCCCATATTTTTCAGTTTACTTCAATGCTTGCAATTATGCAGCACAAGTTGTTTCTCGGCTTCACCGGAGATGATTGCAAAGGGTCTGGAACGCCACGAGAGGGCATCTCTTCTTTAACTTAGAGGCAGAGCCTGATCGAATAACCAGCATCCTGCATCCATTTCTAGTCAAAACTTTCATGGGAAGATTTAGAAGATGACCCCTAGGACTCAGAGCAGGAAAGGACTGTGACTGAGGAGTACAATGAAAGGAAGAGAAACAAAGAGCAAAGACAGAACACATTCAGGCTCACTAGGGCCATTCGGATAAAAAGAAATTTTGCTTTACATTGGATAAGCGATGATTTTTGCCAGGAGGTTGCTATGGTGACTTTTCAGCTCTCTCAAACCTCCTCATACTGTAATTACATCTCAGAGCTTGGGAGCTAGGAATCTAGCTAGAATCTGTGATTCTCTGGAGGAAGAATGTGGGTGGCTGACTCTTCAGGATGTTTGTTAACCAGCCATATTTAGTCTAAAACAAAAAGATTCATATACTTGTGCCTTTAACAGGTGTTTACAGTTTCTATGAACCCTTCAGGCATTTCTGGCTGCCATGCTCCAAGACCTTCCAGAATAATTTCTAACTAAGAGGCTCCCTTTTCAGAACACCTCCATCCTGCAAAGGTTAATTAAAGGCTGTTTAGCTCCAGTTGGGCTGAGCTTTCTTCATGTCACTGCACATTTCGATTTGGTCCCTAAGCTAAAAAGCGCACAATGATGGCAGTATTTTTGCATTTCCTCAACTTTTGTTATTTACTTCAGTTGTCACTCACTGAGCACTGAAAACACAGAGGCTGTGCAAATATTATCCACACTCTAGTCAACAGACTTACCCAGCCCTGCACAGCTCCCCCGAGATAACGCACCATTAAAAAAGAATTAAGGCCCAAAATACATATCCTTTGAATCAGAAACAATCAGAACGCTGTTGTTCAAAATAAACAGTGTGAAATACTGAACAGCAAAGGGAACCAGTACTAAGTTTCAACACACAATTGTCACTCTTTTTGTTCGAAACAGATGCATCAGATGCCTTGCACAGCCACACAGCTGGTTGCACAAGGCAGCTGACCAAGGGAGGGAGGGCTGGAACTACCCTAAGGACACTGACCTGTATTTAGCATCATAAAATCATAACAAACACCATTTATGGATCATAAACCACAAGCCAGTAAATTTTATCGTAAAATATTAGATTACTTCCCTACATAAGGGCAGGAAAAGACAGCAGGGTGTTCATCTTCTCTTTCAACAACCTTGAGAGATGCAAATACGAGGGAGCATTTTCTGAGAGCTGACAGCTAGTCCATACAAACTTCTAGATTACAAATTGGTTTAAGTACAAAATCGACATTTTAAATTTTTTTTTTAAATTTCAAAGCTAGGAGAAAATCTTTTTGACCATGAGTTACTGAATCCTGAAGTGAGTACTTTAGAAACCTGAGTAAAATCCATATGAAGCCGCAGGTGTTCAAGAAATACAACTTAAAGAACACAACCACACTTCCAGATTTGCTCACGTCCTTTACTCCAGGCTGATTCTAGAACGACATATGTTTTCTTCTGTCAAAACATCCCAAGCAGATACCACGATATCCTGGGAGAGCTCATTGCGGACCACAGCGCCCCGCCCCTGCCCCGCCCCGGCTCCTCCCCTCGCACCGCCCTCCGCCCCTCCTCCGGCTCGCGCCGCTTCGCACCGCCCCCGACTCACGCCGGCCCCGCTTTGCGCCGCTTTGCGCCGCTGCCGCTTCCCGCCACTTCGCGCGAGAGAATACACGGTGGGGATAAGGGGTACAAGGTACAAGCTGGGATACAAGTTAGGGTACAGGTGTACCAGCCCTCACCCCGCCCCTAACCCTAACCTTAAGCAGCACCCCTAACAGCACTCTTTTCCCCCCAGGAGCATCACAACACAGCACCCCTAACACCTGGACAGTGCCAGAACCCTCAGAGGGAAACGAGACCCACTGCAAAAAAGTGGGGATGATATCTGTGGACTAGAGAGCAACAGGTAGAGGCTGGAGCCGAGCAGGTTTTTTTAGGGGTTCTTTACATTTTTTTCAGGACTCTTAAAGGACATTTTAGGGTTTTTAGGGCTTTTCTGGGATTTTCTAGGGTATTGTTAGGGCTTTTTGAGGGCTTTTTTTGATTCTTTAGCATATTTTAGGGCTTTTTTGTACTATTTAGAATATTTCTAGGGCCTTTTTAGGACTTCTTCAGGACTATTTAGAATTCTTTGGGGGTTTTTTTGGGTATCTCTAAGGCTTTTTTAGGAGTATTTAAAATTAGGGCTTTCATAGGACTATTCAAGGTATATTTAGGAGATTTTTAGGTTTCCTTTAGGGCTTTTTTTAGGACTCGGGCATTTTTAGAGTTTTTTTTAAAGAATTTTTAGGGTCTTTCCAGGGCTTCTTAGTATTTTTAGGGTATTTCTAGGGCTTTTAAAGGAATATTTAGGACATTTTTAGGGTACTTTTAAGTTTTTTTCAGGATTTTTAGGGTATTTTTAGGACATTTTTGCGTCTAGGGTTTTTAACAGAATTTTTAGGCTATTTCAGGGAATCTTTAGGGCTTCTTAGGGTCATTTTAGGGCTTTTTCAGGAGTTGTAGGTATTTTTAGGGTTTTTTAGGGGATCTTTAGGATGTCTTTAGGCCTTTTTTAGGGTATTTTTAGGGCTTTTTAGGGGGTTTTTTAGGTATTTCTAGGATTTTTAAGGGAATTTCTAGGGTTTTTTAGGGGATCTTTAGGATGTCTTTAGGCCTTTTTTAGGGTATTTTTAGGGCTTTTTAGGGGGTTTTTTAGGTATTTCTAGGATTTTTAAGGGAATTTCTAGGGTTTTTTAGGGCCTTTTCAGCGATTTTTTAGGGGTTTTAGGGTTCTTTAGTGAATTTTTGGAGTTTCTTAGGGCCTTTTCCGGGCGTTTTTTAGGGTTGAGTATTTTAGGGAATTTCTAGGGCTTTTTAGGGCCTTTCAAGGCTTTTTAGGGGTTTTAGGGATTTTTAGGGCATTTTTAGGGTTTTTCAGGGGCTTTTCAGGTTAAGGTTAGGGGTCAGGGTTTAGCAATCAGGGTTATGGTTTGGTTGGGTTAGAGTAGGGTTAGGGTTAGGGTCGCGGTTTAGGGTTAGAGTTTGGGGTTAGGGAGCGGGGTGCTGCCTCCTAAAATTGCAAACAGCGCAGGATTTCTCCCAGACCAAAGCTGCCAGCAGCTCGGACTCTGGCTGCCCTTGGAGTGCCGGATGCCACGCTGGAACAAGGAGGAACAAGGGAGAGAAGAGCCCGAGCGGTAGACGAGGCACCATCCTCAGACACACTGCCCCGTTACTGTGGGGTAACCGCCAGCCTGCAAGACAGGAGCTGGGGAGGGACTTCAGCCTTTTAGGGGGTGCACTCTCTTTGTTTTTCTAGAAGACGCCCCTTTTGGAGGGGGGATGTACGTATGTAAATGGCATTATTAAAGCAATGTGCTGCCGTCCGGGCTAGTTTGATTCGTTTTTGCCTTCTTTGGGGACGAGTGAAAAGGGAGGGAATTGGAATCTGCAAGGTGATGATGTCATTTTGGGTACTCCAGTGTCACTTGGAGAGTGAAAATGCAGCGGAGGAGAAGGTGAATAGGGTATGAGAGGGGTTAGGTGGTGTCCTCGTAAAAAAGGGAGGTTGCAGCCCAAAAATGCTTGGAAGTTTAGAGGGCGTGTTTGTGCAGAAAATATTAAAACTATAGCTTTTCCTATCTTTATATCTATATAAACTTTAAAATTTTTATTAACATTGATTTCAAAATAGAACTCCACATCTACTGTATTATATGCAGGATCGTGTAGGATAAGAAATTCTAAATATGGATATATAGGGTTTAAGAATGCAAATGTAACTTTTTTATATATAAGTTAAACAATAAAGGGCTTGAAAATGGAAGAAAATATGGTATCTATGAAGGCAATAGAAATAGCTTAGTGTATTCAGGGTTTTTTTCTCTCTCAGTGTGACAGCCTGAGATTATGGCAGGTACTTAAATCGCTGCTGCCACCTGGTGATAAGAATAACATACTGTAGCTGCTCAGTGAGGCTATGCTGCACTCAAAATGGCGGCTTGGGCACGGGTGACACTGTCCTTCCCAAGATGGGGGGTGGTCACACGTGCGCTTTCGGGAAGAACAGAATGGCCCGTCAGCAGGACCCTTCGCCTCACAAAGGCGTCTTCCCGCCTGCCTGCGCCCAACCCCAACCCCGACCGCTACTCCGCACTCGCAGCACGATCCTGAGCAGCACTTTGCGGTGCAGGGACGCGGATGGTGCAAGAGCAGAGTCGGCGTCGGAGTCGGGGTTGGGTCCAGGCAACAGAATAAACGCTTTTCTGAGGAGCAGGACCCTTTTGCCGTACCAGACAAAAGATGGCGACTCAGCCGGAAGCAGCTTCTGGCAGATCCCTAGATGGCAAGGAAGGGTGGAAGTCACATGTTGCCACACCAAAGATGCGTGAAAAACGAGGTCCACTCTCCTATGAGGATATAAAAGTTTAATAAAAGACAATAGGGGACAAAAACAATACAGCAAAATTTAGAGCGCCAGGTACCCTTGGCTCTCAGCCAAGAGCACACCTGCTATTGTGGAGACACCCTTTACATACCTTTACTATTGCATCAGCCTAATGCATATTCATAAACAATTATACATATTCAAACTTTTCCCCAAACTAGTTTACATATTCCAGGAACTGTTTAGCATGGATCCTCCTCAGACCCGCCTTTTTAGAGCACGCGTATTCCTTGGCTGTGGTTTTAGTCAGTTTTATTATCGCCTCCAGCTTGAGCTTCGGTCCGTGGTTTCTGCAGATGGTAGTTGCTGATAGTTGGCCAGTCAGCAGCAGGGGTCTTCATTATATGTTCATTGGATGTTGTCCAACTAAGCAGACAGTTCAATTACCCCAAGCATAACTGTATCAGCTATTTTACTACTATTAATAACAGAAATAAAGGCATTAGTTATTGTTACAAAAACTGTACCTTTATAGCAAAGCTACTTTAACATTATACATATAGCATTCACTTTAATATTTGCAGAAAGCCAGTATTATAATATGTATCTATCACAGATGGCAGCTCAGCACGCTGATTTTGTCCTTCTAAAGATGGCGGCCTCACGCGCACGCACCTTTGGGTAAGGACCAAGCCCGGCGCCGCGGAAGGACCCCGCTTCTCGGAAAGGCGTGTTTTTGGCGGCCTGAACCCAACCCCTACTTCAACGCCGACCCGGCGCTTTCAGCATGATTTTCCGTGGCGTTTCCCGGTGTGGGGACACGAGTGGTGGGGTCAGCAGCACTGGGCGGCAGGCAGCGGCAGGGACATCTCTGTCCCGGTCGTGCTGCACTGCGCCTGACAAGGACCCTGCAATGCTGCACGGTGCCGGACCAGGCTCCTGGTCACACCCCAGCCCCGGCCTGGGGAAATGCATCGAGACTCAAAATGGTCAGAAAGTAACAGTCACTAG